>CM068317.1:14149254-14194254 GCA_034766995.1 Acanthacorydalis orientalis | reverse complement strand
TACATAATGTATTTAACTTTTATAGTTTGAACAATTACATCAATGTGCATTTACTTCGAGTAGAATTTGAAACGTCATGTAATTTTTACATATAAACGTG
The DNA here is from genome assembly GCA_034766995.1 of Acanthacorydalis orientalis. NCBI lineage: Eukaryota > Metazoa > Arthropoda > Insecta > Megaloptera > Corydalidae > Acanthacorydalis > Acanthacorydalis orientalis. The sequence goes on along the minus strand of CM068317.1, from coordinate 14,194,154 downwards.
TTCGTGGGTTAGTTTTATTACATTCGACGATTTAAAAAAAATACTGATTATCGTAAATAATAAATTTTAGCTGCTAAAATAAAATGTATATATATATATATATATATATATATATATATATATATATATATATATATATATATATATATCATCACTACCTTCAATATATAATCATTTATTTATAAATTACATCTGTGGTCAAAGATTGTTTATGACTGAGATAATAATATAAATATTAAAGGTTTCTGATTTCATTCGTTCATTGTCGATGCTGATATTGTTTATCTGTTTAAACCGCAACTGTATTATAAAACTGATACAGAAGACATCATAGGGAAGACGTAGAATTTGTCATTTTATTTATATGATAGTAAACATAATAGACAGTACATATTATACTGCATATGAACATTTTTTTATCAAAATATACACGCACAAAATTAATACTGACATTGTCCACAGCTGTTCGATTCTCGAGTTGTGAATTTATTTAAGCGTTTATATACTATCATTTTTTACATACACATATTATGTTGAAGAAATGTGATATATTTTTACTTGAATATACAATGAATTGCATATAAAAGTGAACAGTTCTTTTGAAATTTTATTTAGAACGAACGAAAACAGTTTTTTTTAAAAAAAAAAAGTATAAATGCCTATATATGTGTGCATGTTTATATATATATATATATATATATATATATATATATATATATATATATATATATATATATGTGTGTGTATATATATATATATATATGTGTGTGTATATATATATATATATGTGTGCATGTTTATATATATATATATATATATATATATATGTAACATTTGCTGTTCTGATAAAAGCAAGTAGTTACAATTACATATTATTTTGATTATAATTGAATCGTTCTTTTCAAAAACTACATAAATCACAATTATTTTACTGGGTTCAATAAAAACTGCACAACACAAAAATAATAAGATTTTTTAAAGATGTTCTTTGTTGGTATGTTTTTTTAAAGCTTTTAATTTGTTAGTTGCTTAATAATTACTGTCCTATGATACCCTTAATGTATAAAAAAAGCAACGTAAATTGTTTTTCCATGGAATAGTATTAAATGCATAATAAATTGTTTAAAAAAGATTTTTTTTATTATAATTCTTTATTAAAAAAACATTATATTATAGCACACAAATATGTTTCTTGCTTATAATCTAGCATTAAAGTGCATAATCATATTCGCTTTCGGATTCTAGCAGTTTCTTTCATTTCTTCGGTTGACTAGCTGAATATTTCGTTGTAAAATGACATGCAGCTCCTCCAAGATCCTATCTTTTACTTGTTTTAAATTGTCCATTTTTTTAATTTATCGAAATCTTCGATCTATATGCTTCCGCAGATGGAAGTGAAATCACCGCTATAGTATTTTCTAGGAGCTGGAATGTATTTTTTGATGAACCATCTATCAATTCCTCTGTCCCCAACATCCCAGCTTTATTAGCATTGTATTGAAAGCTCATGTACGTTGAAGAAGCAAATGTTTTTTTCTGGTCTTTCACAACTATTCTCCCATAAGAGTATTGTTTTTTTTTTTTTTTTTTTTGTAAAGTGGAGACCACCATTTTTTTAATTCAAAAATCTCCTCAATTTGTAATTCTTTTACTGAATTTTTTATGATGGATAGAGTAACCATATTAACGTATTCTTTCCACATATATATATGTACGATTATATTTTCGTAGTTTTTTTTTAATAAGTCGAAAATTACGGCCATTAGGCAAAAAAGAATGACCAAGTTCGACAGATAGGCACAACGTGGCTAATGTCATTTTTATACTGAATATGAGCCTCAGGATCTAATTTTGACAAAAAAAAACAATTGTGAAAAAAAACATGCCTGATGTAGTTTCTGAAAGGACCGATTCAATTGTGTCATTGAATATATTGACTATACGTAATAAATACAAGTGAAAAAACAATACTCCCTTATTGAATAAATATCAAGTTTGTAACCGGTTCAGTGTTCTTCAATGTTAGTACAAAATGAATAGATTTTTTTGTTATCGTGGTAAAAAATTACACCTTTTTCAACCCATTTTTCATCGCCAGTACCAATTCAATTCAGAAACGGAACATTTGGTAATTGGCATAGATGAGAAGCGCAAATGTCTACACGTTTTCATTTAACGTCCGATAACTCGTGCGGAACTAACTGATCCAGTTTAGAAACCTTACCAATCATTTTCAAGTGACAATGAATAGTTGAATGGGTTGATTTGAGTTTCTTGGCTAATTCTCCTACCGTTGAACTAAGATTTTGTTCCACTAGTGTTCACAGGATTTCATTATCAAACTTTTAAGGACGTCCTGACCTTTCCTCATCTTCAGGGCTGTAGTTCCCGGACCGAAACAGTTGAAACTATCTTTATCCTTGGATAAGACTAATAACATCTGAACCATGAATTTTCTACAATTTTTCACTGCAGTTGTAGCGTTGTTGCCCTGACGAAACTACCAAAGGAAAAACATGCCTAATATTCTCTTTTGATACTTCCATGATAACTAATATTTTTCTTGCAAATTTGCGTGATTACTGTTAATCTTCCACAACAAGACTGAGAAAACATTATGTACAATTTAATAGCATATGCATCTGATACGTTATTGCAACAATTGCAAAATACTGCATCATCCATTTTTACCTACATGAAAATTACTTATAGAATAACCCAATATACGAAACAATAATCTAAATACAAGAAAACTTATATTTTTCTTGAGAAAAATGTTTTATTTAGGAGAAATGCTTGGAGTATTATCCATGTCCCTTTTGGAATACATGAATTTTTTCATTCCATATATGGAAAGAATCAATTAAATGGAATTATCATACTGCGATGTTGGTCTGGAGCCTTTTTGTCATATCGTGAAGTTTTTGTTGAAACTTAGTATGCAGATTTTTGGCTATTTTAAATTAGGACTTATATGTATAACATTCACTTGTACCATCGTCTATCTTCAACACAATTTTAATAAAAATAGTTAATTATTCACAAAAATGACATTTGGTATTTCTATGTTTCTTTTACTCGTTTATCCTTATGAGAAAATAGATATACATAAAAAAATATTTGCATTTATTTTAATCTTCTATTCGGAACTTTTAGAATGAAATTATCATTTGATATTTACAACATCAATGTCTAATGTATGTGAAATACTTATTTAAAAATAAATTATTTAATTAAATGCAAACGAATGCGAAAAATTATTATTGTAAACTATTAATATTACTACTACTGTATAATATTGAAATATTATATAAGAATCTCATATATTGATGTACAATGATAGAAAATCAGAAGAAAAATAAAGAAATTCATTTGATGTTTGTTTAAGCAATAGAAGAGGTAAAGTTGAAACAGTCACATCAAGTTACATACGAGGGCCGTTTGATAAGTTTGCTAATTTCTATGAGATGGCTCTACTATTCATTTGGTAACGTCACGGCTATCAAGTATCACTTTTCAAACTAGCATAGGCGAAATTTCAGACAATTCTACAGAAGTTTGAACCGAGCATTGTAGCAGTTGCCGCAAAAATAGAAAAAAACAAGTTCCATGTAGTGATAAAACATTTTTATTTGAAAAAGTGGACGCCCGCCCAGATCAAAACGGAGTTGGATGAAGTTCATGGGGACTCTGCACCAGCGCTGAAGACTGTTTATTTCTGGATAAACGAGTTTAAACGTGGTCAAAACATCCACTGAAAATGAGGCGCGCTCTAGGTGCTCAGTTGAGATCACCACGATGGGGATACCGTTGAAAAAATACATTGTATCAGTATGGAAGATCACCGTGTAAAAATATACGAGATTATTGAGGCTGTAGGCATCTCAACTGAGCAAGTGCACAATATCCTGCACGAAAAATTGCACATGAAAAAATGTGAGCGTGATGGGTGCCGCGATTGTTAACTGTTGAACAAAGACGCACACGAAAGGAAATTTACACCCAGTGTTTGACGATCTTTAATAGCAATCCTCAGGCCTTTTTGCGTCGATTCGTCACCGTAGATGAAACATGGATCCATAACTACACACCTGAGTCAAAGCAGCAGTCAAAGCATTGGACAATGATTGGTGAAAGTGCGCCGAAGAAGGCGAAGACCGTTTTATCTACTGGGAAGGCGATGGTCACTATTTTTTCAGATTCCTAAGGAATCATCTTGATCAACTTCTTAACGAAGAGAAAAACGATAACAGAAGCCTATTATGTAGAATTATTGGACCGTTTGAAAAAGGAGTTGAACAAAAAACGACCGAGATTAGCGCACAAAGAAGTACCCTTTCACCAGGACTACGCGCCGTCCCACAAATCGACCGTCGCAATGGCAAAATTACACAAATTAGTTTTCGAATTGATTCCCCATCCACCCTATTCTCCGGACTTGGCTCCGTGCGACTCTTTCCTCTTCACAAACTTGAAAATTTGGTTCGGTGGGAAGAAATTCTCGTCGAATGAGGATGTCATCGCCACCATCAATGCGTATTTTGCAGACTGAGAAAAGCTACTTTTCCGAAGGGATGAAAAAAATGGACACTCGCTGGACCAAGTGTATAGCTTTCAATGGACACTATGTTGAGAAATAAAATCGTTTTTTTCTAAAAAAAAAAACGGTGTTTAACTTGCTTTTTTACCATACTTATTAGACGTCCCTCGTATAGTCAACAACAAGTATTTGTTCAGCTAGTATTTTTGTTTAGGATAAAGAAAAAGGATGCATGTAGTTTAATTATTATTATATTCAGTTGTTACTGGAAGTTAAAATAAGATATAATAATAATTATTTGAAAAAAATATTTAGAAAACCGTATTGTTTAAAAAAATCAATATTATAAACTACAAAAATAAATTACATTCTCATATATTTACATATTAATCTTAGTTAAATAAAAACATTGAGTCATACTCATAATCTTTCACTAAATACTGCAAATACGTCTCAAAAGTTTTGTAGTGCTTAATGTACCACTAGGGCCTAGTTGTGCTTATCAAACTTATTACGAATTAGTTTATGAGCGCAACTAGTAGATCAAATGGTATATTAAACACAAGTAGTCAGACCTAATTGCAGTATTTAGTGAAAGAGTATGAGTATGACCTATTAACATTTTGTGTACATCTTACTGGCATCTAAGGTAAAACATCCATTTTTTGTCATTCTTAAGCCAATTGTATTTGTTTTCAAATATAATTTTTTTTTAAAAAAATTATAAATCTATCTTTTTTATTTCGGATTCTTTCTAGAGAATAACCATCGCGCTTTTAGAAAATTTATCTCTTTTGAGGTTTACAAGCAAATTGCTTTTTTAAATGTTTTAATTTCAAAAGAAAGACTTTTTAAAAAAAATGTTATTCACATTCCAGGCTACGAAGAGATTTGTGCTCATTATGCTATGAATGTTAATCAAAGCAAAAGAATGCTGCAAAGTACAAGAAGAAGAAGATTAAGTCAAAACGTCACCATCGATGATTACAATTTCGAGGTTGTAAACAACTGCATATACCTTGGCTCAAACATCACCAGTGAAAATGAGGAACCTCAAAATGTTCAAAAACGAATAGTAACAGCAAGTATCTATGTAGAAAAATTAAAAACTGAAAGGGGTTGACTATTGCTTGGAACGTGAAAATATTTTTTCACGCCATCAAAAATTGTCTGCGTGTAACGAAGTGACATGCGTGTCATAATTTGGCCATTCCCGTGCTAGATAGTTCCGTACGCATTCAGTCAGCCGGGAAAAGTTGCATGTACACATTTTTTTTGCAATTTTCTAACAAGATTTGTTAATGTTTTTTTTTTGTATACAAAGAAAATTTATAATAAAAAAAAATTGACGGAAAAACGACCGTTTTGATTTTTAATTGCGTTCAGCGATTAAAGATGAAAAAGAAGCAAAAAATAACAACAAATTTTTGTATGAGTTCAAAATGGGTGGTAAAGTAAGAGGAACTGCTCGTAAACTAAAAGATGCTTTTGGTGTAGGTACTGTTAAGGAACATACGGTACAATGGTGGTTCCAAAAACTTCGTGCTGGAAACGAGAGCCTTAAAGATGAAGGTCGCGGGCGTCCTTCTTCAGATCATAAAGACCAAATGAAGGCATTAGTTGAATCAGAACCACACACAACAATTCGAGAGCTTGCACAAAAGTTAGACGTTAGTCATCTAACATTTCTGAACCACTTAAATTAAAAAATGTATATGAATTTGAAAGTCATAAACCGCAATTATTTTTCTACCAACTTATTTTTTTTAAGTGTATAAATAGCTATAAGAATTATTCCTGTTTTTACAACAAAATACTATGTTTTTTTTAATACTGTATGCATTTTTTTCATGAATGTGAATGTTTTATTTTCTGAGTAACTATAACTTTTATTAGTAGAATAAAATATTTGATTTTTTCTATCATACTAAAAGTAGTTACAAATTATATTTTATAATTTTCAAGATTCAAATTATATGAAATGGAACATTCGGAAAGTTTCCAGGGGAATGAATTCAATGAATATTATACGCTACAATGAAAATATTTTGTTTCAGTACCTTGTCATATAGTTTTATTTTTTAGTCTTTGGTGTTGGCAACGAGCCATCAAGTAGAAAAATTTTATACTTTGATAGCCAACAATCACATTTTCAAATCGTATAGTTTTAAATATATTCCTACAATTTTCTATTCTATCAAAACTTTCCAAACTTGAAAACAAAAACATCAGTTTTTAATTAATTGTATTTTATTTAATTTATTTTTAATTTCTTTGCAACGATATAATACATAAATTGAATATGACGATTTATCAGCTTTAAATAAGAATGTTAATTTGATAACATTTTGAAACGAGCGATAACTACATATTTATACAAAACGATTTAAAATTTAATTAAGATTATAATGTATAATATATTACGTTGTTTCATAATTCATGCTGTTTTCTTTGTTAGTGTATTCTTGTACAATTATTGATATTTGCTCCTCAAAAATGTTTTTACACTCAAGGTTTTTGTTAATTAAAATTAGGTTTTTGTAAGTTAATCACAACGCTGTACCTAACTCAGATGAATGATATATAGATGTCTTACACTAGTGGTGTCAAACATACGGCCCGCAAGACTCTGAATACAGCCCGTGGCCCAAAGCTTGAAGTTGATTTTATTAAAATAATAAAATGTAATTTAAAAAAATATAAAATATATTTTTAAAACATTCCAAATTACAGAAGTAGATTAGTACATCATCATCAGAAGGAACACCGTTTTGTGGTCACCGGTATATTCGTTGTAATTTCGCTAATTTAAAATATTTGTTGTAACATTTGATAATAATACCTAAAATTAATGTATTTTTTTAGTTTTTATACATTCATTAGAGAAAAAATAAATGTAAAATTTTAACGAGTTATTTTCGAATATAAACAAGACCTTTTTCGCTTGTTAATTTTTTTGCGACTTGTCTGCGACCGGCAGACTCTTGAACTAAATTTGATAGCCCGTGTTCATATGTGAGTTTGACACCAGTGTCTTACAGTATTACAAATTTCTATACTAGCATGATGCGAACATAACTAGAGATACATTATATATTTTAGTTGTGATAAAAAAAAAGCAAAACCAACGTGCTGCGGTTTTTACATATCAAGTATAAAGATATCAGTCAAAAATTATACTTATTAATCAAAATAAAGACTATTGGCCTGCACAATTTATCCCAACGGAAAACAAATTTGTTTATTCTTACAAGATAGAATTCTAGAGACCTGGAATTAACGAGTTCATCGAAAGCACTTTCAGCTGATTGCATGATTTTTGAAAACCTCTCATAGGAAATTACTCGAATGTTTAAAAAAAATAATCTGTCGGAGACAGGTCCGGTGAATAAGATGGATGAGGTAAAATTTCATAACCCAGTTCTTTTAATTTTTTTAAAGTCATCTGTGAGACGTGTGGCCGGGCAGTGTCATGGAGAAGAATTAGTTCTCTTCGATTGACTAATGCTGGCCGTAAATGATGTAATTTCTCATGCATTTTTTTCAATTTACTGAAAATATTTTTCTCATTCTAGCCACTGTGATAAACGTTTCCCATTGTTGTAGAGAATCCACTTGTCATCACATGTGTCAATGCGATCAAGAAAGGGATCATTTTCGGGATCAAGAAAGGATCGGAGCAGACTGATTTCGTATCGCCAAATTGTTTGATGTTCGTTTAGTTTATATGGCATCCATTTACCAAGTTTTTTGTTTTTCCAATTAGACTCAAATGTCGAACAACTGTTGAATGATCGATATTGAGTTCTTCTGCCACCTCTCGAATTATTTTACATGGGTTTGTTTCAATAATGGTTCTTAAATTATTATTGTCTATAGCTGAAGGACGTTCACGATCCTCCTTATCAACATGGATTTTGTTTCCATTACGAAATTTTTGGAACCTATGTTGAGCTGTGCTTTCACTAACCGACTCTTCGCCAAAAACAAACCTGATATTTCGAACATTTTCTGTTGCTTTACGTACTAATTTAAACTCATACATTAAAATTGCGCGATTTTGATTTTTTTTTCTATGACTAATTTAAGAGGTTATATCCAACAATACTAAAGAATGAAAACAATAGACAAGCTGAAACCAGTAGTGGTAATTTCATTGTTTACAATGATGTATCACATGACTATAACAAAAAATGACGGTAACTAGAAAAATTGACGCCAAAATTACAATGATAAAAACCGTTTTTATTTTTACACCAACCTTATATATATATATATATATATATATATATATATATATATATATATATATATATATATATATACGTATGTATATATATATATATATATATATATATATATATATATATATATATATATATATATATATATATATATATATATATATATATATATATATATATATATATATATATATATGTACATATTATATATAATATTTATGTTGGTAACATGTTAGACTTGGTTTGAAACGGTATTTTTTCTTAAATCTATTCCTTTTTGTTTTTGATTATTGCTGAAATATTTTTTTATACAACTTTGGATTTCATCCTTCTTTCCCACATTTCTAGTTGTATCACCTATTTTTTAAATTCCATCACATTCTTTCATTTCAATTTTTTGACTGTGGACAAGAAGATGTTCAATACTTTCTATTCTCTGTCATGAAACATAAATTTTCTTCTTTCATCTTTGTTTTATTTTTCTATTTAAATGAATAAAATATGATGGTAGCTAAATCTATTCTTTGTTCCCTGCCTCCCATTTTAATATTGTTTTTGAGTAAATTTCGAGTATTTAATTATTTATTTTATTGCACAGTAGAACGAAAAAATATGTTTCTGAATATAGTTTTTTTAATATGATCAAAAAAGGATAATTTTGATGAGATATTGTTTCTAAGTTATTGGTAAGGAATGAATTTCATAAAAAATGAGTATTATGTTTTCTTCCCAACTCGATAATATAACTGAAGTGAACATTTAATTATCAGATATGTATGTATAATGGGAAATGTCTCTTACTAATGTTATATAAACTTTTTCTTTTATTTCCAGATTCAAATTTCAGAATTATAACCCTTTATTGCTCCCCCCCTCCCTTCTTCCTTATTGGTGACTCTTACTCTCCATCTCGCAGTAAGACTACCGAGATAAGATTCATGACTCATCATCAATTATGCGAATGATATGCATATGACAATAATTAAAATCTCAGGAATTTTGTAACCTTCCGATAAGAAGTTTGAATGGAGATCCATTAGAATCTTTGACTTGGTTTTCTCTCGCTCGGGAGATAACTATCATCCTAACCATTGAGCAGTTTTAATTTACATAAAAAGTTGTGTTCTTATTAACATAACAAATTTTGTAATTTGGCAATAAATGAAATTTTTAACTGATTTTCGGACCTTTCAAAATTTTTCTAACAGGACGTATTTAATCTGAATATAGTTGCTGAAAGGTAATTACAGAATTATCCTTTTGGTTTTTCAATAACTTTATTTTCAAGTGTTGAATCGGTAACATAACGTGATGAATATGGTATTTCGTCGGTGGTATATGTCGCTGGTTTTAGTGTTAGACGAATTAAAAAAAAATGTAGGTCTTGTATCAAATTACTAATATCTGACTGTCAGATTCATTGTACAATATTTACTGGGATGCATATACATAGACACAAGACCAATCTCACATATCTAACTGAACATGTGATTACTGTAAGCAACGCCATCACTAATACTGAAAAATACTGTCTGTTATTCAATGTCAAATACAGCGGATATATTTAAACAATAATCAGCTATTATCAATCAAATGTGCCAAAGTCAATTAATAATCTTCACAGTTTCCCCATTTCTGTGTAGTAGTATTGCAGATTAAAATTAATAAATCTGATATTGTTTTTACCTATTTTGGTACTCCTACACTTTTAAAAATATTTTCTAATATTGTATAGTTATTGTTTATAACATTTTATTTACTTAATATTAGTATTTAGTACTTCTTTTATTTATTATTAAAATTTATATTTATTTTGTATTAATAATTTGGCAAAAAATAAATAAGTTAGATACATAACAATTGTGTTATTTGTGAAAAGTATCATAAAATAATATAGCTGCAAAAAATTAAATAATGGCAAATTTCAAGTTTTTAATGCTAATATTGAAATTTCAAGTTTTTTAAATTTTCCACATAAATATCGCACGGGCAGTACCATCTAATCTCGTCTCATGCACTTATCACATAGCACTGCTTGGCCAAACATTTTCGCACATTCATTTTTAACATGCACTTTGTTATCTAGTTTACATATGATCTGAATAGTCATTCATGACTCAAAAATAATCTGGCAGTTTCATGAGTTGGGGATTTTTGCTAAATGGGCGGAACATTTTTCGTAGCTCTCTAATAGGATTGTTCCTTGTAGTTCAGCCAGTACAGCTCGAGAGTGTTTATGAAGGCACTCTTATTCGAAAATAATTGATTTTATGACAAAATTTAAACGTTCATGAGCCTGCGATAGGAAGACTAAACATCGGGTCCAAGTATATGTATTGCTGGCCATTATTACCATCTGTCAGAGTAGAATGAAAAAGTAAATTTTAGTATTTCAGTAAATCTTGCGAAAATATTTTTCGATGAGTTCAATTCCGTATCATTTCATTACAATGTATCAAATCTCGAAATATATTATAATATCAATCTTAAAGTGACGAATATCTAAATCATAACGTTATATAATACAGTCGTAGGTAAAAGATAATGTTTTGAATGAATTTGATGTAGAAAATCGTTAATGAATAAGATGAATAGAATACCAATTAAACTGCTGTTGTGTACCTCTATAATTACTGACATTTTATCTGATGTATTTCCTCTTTTAATTTTGTCATGAAAGTATTCTTGAATCCAATGAATAAATTTATGATCGATGCCAACTGTATATACTTTATTTATAATTAAACTGTGATGAACTTTATCAAATGCTTTAGAAAAATCTACAAATACCACATCCGTTTGTCCATTTTTTTGCTACCCATATGTCAATAAAGGCAATCTAAAGTACCATATGGACCCAAATTGGCATAAAGACATAAAATTTGACGCAATTAATTCCACATATCATACTAAAATAGATGCAATCTGTATTAAGGAATGATTCATATTTTTATTTCACCTATGTAAAAGTATGTAAATAATAGTTGATAACATTAAATATAGATTTTTCAGGCTATATACTTTTTGAAAAAAATTGAATACTAAATATCATACCGAATTAAAAAAAAAAAAAAAACTAGATGTGTAATAGTTTTTGTACACTAGCTATCACAAGCTTATTTGAAAATAAAAATCTGGCTTCACTGATTTTCCTATTTACCAACGATTTTCTAATCCAAACTCTTTTATTGCTTCTGTTATTTTCTACGAGGTCCGAAAACTATCTGGTCATTAATTACACAAACTAGGCAAAAAAACTCGTATATTCCGGTACAACTTTATTTAATTGGACAGCAGCTTTTTGTAATTTTTTGGAATTGATAATAACTTGAAATTACGAATATTAAACGCTTATCAAATTACAACAAATAGAATATAGATGTAAGATATGAATAATTTAAATTACAAGAAATAAATCATTTAAAAATGTTTATTTCTGTAATAATGAATTTGCAAAGCTTATGAAAACAAACAATCATATTAAACTAACAGATTATTTAACTTAATCGTTAGGATTAATATCGATATACGAAAAGAATAACAGTTTATGAAATTGTAAATAAAATTATTTTAAAATATCGGGATTCATTTTCTTCCTAATTATATTAGTCATTCATACACTGGAATAAATTAACCTAATGCAATACGAAGAAACATCTTAGTATTTATTAAAGAAAAATAACTAGATCACTAACTACAATTCATTTACATTGATCAATATGTATAATTAAATATTGCAAAAATAAGTAAACAAATAATATCGAATTGGTATGGGTGAGAAAACGACAATTTTTATAAAATTAATAAGATAATTGAAATAAACTTCAAAATAAATATTTTAATACTTTTTGAAAAATTTAATCATTTTTACAATCATGATTAAATAAATCAGATAAATAATAAATATAAAGTATATATTGAAGATATATATATTATATCCACATACACATGCTTATTTTTCTCAATACATATTAAATAAAAAAGTGCCTCTTAGAAATGTGCATGTTCTTGTTAGAAAATATATCAAACTGAATTAAGCGTATAAAACAAACGAACCTTAAAAGAATATTAAGAAAACAATTATGTTCATAAACAATATATAAAGTAGAGTGCCCCCACCGTAATAAGAAAATTTATTTGTAAATCTGACAGGTAAATAGAAATAAACACGTATGTCGCTTCTAACACATATTCGATTCAACTATGTCATGATAAAATAGATAGATTTGGATATCTTTTTTTCAATACAACGCATTAGCTTCTGAAAATGGCTAATTGATATTAACACAAGCTGTCACTTACCTTGATTTTTGTTCGGAGGGTGCAAATCTCCGCATAGAGAATCACCAGCAGCTGTTGTTGACATCATTAAATAACACAAGAACGTATTCTATCTTAACACTATACACAAAAATATACGCGCGCAGTCTTTGGTTTTTGTACAAAAAATTGAAATAAAAAATAATTAACAATATTCGCTTATGTTCTATATATTCGTTACACGATAAATATGCCCTAAATTTATTTAGTTATTTGTCCTCCCTTTAGTTTAATATCACAGACAGTAGTTCGTTTCCTGATGTATAACATACGTACACAGATATACATAAAATGCGAATTATGAACAAAGCCGTCGACGAACACGGAACGAAAAATATATACACAATTCTAATGAGATAATTACTTACACTTTTATTAACTACTCGTTTACTAAATGACAAAAAACATTTACAACTTAACGCACATAACACGATTTTTTATGGACTGATGTAAAAATAGAATGTCAGCCATATGCATTCCCCCTCTCTCATGACCCGACGCAAGAAAATCCGACGCCGTGATTGGTCCAGTTCACGTACATGTGACTAATAATAAAATTATACTTCGAAGGTATGAATTTGAAATCAAAACAGCGTTTTCATTTCAGTTTTATTTATGTACAAATTACAATCAGAAGGCACATATCAATGTATTAATGTTTATTTATTTCTTAACTGATATTCTCTGTACAGAGAGTGATGCTCACTTATATAACTTAACATATTAAAAATTAAATAGTTTATCTAAACTATTACAAATACAAATTAAAATTACACAACTCAATTTAATTCTTACATTTTAATTCTGGTGCGGTGAATTTACTTATTGTAGAATTAACGCAACACCACACATTACTGGAATAATTAAAAAATTGTTTTTCTAAAAGCTATGTTCCCTGCTTAAAATCAACGCGAATACACCGCAACCTTCGGAAACGAACGTGTGTTCGGAGACACTTCCAGAACGCTTCGTCATAAGCGGTGTAATCGTTGGTTGAAATTAAAACAGATTAAAAATGTAAAATAAAATAGGCCGATAAGCGACCAAAACGATTATGTTTTTATTACTATAAAATGTTTGCATTTCGGTATAGACGATATTTATTTACTAAGGCTGGATGATACTGCGGATAGAACTGTTGCAAATGGAGGAAATTTTTCTTTACGAGGTGGACCTTTCTCAACACCACTCCAAATAAGGGAATCTATAAACAGAATAATACATATGTATTATATATATATTTGTAAAATAATAAGTTTGAATAAAAAACTTTTTTCAAATAATTACAAATATAAAAATGTAAATGTAAAAGTACATTATCTAGCAATGAACACTGATTATCTAAATAATTATATTTTAAACACTGAAGTGAAAATTTTAATCAACAATCTATTTTTATATATACATAAAATAAGTACATACTTGTACCATCAGTTTTTGAAAGAGTAATTTCAAAAGATCCTTTTGCAGGTTTACCATTTGGATTCAGGACATATGCAAACTTTATATCAGGAAATGAATTGGAAATTTGATTGCAGTACTCCATAGCTTTTCTCTTAAACACAGATCACGATGTACAATGTTCAACAACAAGAGAGGCATCCCCGTTTGTTGTTTCGGATTCTTCTGCATCATCGTCATCAGTTTCTTGATTGATAGTTTTTTTCGTATCTTTTTTTTTAACATCAGCTTTTTTCTTTGGTTCAGCTGCAGTTTTTTTGGCTGGTGCCTTTTTTTTCGGTTCAGTTTTTTTATTTTCTTTCAAATCTCCTTCATTTTTATTTTTAGCTTTAGCCTTTGAAGCTATAGAAAAATAATCAAATTATAAACTTCAACTAATTTGTATTATCAACATATATTGTTTTTAAGAAATCACTAGTTGGTCAAAATTTGTTTAATGATTATTAAATACTGAAATATAGCTATATTTGTTATTAAAATGAATATTTTTATACCTTTTAGGGATTTTTTTTTAAAAACAATTATTAAATTTTATACTTTCAAGCAAACAATCACAGATACTCTTTGAATATTTAGTCAATAGTAAAAAAATATTACTAATAATATTGACAAATCAGCTACTAATGTCATTCAAATAAACCGTGTACATACTATAAATATAATTAATTTGGTAATATCACTTAAAATCAATTTCATATATTGAAGCAATTGTCACTTTTTCAATAGTTTACAATCAATATCTCAAAACTAAAAAAAGATGTTAGGGATGTTTTGAACATGATACAAAAATTATATACATTACATCAACAAACTATGAAATCTTACATGCAGATATAAATTGAACATACGTTGAAATATTTTACATAAATCTTAAAGCTGGATAAACTTATGAGCATTAGAGCAAAGGTGTACAAAAGCACATGAATGCCATATATATGTTGCAGAAATTTGATTAAGTGAGGCAGTGATCTACTTGTTTACTCTATTGCAGTACAAAATACCTAAGTGACAAAATTATTAATATTTAATAACAAGTGCTACTTTTATTAATTATTTGAACATTTTTTCACATTATTTATTACAATTATTTTTTACTATCTCTGACATTAAAATAATAAATCAAATGTGCGCTACCCAGGAGGTACATGTAGATACTAAAAAGCCATCAACAAACAATTTTTCATATTCAATTTTATTTCATATTATGAAAGAATTTCATAATTGGACATAACATAAAAAGAACATGATACAAGAAATGTAGAGACTGTTTCTTACATTTGACAAAAAATCTAATTAAAGACTATAACAAATCACTGTAAAGTACATAATCTCGATTATTGTATTCAATAAAATCAATTTTGTTTTTACCCAATATATTTATTTTTTTAATTTAGTGTATATCTTTAAAAGCAGTTTATTATAGCGAAGAAAATAATTTTAATATTACAATTGAAATAACACTTTCTACAAGCAAAATTACATAATTTTTTTTATAAATTATATCAATTTGACATTTAAACAGAAAATGCCTATTGATTTTTGAATGATTTTCATTGTTAAAACTAAAATTTAAACTCAATATTATTTTATATCTGATATATCTAATTATAAAAATTACATAAATAAAAAATCAGTTACAGTACATACAAATCTTTATTTGAAAATCATTAAAGAATAAAAACACTTTATTCTTTTAAATATGTATGAATATTATGTGTCACTGTCTAATAAATATACATTTAAGGAATATTTTTTTTTAATATGTACACAACATGGAACTAATGTCCAGATAATATAAATAGCAAAAATATTTCATTAATATCACATAAAGTTCATAATTACAAATTTCAAAATAATTATATTATAAATCAGTACCCATCGATAACTTACCTTTTGGTTTCGATTTTTCTTCTGAAACTAGTTCAACCTTTTCCGGCCTCTGCCGCAACTCTCTTTTTACAACTTCAACTGGCTGAAAGTATTAAATTGTAAAATGAATTCTTTAACTTTTATTTTGGCTTAGTCTATTTTTCTTGAAAAATGTTTCATGTGTATGTATGCTAATATATTTATACTCAAATATTTACTCACTTCCATACAAACTATATAAATATAGGTGATTCAACTTACGCTTCCACACGGAAGTATTAAAAAAAAAGCACAAAAATTAAAAGTAAAAACATTTATCCCCCATTTACATCTTAACCCCTGCATCCCGTTTTAATACTACCATGTGGAAGCCAAAATTGAATCCTATATATATATATATATGCATGCATATGTATGAATGTATATACATGTGTATGTATATATAAACGTACAATTATGTGTGTATGTATGTGCATGTGTATATACATATATATATTCACGTGCACACACGCGCGCATATACGGTTATTAAAAAAAAATCACAAGATAACAAATGTATTTTTTGTATTATATTGTTAATTGAATGTGTTAAACATTACTATATTTTGTTTCAGCTAATTTGCAGAAAATTAAAAATACCTCTTTTTTTGCACGTCCTCTCGGCTTTGCCTTGGGCGCCTGATTTTCATCGGCTGTATCGTTAGTAATTTCTTCAACAACATCAGCCGATTTTGCAATTTTTTTATCTACGGAATCTTTTTCATCACCTCCAGCGCGTTTTGTGCCCTTTTTGGGTGCCATTTCTTTGTAAATAATGAGTAAAACAAGTACAAATCTATCAGTTAACCGACACGACAAACACAGCACGCTTATCAGATTAGTATTGCTACAACTTATGGCGGTAAAACTAGAGATCGAACGGACAGTTGATGAACGACTACTAAGTTACGACAAATTTTGTACTGTAATCTTTGTTTCTCGTATGTACCGAACCAATTACATATGTCTATACTCAGTGAAAAATTGTATGTATTACGCACAACTGCGCAGTTCTGTACATCTAAACAAAATCATGTCGGCGGGAAATGTTTTATGAATATGTCCGGATGATAAGTATTTATAAATGTAAAAACAAATAATTACGTAATATTTAATAACTTACTAAAATAAACCTGAAAAATATTTGTAAACAATATTTAAAAAAATACACTTTCTAGTACATATGGATTTCAATATTATGAAAACGGAAAAGCTGATTGTATTTTTAAGCTTTTTTTAATTATTTATATTTTTGAATAAATGTTTGAATATATATATATATATATATATAATTTTTCTTATTATTGAAGTGAGCTGTTAATATCATTTTATAATTTCAATGTTTATATACATAAAAAAATCAACATTTTAATTATAAATATTTATCACTGAGCTGCTGAATTTTTTGTCATACAAATTTTTATTTAGTTAATATGAATATATATATATATACATGCATTATATTGCATTTCAGGATATTTATTGGGAATATGTGGAAAAATAGGTACTGAATTCTTGAAAATTGAAAAAAGTATCAGTGGATTGTAAAACTAACGACCTATGTGTGCCTATATTCTTGTTTTTTGTATTATTACCTTCAAAAAAAAATTGTTACTGTAAAACTAACTATAAAATTAAACCTTCATGTTAAATAGTTTTAGGTGCCAGTTTATTTTTGAAGATAGAGAATTTTGTTCACTATTATAACTCTAGGCATTGTAGCTAAAATAACTTTCAAATTGATTTTTATTACCTAGACATTATGAAATGATGTTTTCATCAAAACTATTAATATAAACTTTAAGTACTGATTATTTATAAGTTTTTTTTACTTTTTAATGACAATGCCTTCACCTTCATTGCATTGGAGTGAGGAAAAATCTGCATTTAAGTACTGTAAATTTTTTGACTTATAGATGTTTCTGTACTTTAATATCCTGATGAGGTTTTCATTGCTACTGAAATGTATATAAATTATTAATGAAGTTATCAAAATTAACTATTGAATACTTTGCAATATTTTTTGGTGATTTGTAGAGTAGTGAAAATTTATTTGTAAAACATGTCTTCAAACTTGTATTAACTTTAATAGTAACAGAACATTTTTTCTTATTATTACTGATTTGTTCATATGTAAGTTGTAATTTACTTGAAATAAAATTCTTTGCGATTAAAATATTTGTCTTACTATGAAATAAAGACCAGTTTTAACAACAAAATGGAGAACTGAAAGTAGAAATAACATACTTATTTTCAAAATATCAATATGTACAAATTTTACATACAAATAACAAATTGTTGGCAATTGTACAAACATTAGTATCTTAATTTGTGCAACTTATATTATACTTTAAGTTAATAACCAGACATAACCGATGTAGATCTCGAATGTCTTGAATGGCTCTGTGAACTGCGTGACCTAGATCTTGAACGATGTTTTCTCGATCTTTTCCTATCTTTAGAATGCCTAGATTTTTTTTCATGTTTTCTGCTTGATTCGGAACTGAAAATAACGTTTTTAAATATAATAAATTACAAAATGTGTTGTATTTATATATTAATAAATAAAAAAAAATAAATAAAATGTATATCAAATTTAAAAATGCAAATATGGTTTAGTTTTAATTTTCAATATAATGAAAAAAATTACTAATTATTTTTGTAACTTTAATTTGTTACAATAGTTTTACACATCATAAATGTCTTTTTCATTTAAAAAATAATTCTTAATATAAAAATTAATATAATAATGATTAAAAATAAGTTTTAACTAAAAGTTGCAGTAAAACAAACCTGCTACTTCTTGAGTATTTTTTTTTCTTTTTTCGATTACGATGCCTTCGTTCAGAATTAGATCTACTTCTCGATCGTTTTCTTTCAGTACTAGGACAAAGTGTGTTCGATTCTGGACTATCAGATGTAATTTCTCCATCTTCTGTTTCACACATTCTTTTCAAGAGATCATCTTCTTCAGCTGTTTTTAGCGGATTTATTTCTTCTGTAGTGTTTGTACCATTCATCGAGCATTTTGGATTTTTTTCAGGTTTAATTTTACTAAGGAATGCAGCTGCTCTTCGTTTTCTTTCTTGCTGTAATGCTCGGTCTCTAGATATTGATGACAACTTTTCACGTGCTGCAGCTGCAAGTTTATCTTTCAATTTTTCTTCGGCTAAAGAAAAGAAATAAATCAATAGTATTTTAAAATACTACTTTAGCTATTAAGTGTAATAAAATTACAATTTGAAATTTAATACATTTTAAAATTAACATTTTTTTTACCTCATTTAAAAAAAATATTTCACAAAAAACTAGAATTACACTAGTTAACAATTTCCATATTTTGTAACACCTAAAGAACTTAAAAAATGTTTACCTCTTCGTGCATCTTTTTTTTCCTCTGTATCATCAGTTAAATCAATGTATTCTTCAACTGTGTCATCTATTTCTATTACCTGAGGATTTGATTCTTTAAGTGGTTCTTCTTCAATTTTTTCATTTTCAACAATCGATTCAGTAACAGCTTGAGTAACAAACTCCTCAGTTTTTTCAGTGACGTCTTGTGGTGGATCAATTTTACATTGTTGACTGTCTGCCTTTATATATTTATCTGTTCCATCTTCTGAAGTATCCTCTTTTTCATCTTCATCTGAACTCTCTTCAACGGGAAGTGCACTTTTTTCAATTGTTACTGGTTCATTCTCTTTGGATTTCTTGATTGAAAAACTAACAGGTGCTGTACAAAAAAATAACTGATTAATATTACATCAATGATCGATATTATATATATAGTAAATTATAAAATTTACCTATGACCTTCTTTTCCTTAGTAGTATTTTTAACTTCTGCTACATTTTCTTCACTATTGTGATCAGTCTTTTTTTCTTCGGTTTTCTCTGTAATTTCATCTTTTTTCTGAATGTCTTCATCAAAAACAGCTCCATAATTTTTTAATTTGTGTTTGTAATAAGCATAATATACATGTCCTTTATCGAGAAAACTAAATCTTGAATCACCTTTTGCTTTTACAATATTTTCAAAATCCTGTCCATTTCTGGCTACATAACTAGCCATTTTGTCAACAATAACTTGGGTATCAGGAGGAGGAATTTCATAGGCAAGAACATTAATAATGGCTTTAGTAGTATTTTCATCTTCCTCATCACTGTCTGATTCTGATCCACTACTGTAGTGGGCTATTGGTAACAAAGGTTTTGGTTTTTCTTTATCAGGTTGAATCTGGGTAGTTTCAGATCCATATTGTGAATATGTTTGCATATTATAAAGATTTGAGTTCGTGAGTTGTTCTTTTGAGTTTACTGCAGGATCTGGAGGCAAAGGAGGTTTTTCAGAAGCGTCTTTTCCATAAAGAACAGCACCCTTAGAAATTTCACTTGTTTGTAAATTTCCTCCTGATGTATAATATGCTCCATATGATTGCATGTAAGCAGCATATTGTGCAGCTGTTGTTGCATCAATGCCATAAGCCTAAATAAATTACATAAATGTGGATAAATACAATGTTGTGTTTGTATGTATATGAATGAATATATGTACTGTGTGTGTATACACATGTGTAACCACACATATGTATACAGTATACAAATAACATAATTTGATTGCAATTATTCTAATATTTATATGAAAATATCAATATAATCACTTGAAAAAATATAATTTTTGTCATGATTTACCTGCATTAAAGCACTTGGAGTAACCATAGACATTGAAGAATATTGAACGGGAGTTTCTGTTGGTACATGCTCTGCTGTGGTCTTTTCTGTCGGTGAATAAGCCTCTGATAATCCAGTATTTGTTTCATATTTTCTTGTTGCATAATCAAAAACAAATGTATTGTTTTGAATACATGTTGGAGTACTCTCAGTGGTCACCGAAGATGGTTTTGGCTGTTCCTTGGGAGGTTCAACAGGCCGTTGCTCTTGTGGCTTTGTTCCTTTAATCTTGCTTATTAACATTGTGTATGCGCAGTCCGCAGAAGGTTTGTATGTTATGTTTGGGATCGATGGTGCCTGAGAAAAATATCCAAAGAACGGATATGAAAGTTTTGAGGTACGGACTTGGTAATTAAAAAACAAATTCATATTAAATGTTTATATGAATGTTGATAGCCCACTCTTAAAACTGATTGTATTACATTGGGAGACATATTCGTTAAGTTTAATAATCTTTGGACTTTAAATATAATTCATACATTTTAATTAAACATCAAAGAATTATTTTAAATCACAATTATAAATTATACACAGATATTAAATGAATGATGATATAGAAATAAATATCATATATTTATAAAAGATGTAACTTTTATGTTTAATGCAGTGACAAAAATATTTATCCATGAATGTACGGCATATATAAGCATAAAAAAATGTATTTACACACCCAGATATTCTTATATCATAATTAATACAAAGTGAATTTTCACTGTTGTTTTATATTAACAGTAATAATAATTTTTTTTAAACAGGAAACCAAAAATATGTACAATAATTAATTAGTGATATTAGAGACAAGTAGGAATTTATTAAGCATAAAATTTATATAAGAACTTTTTGATCACACTTTATATAAGAGTTTAGAATAACACTGTCGGATAAAATAACAGAACTCATTGCAATAAATTAAAAATACAGCAAACTTGTACCACAGGTATGAAATAATTATGATAATAAAAAAAATCAATTTTAAATGAATAAAAAGTTGACTTCTGCACTAAACCACACTGAGGCTGAGAAAAAGCCTGACCTGTAAAATAGAAATTGTAATATTAACAATATAGGAAATAGTACACGAACAACATTAATTATACAAATATGAAAAAAAAATACAAAATATAATTAATAACACTTACGATTCAAGTACTTGTAAAAATATATTTGAGCTTTAAAAAAAACATATACATAAATTGTTATTTTTTTTACAATCTGAAAACATTAATAAGTATCACAGACATTAGCATTGTTGTAATACGATTACAATCGCACTGGTATAGCATTAAGACCTACCGATTCTACACGAGGAGCACATGCGGCGGCTAGACTCGGGTGTAAATAGTGGTCATCGTCTTCCTCGTGCTTTAAAGATTCTGTAAAAAAAAAATAAAAACACATCCATATACATCCACATTCATAAATTAATACCAAGTACTTACCGTTTTTTTTATCATTTTGTTGTATTCTGTAATGGCCAGTTTTTATTGCCATCAAAATATGCCTATAATATGGGTATAAAGGACAATCTTGTGATAGAAAATCAAATTGTGGATTTCCAGCTTGCTTAGCTTTGAGTAATATTTCCATTTGAGCTCCTTGTTTACTTATAAACATAGCAGTTTTTTCTATACGGGTATGTTGTTTCACAGTTTCAGGCTAAACATTAATACACATATATGAAATATAAGAAAATCTTCAGAATTTTAAATGATGCATCAAATTATCTTTACTGACCACTTTCATGTTAATTGGTAGATCCAAATCGGGCGGAGCAATAAACGGTTCATCTTCTTTATCGACGGATGTATCCGTAGAACTCTTTCCTTCTTGTTTTTCTTCATTTTCACCTGATTCATAGCTATAGGAAACTTGCCCATAGTTTTGTGCATTACTTAGTTGCTGATGTAATCGTTTCAGTTCTTCTTCTGTAAATAGATATTGTTTTTATAATTTCTTAATTATTATTAAATAACGCTTGTTAACAACTAAAAGATATTTTTATACTCTTCCTAAGATTATATGATTTTGTTTTTACTTATATTTTATAGATTGTGCTTTACTTAAACACTATATTTATTTACCTCTGTACATTTCTTCTTCATCTTCATTTGTATTTAAGGCCCTATATCGCTCTTCATCACACAGTTGTTCGACGTGCCGTTCGGAATCCGTCAACCCGAGCCAACGGGCCGTATCATATCCCTCCGATGTATTTTCGTAAGATGATAGGTCCGACAATGCAGCACGCCCATCATATCTGTGCCAGAACAATCTTATCAAATACGTTTTTTAGCAATAATTTGAAAATACAATAATCGATACAGAAACTGAACGATCATTGTATTTTTAACAAGTTTATACTTTGTCCTCGTGAATGTATTTTGATCACCAGACATTTTATGAGCATGAAGTGAAAAACACGAGTTGGTTTTACATTGCTAATATTTAGTCAAACAAATAAGAGTTACAGTCAATTCAGTTTCAAGTTTATAATTAGAAAAACTGTGTCCTCCCTTCAGCTTTTAATCCGATCGTTAAACTACGATTGAAAGTATCTTGAAGTCGGTAAAGCATAATACGAACGAATAGTCGTAGTACCAGTGTGACTTCAAGAGATTTTCCAATGGTATACGTACCACCACGGCGTAAAAAACGTACGATTCACCTTAGCACGGACAAATTTTGATGACAGCACTCGATCTTCTGAGGCACTAGACCCGATCTATCTAAGCAAATGTCTCAATTTCAAAGTTCACACTGTGTAGTTGATACGAAGAGTAAAACGATGGACCCGTACAGAAAAACAGACTGCACTGTCGAACTTGGCTTCAAAAATCGTGATAAGTGTAATCCGACTAAAGCTAGAGGTATAATAATAAAACGTACACTATCAATAGAAATATGAAAAGTGTAGTTAACCTGTCAATTTTTAATGTTTCGTCTCCCATCCATGGTATTAAATGTTTTCCCTGATCAATCTCGAGTGCTTTTTCGTCATCCCTGAACAATTTGCACGCGTAACCGAATACTAACAAGTCTTCTATCTTGTCAGGTATATCATTTTTACGTAAAATTCCCGATTCAGCATACGTTTTTCCATACTTGGACGCCATTTTAAAAGATATTTTTGTTTTGAAGGCTGCGGTTTGCATATGGCTACGATATTTGTATGAGATACACGTACCAACAAAACAGTTTTAAAAAATATTCAGTTTATATATATATATATATATATATATATATATATATATATATATATATATATATGTATATATATTTATATATATATATATCTATATGTATATGTGTGTGTATACATATATGGGGTAGAATGGGGTGATACTGCGGTGTATGAATGATATGAGGGTGCTATCATAGGTAGTCTGCGGATTCGTTGGCTGGATTGGACGAAACGGTTTCGTCGGGGTGATAATGAAAAATGCTCCACGCTTTAGCAAAAATCATTGAATTTTGAGACTATTAGATTCTTTTCGAAATGGAAGTCATGAGCTTCCGTACTTAATCGCGGTACTAATCAAGTGACGGGAAAGGTTGTCAAAAACACCTGGATACCATAACCTATAAGATAATGTTATCATAACCTATAAAAAAACTTTTGCATGTGTATAAAACTTTTCTTTGTTTTTCATTTTACTAATAATTTTTAGTTAATTTCATTAAACTATTTTTTATTTTAGACAACTCAAGATTACTGCCATAAGAATCAAAAAGATATACTAGAGATTATAAAATAATCATTTAATTAAACCCACTTTAAAAATATTTATGTAAAATGTTTGGAATAAAAAATTAAGTAATAATGAAATAAATACATAATAATTAACATTATCTTTGAAATTTTGACTGTTAAGTTAAACTCTAATTTCTAACTATACGCATTCAAAAAAACTTCAATGGCATGAAAGAACTTATGATTGATTTTGTTTCTAGTTAGGAAGTCTTTCGTCCTATCTTCAAACTATGAAATATCAGAGAATTTCTGGATTTTAATACAAATTGAATTGGTTTCTTAATACAAACCGAAAATGAAATGGATATCATTTTTTTTTATTTTGTTAAAAATTTTTCAAAAATAGTTACTAATGTAGGTAAATAAAGTTTTGTGATTTTATATACGTATACACTCATACATACATACATATATCTATACATATATACACCCATATACACAACACACACATACACACACACACACACACATATATATATATATATATATATATATATATATATATATAGGGGGAGGAGGCGAAAAAAGAACGAAGGAGTTTAAATAATTATATTTTTTTGTTTAAATGTTTTTCCCTTCTTTTTAGAATTGTTTAAATAAAACTCGGTGAATTTATCATGGAAAGGTACACGACGGAACAATGTACCAAAATAATTGAATTTTATTTTGAAAATCAGTGTTCAATATTATTTTGACGTAGCGAGCATATCGTCGTTATTTTAATATTTGAACAGGATCATCGGAGTCAATTATTCATCGTTTGGTTGTACGTTTTCGACAACAAGGTAGTTCAGTTAGTAACCGTCCAGGATCTGGACAACATCGTTCGGCTCTAACTAAGGAAAATATTCAACGTGGTCCAGTACTGATGAATGACTAATGCCTAATTTTTATGCAAGATATCGAATTGTTGTGCGTGGGCGTTAGTTGAATCACTAGGCGTGATGAAATAACGCCAACTGAAGGTGTTATGAACTGAAGAAGGACACACACGATCTTCTTCATCAAGGCTTTCGTCCCCAGCACGAAATTTTGGGAACCACCATTGCACCGTACGTTCCATAACAGTACCTACACCAAAGGTATCGTTTAGTTTACGAGCAGTTTTTATTGTTTTACCTCCCGTTTTGAACTCATACAAAAAATGCTCTTATTTCCTTCTTTTCTATCTTTAATTAAATAGCCCAATTTGAAGCAAAATTAATAATGAAACCAAAGACTACGTTACCAAAATACAGACCGAAAAATGCACTTTAAAATGATATTAACATGAACACGATGGAATTACGCTTTCATTGAAAAAATTAAAGTTAGAATTCGGAAAACAAAAACCGCAATTATTTTTATACCAACCTAATATTTTTGAAAATAGGCAACGAAAATATATACTTTCGTTACGTTATGTTATACGAGTTTTAGAAAGAAGTAATCGCTGATGCGGTAACAAAAAATATTCATGTGTCAATGGGATGTTTATTTGGACCATGCACCATCACTTCCGATTGTGAAGAAATAGGTTGCTAAATTTATACTTGGTGATTTTAATCTCGAAGATCAACCCCGCTTTGGACTGCCTACAGCGATTGACGACGATATTGTGCGCGTTTTAGTTGACAATAACTCACGAATTTCGACGAAAGAGGTTTCTGAGACACAACATTAACAGAGAGAGAGTACGAGGTCAGACAATTAAGTAATGCGACCGATTTTTTTTCTCGGCCTGTGGTAACACTGCGAACCTGTAACTCCGCCACCGTAATAGCAGATCCCTACTCTCTCGATTGAGACCTTGACCACCCTCGTACGATCATTTCTTCGCCAGCTGTTTAGTGTTTTGTAACAACGCGCGAGTAGTGCATGTCACGAAAATGGAACAGAGAAATTTAAATGAACATCGCTCAAGATTGTCTCGAGCAGGTTGAAAGTGATCCTACTCTTCTCGATCGAGTTATTACTGGTGATGAAAGTTGGTTCTTTCAATATGACCCCGAAACTAAACGACAAAGCCAACAGTGGCTGTCCCCTGGAGCACCAAGGCCAAAGAAGGCGAAAATGAGCAAGTCCAAAGTGAAAACCATGTTGATTTGCTTCTTCGACAGCAAAGGGGTGGTTCACAAAGAGTTCGTACCACCTGGACAAACCGTAAATCAAGTATTCTACCGCAATGTGCTCGAAAAATTACGAAAAAGGGTGCTCAGAGTGCGTCCAGAGATCGCGAAGACTTGGGTTCTGCATCACGACAATGCTCCCTGTCACAGTGTGTTCAGTGTCTCTCAGTTTTTGGCGTCTAAAGGCATCGCAACGTTACCACAACCGCCCTATTCACCGGACATGTCACCCTGCGACTTTTTCCTATTCCCCCATATGAAAAAATTCGTCAAAGGTCGACATTTTGACTCCGTTGAAGATATCCAAGAATCTGTGACGAGGGTACTCGGAGAGGTCCCACAAGAAGTGTTCCAGAATTGTTACGAAAACTGGAAAACTCGCTGGAATAAGTGTATAGATGCGGGAGGGGACTACTTTGAAGGGGATCGCAGCGATGTACCTTAATTTTTAAATATACTCGATTTTTGAATTTTGTCGCATTACTTAATTGTCTAACCTCGTATTTCAGCATTTAGAAAATGGAGTTCATGTTGAAGTTCGATACGTGGATGCCGCACTCGTTGCCTGATAAAAACAAGTTTGATCGCATCTTTTCGGCAGTTTCTTTGTTTGGACGCCTCAACAGAGAGTCTTTTTAGATCGGTTGGTGACTGACGATGAGAAATGGATCCTGTACAACAACGTCCGATGCAAACGAATGTGGAAACCAAGCGAATGAAGGGGAAGAACCAGTCGCCAAAGCTGGCTCACATCCGATAAAGGTGTTGCTGTGTGTTTGGTAGGACTGCAACAGTGTTATTTATTTTGAACTCTCTCACGAAGCGAAACGATTACTAAGGAGAAGTACTGTCAACAACTAACGAAACTGAACGCAGCAATTAAAGAAAAGCGTCCGATTTTGACCAATCGCAAAGAGGTCATCTTTCACCATGCCAACGCAAAACCATATACAATATAATTGACTCTTCAAAAACTGAAACAGTTAAAATAAGAGATCATATCGCATCCACCGTATTCTCCGGACATTGCACCTTCGGATTATCATTTGTTCTGGTCGCTGCAGAACAGTTTAAACGGTAAAAAAATTGACACCGCGGAGGCCGTCAAAAACCACCTCACCGCCTTCTTTGACGAAAAACCGCGCAGCTTTTACGAACAAGGAATCCAGTAGCTGCCTGAGCGTTGGAAAATGATTGCCGAAAACGATGGTGAATATATAACTGATTAATGGAAGCGTTTTCTGCTAAAAATAATCGTCCAAGTTTCAATTTCAAATCGTATACGAAATTTTGCACTGATCCTATATATATATATATAAATATATATATATATATATATATATATATATATATATATATATAAATATATATATATATATATATATACATATACATATACATATATATATATATATAAATATATATATATATATATATATATATATATATATATATATATATATTAGGGTGTAAATTTGTCAAATTGCGGAATTTGTAGGTGAGAATTAAACGCAATATTTTTTTAAAAAAACAAAATATATTTAATCAAAATAAGCTCCAACAGCTTCAACGGCCTTTTTCCAATGAGAAATTAGATTGTTTATCCTATTTTTATAAAAATCGACATTTTTAGAGCTTATAAAGTCTTCGAATCCTTGAATCACTTCTGTTTGATTTCGGAATTTTTTATTTCTTAAATAATATTCCGAGCTGCGAAAAAAATGATAGTCTGTTGGTGAAAGATCTGATGAATAACGGGGATGCGGTAAAATTTCATAATTTAATGAATTTAATTTGGTAATTGTGATTCGAGATGTGTGTGGACGAGCGTTGTCTTGCAGTAATATTGGCCCCAATCTATTGATTGGCATCGGCTGTTTAATTTTTAATTTTTCATTCATATTGTCGATTTCGCGACAATATGAATCAACCGTAATTGCTTCGCCTGGTTTTAAAAAAGAATAATGGATTATTCCTTTATTTGTCCACCACGCAGTAACTATAAGTTTTGTTTAGTGCAATGACGGCTTGGGTGCACGTCCTGGAACTTCATTTATATTTAACCATTGTCCAGATCTTTTTCTGTTATCATACAGAATCCACTTTTCATCACAAATAATGATTCGATTTAAAAATGGCGTTTTATCATTTCGAATCTTCAGTGAAGAACACATCTCTAAGCGTCTCTGTTTCTGACCATCTGTCAATTCGTGCGGCACCCACTGACCCAGCTTTTTCACCTTTCCTATTGCAGCGAGGTGACGAGAAACAGTCATGACACTAACACTTAAATCACATGCGAGAGCTCGAACTGTTGTATGTGGATTAGCTTCCACCATGGCTCTCAAATGTTCTTCGTTCACAATGATTTTGGGCTTTCCTCGACGCTTATTGTCGAGATTCATATTACCGGAACGAAATTTTTTGAACCATAATTGAATTGTTCTCTGGCTATCTGATCCTTCTTCGAAAGCTCCATTGATATTTCTACCAGCTACCGCTGCATTGTGTCCCAACTTGAACTCATATAAAAATAGTAAACGTAAATATTTTGTGGACACCACCTTGTTAAAGGTTACAAAAAATAAAAATAACAATAACTCCGTATTTAAAAACAATTGAAGGGTACAGTACATTGACCAATTCCAAATAGCTGAACTTGTAAAATATTGCTCAGTACCTCTTAATCGCAGTCGACCTCTGACTGACTGAAATTCGGCAACTTGATATGTTACAACCTAATATATATATATATATATATATATATATATATATATATATATATATATATATATATATATATATATATAATTTCGGCACTGAGGGTAAATGCACGTTCACAAATGAATTATTACTCTTTTCCCATAAATCTCAAAAATGTTTATCAATCGAAAATAATCAATAATCTATTATTGGACGTTTTGATCAGAATTTTTTTTTGGTCTGACTGATCAGTTGTTGCAGTTGGCGCTTTTATGAAAATTGGAACTGTATTAATGTCAGTATGCTTTTAATAACAGTGAAAAAATAGTTAATCCTAAAATTAAAATGATCAGCAAAATTTCTTTCAATTATATTTTATTTTGAGAAACGTAAATTACATGATGTGCGAATTTATTATTTCGTTTAACTCAGAAATTATCTATTTAATTTCATTGCACACTGCGGGTCGTATTTAATTTCACGAAAATTTAAAAACATGCAATTTTTCAATGGTAAAATTTATAAACAAAAGTAATTAACCAATTACTATTTATTAACGTGGACGAGTTTCGAAACCCGTACATGAATGTTCCGTTCATCTAATTTGCAATGCTTATTGCAAAAATATCTATTAACGAGGAAAAGGACTACCTGGAAATTAGTTTATCAATTGATGAAGTACTTTCTTCGATATAAAGTTCATATCAGTAATATATATTGAATTGAAGGAAGGGATGGAAGATATCAGGGGTGAGCTAGAATGGAGACGCGCGGGAATATGTGACGGTGGTGCCGGGAGACGCCCTGGCGCGCTTGTTTAGTATCGCTCCGGCACCGGACGCAAATGTTCGCTATCAAGTCACAGTTGCGCGGATGAAATTTGCAAAATGCAAATTGTTTGAACAAACATATGATATCTGCCGTGTGTAATTAATATGATATATATATATATATATATATATATATATATATATATATATATATATATATCATGTATATAGATTACTGTTACAGTGTTCGTTATCTAAACAATTAGAGTAATTAATATTTTAAACAGCGTGTTTATTATGGTTACAGTATTTCATATAAATATTGCAGTTTTCATTATTGTTCATATTTACGACGTGCAAGTGACAAGTATAGACAGTATATAACATAATTGTATTTATAAATGACAATTACTGACTGTTAAAAAAATCATACTGAACATAAGAAAGATATTAATTAAGGTTAAGAGTGATTTTAGTGAAAATTAAGGTTAGGTTTGAATATTATGTAATTGTTTTTGTTTTTTCGTTTTTTTATTTTTCAATTTGATCGAGTAGAAGACGACAATAATAACACAGGTAATTACATATGTTTTATATTTTTTTGCAGTTATCGAATTAATTTACATACTTTCACGTTTTATGTTTAGAAAGATCAATTCAAGTATGTTAATGTTTGATTATGATTTCAACTGAATGTGTAAAAATAAATTTTATGAAAATATATTTTCTTATTTAGTAAACATATTGTTATTCGTAAATGCTATTGTTAAATAATCACAAAAACTATTAAACGTTTTAGCGACAAAATGAACACTAACAGAATAAATATGTAAAATATGTAACATTGAAGTTAGCTACTTTTTTTTGGGTAAACTGACTGATTTTGGATAAACGACACTTTTTCCGGTTTTTATATGAATAAATAAGAGTAGAATTATGAATAATGAATATGTATAACTCATTACTATTAACATTTTAATTAGATTTAGCTAATATTTTGGTGTGAAATTGTATAATTGATAAAATTAAAAAATAAATGCACAATATGCACATATAATTATTGATTTTTTTACAATTTTACAAAACATTAGGAAATTATGTATGTCTATTTGTTCGAACAAATATTTGACATTCTAATTTTTAGGAACATTGTCTCAAAACAAATGTCTTGATACAGCAAATCGTGGGTTCTAAAACTTCTATTATCTTTTTTTCCATTCGCTCTAATATTCCGTGCGAACCAAGATATAAATAAAACCACTTAGTATAATATTTTAGTTTTTTTTTTCGTAAGAAACCAATTTTGAACTAACCGTCATATCTATTTTTGGATTTTTAGATTTATATACACTTTTTCGAATTGTATTTCCACTATACTGTTTAAAATATGCGACTGAATCGTCTTTTTTCTTATCATCTTAAAAGATGTATTAAAAACACGATTAGCTTATGTCAATACATTTTATTTTTGATAAAAATATGGTTATTGTATTTTTTTAGGAGCAACTGTATTATATACGATTTATGTATAATTTCAGAAATTATTTTAATAAAATGTTTTCTTTACTTGGATTTTGACGACCGCTCACATGTGATTTTGTACAGATTCTATCAAATTTTGTGTGATTGAATTTTTGACTGCATTTCAGATGGAAGTTTTGACCAATCTTTATAAAATTACCTGTTGCAATTCTAGCTTCATCCTTATACTGTAATTAGTTCATAGTTTATGCTCTATATATTACCATAAATGCTCTCTAGGATTAATATCGAGATATGCGATGGGGTTTCTATAACTTTTAGGGTAATTGCAGAGCAATTATATATGTACGAGATTTTTTTTTATTCGATGAATGGAGGAAAAAGAGACTGGAATACCTATGTTTTATATTTTTACATACTTCTCGAACATATATTTGTTACATCTTTCAATAAGTTTTTCTAAACCTTCATAAAAATAGTATTCCGATTTGTCTTCAAAATGCTCATTTATGGGTGGTTGTAAAGACTCATCGTCGGTGAAATGCTTCCCAGGAAGATATTTTTTTTCAAATTAGGAAAAAATAATCACTTGGTACCAGGTCAGAACTGTACAGTACAGCGTTTCTCAAACTATGTTCCGTGGAACACTGGTATTCAGCGAAAAATGAATATGTGTTCCGTGAAAAATTGTCAGAATTCTGCCTCGCACAAATATATCGCTTTAAAAGAAAGTAAAACAAGAATAGCTATGAAATGAACACATATTCATGTGTTCATTTTATGAAAACATGAAATGGTTATATAAGTCGAAGATGTCCTCGAGGAAAATGATCAGTTATAACTTTAAAAAATAGCAGAAAGTTTCAAAATATCAGAAACAACGGCTTTCAAAAAATAATCCTTGATCATATTGGAATATCAAAAGTCAGCGCAAAGTGGGTGTCGTGTTACACCCCATAAAAAATACCGAGTTGAATGCTATAAGCAATTTGTAGAGCGAATCCAACAAACATTATCAGCAGGATTGTTATCACTGATAAAACTTGGATTCATCATTATGGACCCAAATCAGGAGCTTATGCAATGACATTAAAAGGATAGGGCTCTTTTTAAGAATTTTAAAGTTGTACCTTCGGCTAGAAAAGTAATGGCAGTAGTGTTTTGGGACTCGCAAATAATTCTGCTGATAGATTATAAAAGTAAAAGCTAAAATATCACAGGTACATACACTATTCTACATCAGTGGTAAAGAATATTCTACATCAGTGGTATCAAACTCATATATGAACACGGGCCACCAAAATCAGTTTAAGAATCTGTGGGCCGCAGATAAAAAAACATCACCCAAAAAAAATTACTGAGCGAAAAAAGGTCTTTTATTTACATTCTAAAATAACTAATTTAAATTTTACATTTATTTTTTCTTTAATGAATTTATAGAAATTATAAAAAGTACATTAATTTTAGGTATTATTATCAGATATTATAACAAAATTTTAAATTAGAGAAATTAAAAAAAATAATATTTTTTACTAGAAACTTGGTATCTTTTAGCAGAAACTGTTTTATCAATATCGGGTGTAATTTTTTGTGATAATGACATTTTTACTATATGTGTCAAGTGTTCATTTATCAGTCTTTGATCTTTGTGAAGTATTATTAGTCTTAGAAAGGAAAATAAGTGCTCATAGAGGTATGTGCACCACCAAACATTGTTAAGATTCTTACTGCATACATAAGCGTTTCAATAAAATGTTCTGGCAAGTACAAATAAAAATCTGGAATACCAACTTGATTATACTTTTCTTTTAGCACCGTGTTGCACTGAATTTCAATCGATTTCATTTGAATGTTACTTTCTGATTCTTCGGCGTTAAAAGAAAGCGGAGCACTAAATAGTGAAAATCATTTTCACATACACGCATCGAATCCTTCAAATCGGTTTTCAAATTCAAACAATAATTCCTGATTATTTAAACCATATTTGCTAAAATCACAACCGTAATGTAAATATTGATAATTTTTGCAAGTAGGAAATTGAACTAAATCGGAATTGACCATAAAACGGTGTTCCTTACTGTATACTTCTATATTTTGCAATGTTTTGAAAATGTATTTTATATTTTTTAAAAATACATTTTTTTTTTATTTTAATAAAATCAACTTCAAACTTTGGGCCGCGGGTCTCATGTTTGACACCACTGCTCTGAAGCATTATACTTAACCAATAAGGCTTGGATGTAGAACTTTATTGGGTAGATTGTAATCTTCATTACATTTTAGTCAAATTTTTTTTCGCGTTTTTTTATTTTCATATTTGTTTTTGTCTAAAAATAGTAAGTTTGTTCAATCCTCGACATTTTTATATTTATATTTTATTGCGAGCTTTTTTTTTTGATTGATTTCGAAATTTTTTTTCCGATATACCCGAAAAACAAGCATTTTTATGTAAAAGAAGTTTTATGGCGATGGGATAAACCCTATACCTGTTAAATTGAAAAAAAAATATTTTCGGGTTCAACTGAAGTTAATTCGGGTTATTTTATTTATCGTATTACAAACATTTCATTAGATTCAGGATATTATATGTTATGTGAATTTTTAATTCTGTTTTCTTTGTAGTACCGACCATATTTTTTTTTTGAACAATGAGTTTTAGATTAGATAGATTCGATTATGTTTAAGGGGGGAGGAAACTATCTTGCCTCCAGGCACTTAGACTCGAGGTCCATTATGTCTTCCCTCGGCTTGATCAAAACTACACGGGAAGTCTTGCTTTCTTCCAGAAGCCTATCAGCCTGCCCGAGTTTGTGTAGACCCTAGTTCAGCCGCTGTGAGGAAAAAATCCCCAAACCATCGTCGCCTTAAATTGACCCATGCCGGACATTCCGCGAGGAAATGAATGGGGGTCTCGTTGGCCCCTCCACACCATCTACACTTCTCGTCCGTCCTTCGGCCTTGTATATGTTCGTGGTAACTTAGTCTCCCGTGACCTGTGACAATTCGCACCAGGAGCCGGGAGAAGGATCTGCCACTTGTATAGATTCTCTTGATCCAGTCCTTATTTGGGGCCTGGCCTAAGAGTATCCTGGATTGACGGCAACCTTCAATCTTTAGCCACCATTCTGAGTGTTCTGACTCGACCCATTCTCAAATGGCGCCCTTGGCCCAGCATCTCGCTAGCCGTACGAAGCGCTCTGGCCCCTCCACTGCGGACCTGGCTCTTAATGAGGCCAGTCTGTCCGCTATTTCGTTCCCCCGTATACTCGTATGACGCGGTACCCACAGAACGTGAACTTCGTTCTGGAAAACCAGTCTGCCGAGAGCTACCTTGCATTCCAAAACCAACCTTGAATTGGTGGCATAGGAAGCAAGTGCTCTCAGTGCTGCCTGACTATCCGAGCAGATAGTGATCTGTCTTTCCCTGACTCCGAGTACTTCTTGCCTCTGGACGCATCCCAGAATAGCAACGCTTTTCCATTCTCTTGACGAAAAATGACTAAATATTGAATATTTTTATATTTACTTTTGTCCATACTAAATAATATACAAAAAATTCAACATGAGGATCACCAATACTGATCGGGCGCTAATGACCTTTTAGCTGTCGAAGCGCTCTAAAACCCTAATAACTAACAACTACCTAATACTAAAGTTTCCTAAATTCGTGAGAATTTTTAAAATTTAATTTTTAAAATTTAATGTTTATATTGATTCAGTTTCGCTAAAATTGTTAATTTGATATGATAGGTTGGGATATATATATATATATATATATATATATATATATATACACATATATATATATATATATATATATATATATATATATATCAATCTGATGTATACAAAACGAAATTACATTTTTTTTTTAATTTTCTTTTAAAAACAGATTACAGTGGATTTACTTAATAGGGCATTGACAGATAAATTAAATAGGATTCTTTTTCTAAATTATTTGAATTTGAACGAATGGTGATTTAAGAATTACATTTTTTGTTTTAAAGTGATTTGTTTCTGATACTGGAGTACTTATAGATTATCTACGGACAAATTAATCGCTGGCATTGAGTATTTAATTTTAAATTTGTTTCGATTACGATTATCGTTTAATTGAATTTAAATTCCTATCACTAGTAAGTAGTACGTGTATTAAAACAGAATTATAAATTTAATTGTTAGGTTGATAGAAAAATAATTGCGGTTTATGACCTTCAGATTCATATACATTACAACAAACTGGGAAACACGCTATTTTTTTAATATATTATAATTAGTCATTCATAGCTCAAATGGTATACATACACCGTATTATATTTTTTTCAAAATTATGAGCTTTGCATATGAGTATTGATTAAAATGAACTTGCAGCGATGTTGAATTTCTAGTATCATTTATCGTAGATGTAAACTATTGAAAGAATTATCGCTTATTATAATTAAGTTGATAGAAAATAATTGCGGTTTATGGCCTTAAAATATATATGTGTTTTTCTCAGCTAATAATTAACTTTATTAATCGAAATAAGCGCTATTAGAACCGACATATATTTGTCAATTAACTACCAGTTTATTTATTCCGGCAGTGTAAAATTCCGGAGTTCTGCAGCTGATAAAATCTAGAGATGCACTTTCGGCAGCAGCTTGGTTGTTAAAGACCTTACCCTGTAAGAAGTTGGTGAAATGTTGAAACGAGTGAGAATCTATTGTCGAGATATATGATGAGTATGGTGGATGAGGCGATGTTTCATAACCTAATTCATTCAACTTTTGGAGGGTCAATCGTGCGACGTGTGGCCGCGTATTGCCATGTAGCAGGATTGGACCTTTTCGACTGACCAGTGTGGGCGCCAAACGTCGCAGTTCTTGGTACATTTTGTCGATTTCTAGACAATAACTCTCAGCTGCAATGGTTTGACCAGATTCAAAAAATTGTAGTAGATTATACCGAGCGCTGACCACCAAACAGTCACCATAATTTTCTTTTGGTGTAATTTCGGTTCCACGAAACGCTTTGGAGCTTCATTCTTCAACCATTGTGCATACCACTCTCTGTTGTCGTAAATGATCCACTTTTCGTCGCACGTTACAATACGATCTAGAAATGGATCGTTTTTGTTGCGTTTTTTTCGGTTTTCGTTCAGTTCATGCGGCACCCACTTGTCAAGCTTTTTCGATTTTTCTAGCTGTTTTAAGTGGGTCGAAAC
Source organism: Acanthacorydalis orientalis (assembly GCA_034766995.1). Classification (NCBI taxonomy): domain Eukaryota; kingdom Metazoa; phylum Arthropoda; class Insecta; order Megaloptera; family Corydalidae; genus Acanthacorydalis; species Acanthacorydalis orientalis. The sequence goes on along the minus strand of CM068317.1, from coordinate 14,156,932 downwards.
TGTTGGATGACTAACGCCTTACTCTTGTGTAAGCTCTCGAATTGTTGTGCGTGGTTCTGATTCGACTAATGCTGTCAGTCAGCCGTTACGAATTGAAGAAAGATGCCCGCGACCTTCTTCATATTCAAAGCTCTCGTCCCCAGCATGCAATTTTTGGAACCATGATTATATTTTATGTTCCTTAACAGTGCCTATACCAAAAGCATCGTTTAGTTTACAAGCAGTTTCTTCTACTTTACGATCCGTTTTTAACACATACAAAATTTTTGCTCTTATTTGCTTATATTCTATCTTTTATTCAATAGCTCAATTTGAAGTAAAATTAATAATAAAACCAAAGTCGATGTCACCAAAATACATATTGAAAAATGCACTTGAAAATGATATTACCATAATCACGATGAAATGACACTTTCATTGAAACAAATTAAGGTTAGGATTCAGAAAACAAAAACCGTAATTATTTTTCTACTAACCTAATATTATATTCATGACATGAATTTACACAATCGTAATGCATTGCATTAGAAACTAAGTAAAATAATTATATTTCTAACGTCTAAATTATAAAAAAATGTCATTTTATCGTCCATTTTTATCAACACAAATAGTAGACGAAATAATAATGATTTAAAACAAGATATTATTAATTCTGTTCGTAGAATTACTTCCGTACCTTACGAAAGAAGTCTATCAATTAGATAAAAAGAATTTAAGTACGTTTAAACGCAGATAGGAAATACTTTTAATTTTCTCTATAACACAATATAGACATGAATAGAAATAATTTTGATACTGCGGCAAAATTCACTTTCATGAATGCATTTTTTTCTCACCTTAAAAACCACAAAAAGTTTTTCTCATCAAAAATGTTCAATAATTGATTATTGATCGATTTTTGTTGTAATTTTTGCTTATTTCGATGGCGATGCCATCATTCTAGAGGTAGAGAAAAGTCTGATAATTTTTATTCTAGTTTCAGAAGATAATAGCATTGCTATTGAAATATGTATAAGAAATAATGAATTATTGAAGCTGTTTGATCAGATATATTGTTTGGTGTGTAAATGAAAATTTCGTTTGTGAAATAATCTCTACAAAACTTGTGGGTCGCGAATAATAATTTAATTTCTATATTGTTTAAATTAATTCGCATTTAGTCTTATTTGGATAAATCTGAATAATTTTATATACATAAAAAAAAACGAAATTATTTATTATTCATGATGTTTTCCTGTTTAATAATTTTATATTTATTTATTCGATTAAAGTTAGAATGTTTGTATTCAATTATTGTATTTGTTGCCTATAATGTAAATACATATTTAACACTAGATTTAACGAACCTGTCAATTTGACGGATTTCAGATTTCATGCTTAAAAATAAAGAAAATATAAATATTATTTTTTTGAAATATTATATTGACTTTTATTGATATAATAATATGAATATATATATATATATATATATATATATATATATATATATATATATATATATCAATTCAATTTATCCGCGATTTCTACTGTATATAGTATACCTATTTATCTGGACATCCGTCAAATTGACGGGTTAACAAATTTTGTGTTAAAACACTAGATTTATGGAACCCGTCAATTTGACGGGTTTCCGATTTCATGCTTAAAAATTCCGAACATGTAAATATTATTTTCTAGTTATTATATATTGGTTTTTAATGATATAATGTAGTGAATATATATCTCCTCCACTCATTTTATCCGAAAGACTTATATTTTCTTATTTCTGTATGTTGTATACTTATTTTTACAAAAATCCGTCAAATTGACGGTTTACTTACTTTACAATCAATCGTTTCAATTGTTGCGGAATAACAAAAATAAAAATGAGAATGAGTAAGGAAAAACAAAATAAATAACGGCTGTTTAGCAGCGAGTACGTAAACGAACAGCTTTGAACTATTTGTTTACAAAAAGAGCAAACCTTATCATATCACGAATGATCATCTCAACTGTGCAGTTTGCAGAGAAAGGATGTGATATTTGAAAATTTAGCGAGGCTGAACTTGTTATTTATAATACAATTAGAGCAAAGCGAGTGATTATTTCAAAAGTGAATTTTGCAGAAAAGGAAGTGAAGTTTATTTACTAAACGAAGATTTGAATTTTTCTAGGTAGTTTGAAAATCTATCCATAAAGAAATATTTTTTTACATTTATGTTCTGCCTACTTGGCTAGGTATCATGGACAAGTCTCGAAAAGATATTAAATTGATTAAAAAACTAACCAGTATAGATGAACATATATTTGGATCGGATTCTGATGCAAGTGTTACTGAACTAACGTTGATTTCTGTAATTTGGGACAGATTTATCCAAAATAGTCAGGCGTGTTATAAGGCTGCCATGAACATTACAATCGATGAACAATTGTTCACAACTAAAGCTAGATGCCGATTTACACAGTACATGCCAAATAAGCCCGATACTCGTAAATTCGGAATTAGTTTTGGTCGGCATCGGACGTTACAAGCAAATATCTTATAAATGGCTTCCCATATTTAGGGAAAGACAAAATACGACCATCAAATATGCCTTTGAGCGAATTCGTCGTACTCAAGCTTGCTGAACCATATTTAGGCCGTGGAAAAAACATTACTACTGACACCTTTTTCACAAGCATTTCCCGTGAAAAAAAGTTGCCTGCAAAAAAACAACTCTTCTGGGGACTATACGTGCAAACAGAAGAGAATTGACAAAAATTGCAAAGGCTGAGAAGGATAAGATGATCTGATTTTCCACAAAAATTTATAAATCAGATGAGTACGTTCTCACAGTTTACAAGTCCAAGCCAAACGAAAACGTATGATTGCTCAGTTCTAAACATAAAAATGTCGAAATAGAAGGTAATGCTAAACGTGTCCCTGAAAGAATCATATTTTACAACAAAACCAAGTTTGGGGTGGATGTTGTAGACCAAATGGCTAGAAAATATAGCGTGAAAGCAGGGTTCCGTAGATGGTCCCTTCAAATGTTTTATAACATTTTAGATTTGGCAGCCATCAATGCCTGGATATTGTATAAAGAGATCACTGGAGTAAACATATCTAGAAAGAATTTTAATTTTCAACTGGATGAAGAACTAGGCAGTTGATATTCGCGACGAGCAAAATACTAGTTCTAGTTCAGTTATACAAAATCTTATGTACGAAAGTCTTGCCAAATCGGATTATGTAAGAAAAATAGGTCTAATAATATTTTTGTATTGAGTGTAACAAGTACGTATGCGGAAAATGTACATTCAAAATGGAGTTTATGTGTAAAAAATGTACTGAATAAAACTGTTAATAAAAATCTATTGATTTAAGATAAAAAGATGTACAAAAATTTGCATTTTAATTTACCCGTCAAAAAGACGGATTTCAGTAAAAATAGGTATACAGTCGATACCCGTAAATCTAGTATTAAGCGTCCTAAATGTCACTATTTATCAAATTATAACTAAAACCACGAATTGATCTGATATACCGTAAACGACAAAGAAAACGAAAATCTGAAAGCGAATACCGAATTTCGTCCCTTGAGAAATGTGATAGTGTCTATGCCATACAATTTTCGGTTGAATGGGAAGAATTGAGCTTACAGACTATTCTTCGTTGTTCCAGTTATTTAGAATTGGAATTCTATTTTTAAATGCAATTGGAATTCACTTGCAAAAAAGTTACTTGCGAAAAAAACTACTATACTTGGGAGTACACGTGCAAATAAAAAGAAATACCAAAAACTGTAAAAGCTAACAAAGGTTTTCCGCACGACTTTATAAATCCGAAAATTATGTTAGAATATCAGGGCAGTGTGTATCGGTGTTATTTTAGAATTAAATATTGCAATCTATCAGTAGAATTTCTTGCGAGTCCCAAAATACTGTTGCCATTACCTCTCCAGCCGACGGTACAACTTTAAATTATTAGCGGGTGGCCCATCCTTTCGATGCCACAGCATGTACTTCTGTTTTGATTCAGGTTCATAATGACGAATACAAGTTTTATCATCGGTAACAATCCTACTGATAATGTTTGTTGGATGCATTCCTCAAAATGCTTACAGAAGTGGTGACAAACACGCGGCCCGCAAGATTCTATACGGTCTGTGACCCAAAGCTTGACGTTGATTTTATTAAAATAATAAAATGGTATTTAAAAAAATATAAAACACATTTTTAAAATATTGCAAATTATAGAAGTATATTTAAAGGAATACCGTTTTATGGTCAATTCCGATTTAGTTCATTTTCAGATTTGCAAAAATTATCAAGATTTATATTACGGTTGTGATTTTAGCGAATATATTTCAAATATTCAGGAATTATTATTTGAATTTGAAAACCGATTTGAAGAATTCAAGGCGTGTATGTGCAAATGATTTTTTTACTATTTAGTGCTCCGCTTTCTTTTAACACCGAAGAATCAGAAAGTAACATTCAAATGGAATCGATTGAAATTCAGTGCAACACGGTGCTAACAGAAAAGTATAATCAAGTTGGTATTCCAGATTTTTATTTGTACTTGCCAGAACATTTTATTGAAACACTTATGTTTGCAGTAAGAATCTTGACAATGTTCGGTAGTACATACCTATATGAGCACTTATTTTCCTTTCTAAAAATAATAATAGTTCACAAAGATCAAGATTGATAAATGAACACTTGACACATATAATAAAAATGTCATTATCACAAAAAATTACACCCGATGTTGATAAAACGGTTTCTGCTAAAAGATTCCAAGTTTCTAGTAAAAATATCTATTTTTTTAATTTCTGTAGAGTTTTCTTGAAAAATCTGATAATAACACCTAAAATTATTGTATTTTTTTAATATTTAAAAATTCATTAGAGAAAAAATAAATGTAAAATTTAAATTAGTTGTTTTTGAATATAAATAAAAGACCTTTTTTCACTTACTAAATTTTTTTCGGGTGATGTTTTTTTATCTGCAGCCCGCAGACTCTCTTAAACTGAATTTAGTCAGTGAATTTGGTGATTTCAGAAAGGTTTTCCGCACGACTTTATAAATCCGAAAATTATGTTATAATAATTTACAAAATCAAGCCAAAGAACAGTATTATTGCTCAGTTCAAGACATAAAGTTGTAAAAACAGGGAGTGATAATAAACGTGTCCCGGACACAATTACATTCTACAACCAGACCAAGTTTGGAATGGATATGGTAGATCACAAGCATGAAAATATAATGTCAAAGCAAGGTCCCGTAGATGACCTCTTCAAGTATTTTATAAGATCTTAGATTTAGCAGCTATCGATGCGTCGATATTATACAAGGAGACTACTAGTTTGAATATATCAAAAAAGATTTAATTTTTCAATTGTTTGAAGAATTAGCGAGAGACTACAGAGATTAATTAGAGAGGGGCTACGGAGATGAGCACAAGACTACTTTTAATCCGTCGCCGGATGTAGGAAATTCCAATAGCAATCGGAAGGCCTGCCAAATCTGATTTTGTAAGAAAATAGATCCAATAATGTTTGCCGTGAGTGCAAAAAGTTTGTGTGTGGAAAGTGTACCCTCAAAACAGAATTTATATGTAAAGTACTGTTAATCTCTGTTAATAAAAATGTAGGGATATACGAGGTCAGACAATTAAGTAATGCGACCGATTTTTTTTCTCGGCCTGTGGTAACACTGCGAACCTGTAACTCCGCCACCGTAATAGCAGATCCCTACTCTCTCGATTGAGACCTTGACCACCCTCGTACGATCATTTCTTCGCCAGCTGTTTAGTGTTTTGTAACAACGCGCGAGTAGTGCATGTCACGAAAATGGATCGCTCAAGATTGTCTCGAGCAGGTTGAAAGTGATCCTACTCTTCTCGATCGAATTATTACTGCTGATGAAAGTTGGTTCTTTCAATATGACCCCGAAACTAAACGACAAAGCCAACAGTGGCTGTCGTGGCCCTGGAGCACCAAGGCCAAAGAAGGCGAGAATGAGCAAGTCCAAAGTGAAAACCATGTTGATTTGCTTCTTCGACAGCAAAGGGGTGGTTCAAAAGAGTTCGTACCACCTGGACAAACCGTAAATCAAATATTCTACCGCAATGTGCTCGAAAAATTACGAAAAAGGGTGCTCAGAGTGCGTCCAGAGATCGCGAAGACTTAGGTTCTGCATCACGAGAATGCTCCCTGTCACAGTGCGTTCAGTGTCTCTCAGTTTTTGGCGTCTAAAGGCATCGCAACGTTACCACAACCGCCCTATTCACCGGACATGTCACCCTGCGACTTTTTCCTATTCCCCCATATGAAAAAATTCGTCAAAGGTCGACATTTTGACTCCGTTGAAGATATCCAAGAATCTGTGACGAGGGTACTCGGAGAGGTCCCACAAGAAGTGTTCCAGAATTGTTACGAAAACTGGAAAACTCGCTGGAATAAGTGTATAGATGCGGGAGGGGGCTACTTTGAAGGGGATCGCAGCGATGTACCTTAATTTTTAAATATACTCGATTTTTGAATTTTGTCGCATTACTTAATTGTCTGACCTCGTAGAATAAAATTAATAAATGTCATCACCAAAAAACTGTATTTTAATGTACTCGTCAAAATGACGGATTTCAGTAAAAATAGGTATACAATAAATGCTCGTAAATCTAGTGTTAAATATTTCAATAATTTCAGTAATTTATTTAAATTTATTCTTGTTCTTTATTTATCTTCTATTTGTTCTTATTTATCTTTATTTAAGATTGTTATTTTATCAAATAAAAGATTTATATCCAGTAGCCATCGTAGAGCAATAAATTTTATTTTGTGGATTATATTACTCTTATTCACTATTTTCGACGCACATACTCATTTTTATACAAAGTAAATGTTTAAAAATAGTTTAAACATCAATCTATATTCATTTTAAAAATAATTGATTAAAATAAAAGTATATATATATATATATCAATATATATATATATATATATATATATATATATATATATATATATATAAATTATATACATACAAAAAAATCAATATCATATATGAGAAATAAAAATCAAAATGAAGTTGTATTGGGGATTTAATACGCATCAGTGAATCGTGAAATGTACGAAAAGTGAAAATATCAGCAGGAAACCTTAAGATGGGCCAAATACATAGCAACGAATCGTGGAGCAGTAATAAATATGTTCAAATATAATGGAGAGAGAAACGCACAGGATCGAAAGTATTGAATAAAAAAGGAGTATAAGAGACTATTTGACTGAAGAAACGTTCATTTACTGGGTGCGCGCTCCTTTATTGTGAAAAATATGGAACATTTACTTTAAATATTAACAACCAGCATTCAGACGATTTTCGTTTCGTTCTACATAGACACTGTAAGGAATACAGTGTGTATATATATGTATATATATATATATATATATATATATATATATATATATATATATATATATATATATATGTATATCTGTGTGTATGAAAATATTCGGAGAAAAATATGTATTTACCAGGGTTGATAAGTATGGTAAAAAAGCAAGTTAAATACTGTTTATTGGAAAAAATCGATTTTATTTCTCAACATAGTCTCCATTGTAGGGCACTTAGTCCAGCGAGTTTTCAATTTTTTCATCATGTCGGAATAGTAGCTTTCCTAAAAACTCTGCAAAATACGCATTGAGGGCGGTGAT
>CM068317.1:14061754-14144254 GCA_034766995.1 Acanthacorydalis orientalis | reverse complement strand
GCAAACAATCTTTTTACACTTTGTACAGGTGTTGTTGCTTCCGTTTCTTTTCCTCGGACCACAAATAAAAAGCGTTTAGTGATTTCGCTTCACATGCTTCCCGAGCATACAAAATTACAATAAACGCAAGTAGCTTGGTGATTGAAATTGTCCAATCACTTTTTAAAACACGACGCGTCTCCGCTTCGGCAAAAAAAATTATAAATTCTATCATGTTTTTGCTTATTATCAAGTGGAAGGCACTGCTTACACTACCTGTCATCACATTTCATTTTGCGTAGCCACTAGGACCAGCGATGTCTTTGCATATTGTGTAGACAGGTGGTCTACCACTAAATCCGCCTACTTTAAATTTCCTTCAAATTGTTCCATCGGCCGCAATTTCTGTATCAGAGACTGGATTCAAATTTTGGGATGATCTGGAAATACTTGGAAAAAATTTGGAGAAAAAATAAATGCAAAATTTAAATGAGTTATTTTCCAATATAAATGAAATACTTTTTTTGCTAATTAATTTTTTTTTGGGTGATGTTTTTTTTTATCTGCGGCCCGCAGACTCTCAAACTGAATTTGATGGCCCGTGTTCATATATGAGTTTGATACTACTGTTATACATAATAAGTTCATACAGTATTATATATAAAAGTACAGAAAAACTAAACTGAACGTTTACTTGTACCTGTTTTACATAACCGATAGTTGGCGTACTTAGGCTGCTAGCAGTTTTCGGTGGGCGTTAGGCCTTGTTCGCACGAACGTTAAGAAAACTCATCAACGCGCGTTTTTTTTCATGTTTTCAATATAACATATGAAACTCGGTGTATCTTTTCACATGCCGGTGTTTATTTAACACGCGGTAAAAAATATAGAACTTGTTCCATTTCTAACACCGAGCGTTTTGGGTTGAAGTAAATAGAACATATGGAAGAGGGCGTTGTTATTCGCACAGGCGTTTAAAAGCGCCGAATGACGTCAGATTAGCAGTCAGTCTTGCTTGTATCGTAGATCACCAAATTTTACAACCTTCTCCTTCAAGACCTGAATTTGTACAAAGTTATTTTTCAAATTACACTCCTAGCCCGTCTCATTTTACAGACGCCTCGACTCCTCCTACAACAATACAGTATCACAGTCCTCCGACAACAGTCTCAGAGGACACAACATATGAAATGTTTTCTCACCAATCGTGTTTTAACAATTATACTTTTTAATAAATAAATTGACAACACTTTTTCTAATTTTTTTTCGAACTATGCTTTGTCGTAAAGAAAGTGTAGGAATAAATTCAAGTTGTAAACACTAATAAGTAGTTGATTACTACATTTTTATCTCAAAGTTATTTTATTTTAAACTTAACTTATTGTAATTACTAATCTTTGGGCACATGGTATTGCCAACCTCATATTTGTATCATGAAATGTTATTTTAGGGCCGACAATTCTCAATAATTCATCAAATGTTTCAATCTTCATTCTGAAATAGCTGAAAAACTTATCCGGATACTGCCTTAAATCTTCATAAATAGCCACAAACTGTCCTTTCGAGTATCGTTGATCATTCTGAGGATGCACCCAGAACTTTTTCATTTTTTTAGCCTTCTTAAAATACATACAGCTATTGCCAACATCTCTTCTGAATTCATGATGCGTCCGAATTGCGTATCATGATGAAAAGAAGTGATTTTTAAACGCTCATATGAACACCATATTTGCGAGCGTTTTAAAATCGCTGACGTTATGCTGAATGCAACGTTTTTTTAACGCACGTGCGAACAAGGCCTTAGCTGTGTCTGAGGTATCGTTCTCGTGACAATCTATACCGAACACGATATCTTATGTTTATTTAAAGTACAGGGCAAGATAAAAATGACTAAATCCGTCGCTAGTAGCAAGAATAATCCTTCTACACTATAAACAAATAAAAGGAAAGGTTAGACTGACATTAACAATATAGAAATGATTAAAATTATTGGTTTTAATCATTCTAATGGGTTTTGTGAAAAAGTCTGAGAAAGCTGATTATTGGTCCAGAGATCTATTACTTCATACACTGATCTTTGGTGATACAATGAGCAGAGACAGATTCCGTCAGATATGGAGATACTGGCACTTCAACAATGAAAATTGTAATGACAGATTAGAGAAAATTACATCTGTTCTTACATGTTTTCAAGAAAAATTTCGAACGGTATACAAACCAGAAAAAATGTCTCTTGACGAAAGCATTATACCTTGGAGCGGAAGACTCATTTCGAACATACAATCCAGCTAAAATCACAAAATACAGAATATTGGTACAATGGTCTGCGAAAGTATCACAGGATATATTTGCAATTTTCAAGTATATTGCGCACAAGGACATACATTGAACACGACTATATTTTCATTATTAAACCCATTCTTAAATTGATGGCATATTATAGTAATTATGCATATATTTATATGGACAATTACTATAATAGTGTACATGTCGCACAACGATTATTACAAAATAGGACAGGTGCGTGGAACTATAAGGAAGAATAGAGGTGTGCCTGCTTGTCTAAAAAATGTAAAATTTGAGGAAAACGCTCTGAAGAAATCTGGGTTTTTTGCAATTTTTCCCAGATCATGACTGCTCGTGACGCTTAACATCCTTGTTGCTATTTTCATGACGTCAGTTACATCCGAGGAAGTATACTGGTTTTCGGGTCTAATGACTCCCGGCACTGTAACTACGTTGAAGATTCCTGTATTAAGATCTCTGGAAAAGCAAGAACGCAAACAGTCCTAAAAAAATAATAATAGGAAAACGCTACAATGTTCCATAAAAAAATAATTCTTCAAGAATGGAAGCACAGAAGACGAAAAAAAAGAACTTTTATATATCAACAATGCATTCTGCAAATACACTTGATGTTACAAATTTTAAAAGGAACAAACCAAGACATGTGTAATAGAAAATAATAAATACATGAAACGTGTAGATCATGCGGATCAATATCTTTTCAACTACATAATTTTTCAAAAAACCAAAAATTGGAGTAAAATCAGTCATCATAAACGTGTTTTAGATCGGTTGCTGTGGCCTGAGCGATTGCAAAAAGTATCCGCGGATAACAAAAATCCCGCATCTGAAACGCCCGTCGTGAAACTGTTAATATGTAATGGATTAAAACATTTTTTTAGTACTGCTGGTTGGTTTTATCTTTATGTAATAATTATTATTTTAGTATTAGAAATAACATGAGTACATCTGATACCGATGATGTACACATCAGACGTTGTGTGGTGTTTTTTGATGTAAGCCTAAATGTCAATAAAGCTACTAAAGTCATTAACTAATGTTAGGGATTGTTTTAAATATTTAAATCAAGTAATAGAAATTTGAATTAAATAGTAAGTCAGGGTAATTAAATTTAATGATGACCTATAGAAATCACAATGTATCCTAGAAAAGTTCTTAGTTGAATTATTGCAAAAAATCCTGTCTCCATGATCAATGCTACAAGAGTATTTAAAGCGCGTTGGTAAAGTAAATAGAATGTGTATTTGAGTTTGGTATTAATTATTCCCAGGTAACAACGAGCTTGTAAATGAGTGTAGTTCTTTGATATAAACACAAATCATTCGTCCTTTTTCATCAAGTTATAATTGAAGTTGACAGAGGCTCATTTGTGACAATGGTTCCATCCATTTTCACAACTGAATTATCTGTTCGCCCCACAAAGCACACCAAAATTTTTTCAACAAAAATATTCAATGATTGATTATTTTCAATTGTTGCTTATGTGCATTTCGATGGCAACGCAATCATTCTCAGAGTTCCAATGTACAGAAAAGTCTATTCTACCCAGGTCTACGCTACTCGCTTATACTGCCAATACATTTCTCTGGCTAGGGAATGTAAATACCATCGGGCGATACTACCTATACGTTGGTCTCGGACCTCTCTCTCTCACTTCTCTGTTCGCTCTTGTCGCACTCATTCTTTACATGCGGATTGAAAAATCAATTCATTCTTTACATGCGGATTGAATGAACAAACTAATCTAAATCTCTGTAACCGTACACGAAATGTTTGTCGATTTTGTTTAGTACAAAAATAAAAATAATTCATACATATATATATATATATATATATATATATATATATACATATATACATATATATATATATATATATATATATATATATACATATATATATATATATATAATTATATATATGCGCGAATGAGGTAGATGTACCTTTCAAGAGATCAAAAACAAAGAGCAAAAAATTCAGTTGACTATAAAAGTTGCGACGCTCTGCATTACTTGAAATTATTTCCCATTCTATACATTAGTAACAATTCAAATTTGTATACTGTTTCTATTTTATATATGAATACAGTATTAACTCGTTTTGTTCATTTATGTATATTGCTAATGTAAGTAAAATTGAATTGAAATTTTAATTAATAAAAATCCAGAAAATACAAAGTCAGTAAGATAGATTTTACACATTTCTCCGGATTACTCTTAATTAGGGTACCTATCCATACATTTCCTGCAATAAATTCGTTTTCAGGTTATTTGGGTAAAATAGGTAACAGGGTTTTTAAAACTCGCACTCAGAAGTACCGACCTACTACTAGCGCCACTATATTAATAGTTTACAGAGTATTTGCCATGACCGCGAGGCGAGTAGCATTAGTCCGATTCTACCCATATTAAACATCCATTACAATCATTAAATAAAACGGAAGCTAAAAAAGTTTTTTTACATTTAATAGAATTGATTTGGAATTATTAATTTTGAATTACTGTAACCAGCTAAAAATCACTACATATGTTTATTGTAGACAATTAAAAAGGTTAAACCAGATTTTTTAAGAAAATCATCCGAGTTTAATTAATAGAAACTGAATAATTCTTCATTTTAATAGAGAAATATTCATTGTTTGGTTCAGATTTAAGTATGTATATGTTTTTATACATAATAGTTTAAGAACATTTTTATTTATAATCAAACTCGAAGTTATTAATTAAGATTATTATCAAACTGAAGGTCATAACTGTTTAGGCCATTATTAAAATGCGATGTTTTTGTTAGTAATATAACATATAAACAAAAAAAGAGAATGTTTTAATGATCGTTGAAATATTATTGATATTATAATTGTTGCGTTTTTTTTTTTGGTTTCAATACATAAATATTCTCAAACTGAAAGCCTGTGTTCGTTTCATACGCCGAAATCTAATTTTATACTTGGATTTGTTGATGAAATATACACTGATTGTAGAAACTAATAATAAGTAAGCTTAATCTTGAAGAAAGCACGCATATGTTAATATCAACAGTTAGCGGGAAGTAGTAATTAACACGTCAGTTTATATTGATTTTTTCTGTTCTATTAAAAAATTTTTTTTTTATTTACTGTCATCGCATATTAAATTTCAGATTTTGTATTGACAATTCAAATATTTGATTTTTAATACAAAATGAAATTCTGAATTAAAAGAGGATCTATAAAGAAAAAAAATAGTTCTCTATTTTTTTTTATTTTGAAAGACCATGGGGTTTCGCCCCCTGCTCGCTGCACTCGCCAACTCTCGAAAGGGGCTTCACTCCGCTCGCCCCTCCCCTTACAAATAACAGAAACTAACAAATTATACACAAACAATCCACGTGAAAGTCTTAAAATTTTTATTGGAAAAATTTGTAAAAAATTAACATAACAAAATACAATGTTAAAATGTGTAACACTTTTTTTATTCTAAAGCGTCAGTGACTACAATATATTGAGTAAATGTCTTATCAATTTTACACTCAAATCGTATACACCTCTTCAGTTGTACACCGTGGAATAGAACACTGTTCATGTACTGATATCAATCAATCAGAACAGAGACCACATGCCCGATATCGACCAATCAGAGAACGAATAAAAGTCACGAGAACGGCATCACTGTTTCATTTTTATAATACGGAAAGAAATCATAGCTTTTTAGTGTAAAAATTCTTGAAAGTGTTTTTTTTTCTTTTACCAATACTAGCATGAAATTTTTATTGTTAATATTTCGATTTCCAAAACGCAATAGTTATTAGTGAAAAGGAAAAATATAAAGATATTTGTACAAAATTCGCATTCGAATAAATAATCTTTTGATATTTTCGTTTATAAAAAAATACAAAACTTATTTTTCCTCAAGTAGCTTATTTTTGATTTTATATGTTTACAGGTAAATCGATCGCGATTTTGGTAGTATAGATATTTCATAAATTTATTAAAAATAAATTAATAATTAATTAATATAATTAATTTATTAATTCCGTAAAAGAAACTAAAATGAATATGTAAAAGAAGTAGAAATATAATAGAAGAAATAAAAGAAAAATTAAAAAAATAAGAATAAAGGATTAAACCACCTAGAGATTCTGTTTCCAGAGTTTTCCAGTTTTTTTTTTAAAGAACAATTTAAGGAATATGAAAATTTACGGCTGGAAGACAGGTTTGTGTTTTATCAAGATAATAACCAAAAAAACATGTCGTTAGATTCTCGATTGTGGCTCCTCTACAATTATCTGCAAGTTCTGGATACACCTTCTCAATTACCTGACCTCAATCATATTAAACATTTATGGTCAATTTCGAAGAAAAATATTCGAAAGCATAAAATATGTATCACGGGTGATCTGAGGTCTAATCTGTTATCCGAATGTGAAAATATTACACCGGATATTGCAAGAAAGTTAGTTCAGTCTGTCCCAAATAGATTGAGAGAGGTAATAAAACAGAATCGCTACGCTACCCGATATCAGATATAGTATTTTTAATTCATTTTCTTACAAAATACTTTTGTGTAAGAATACGGCTGGCCTATGCTTTTTTGAAACAGTTTTCAGTTTTACTTGTCAGGTTTTTTTTATTAGTGAATTAAACGGATTAATTTATAAGAAATTAAAATTAAATATAATAATATAATGAAAAGAATTAAATATTTAATCACAATTCGTTTTTTTTTTGTTTACTATTTTATCGATCAATAATAACTATTGTACGAATATCGGTGTTAGATGCTGTTTTTGTGAATTTGAAAATTTTTGATATACTTGTCTGATATTGTATCTTTAAAATATTTATAACCCTTAACGGTCGAAAGGTCCCGCTACGGGGACATCGCACTTATGCCACAGAAAACGGAAGGCGCCAATACGGGGACATGTAAAGAATTTAATTTTCATTTCATTTACTTATCATTGCTGTAGTTTTTTTTATCAAATATTGCAACTTATTACATTAGATAGTTAGTTGATCATGCACTGACAAGGAATATTTACAGTTATATAACGTTTTAAGACGTGAATATTATGGCATTTGCACAACAGTTTCGTCGCAATGATATCCAGTGTAGTTTTTGAAATAAAAAAGATTGTCGAGTATGTTCCGATAGAAAGATTAAAGGCGGGTGCAAACAAACATCCACATATTGTTCAACATGTCCCGCGAATCCATCCTTGCACACCGGCGACTGCTTTAAAAAATATCATACTCTCAAAAATTTTAAAAATTAATTTTATTTATAAAATTACACATCAACTAAATATCTTGAATTTATATCCAAATAAACCAGCTTAAATGTGTCATTTAAGTGTTCATTCTTATAAACGTTTTATAAGCTTCCACCTAATTTTCTGTCGTCTTATGGGCGAGTATTACAAAAAAAGCTCTCGACCGTTAAGGGTTAAATAAAAGAATTCTAGAATTAAATCATAAAAAATTATATTGTAAAATTTATTTTTCTGTATTGAAAACCTGATCATTATCCAGATTTGTCAGTTTTAGTGCCGTTTATTTTACATGTACAGTAATATGGAATTGTTTTTAAAATTTAAATAACTAATTCTATTATCAAAATAGAACCGGTATTCGAAACTGAAAATAGACAGTGACTCAGTTTAATTAAGATAAAAATAATTTAGAAAATATTCGAGTAGAAATATATATATACATATATATATATATATATATATATATATATATATATATATATATATATATATATATATATATATATATATATATATATTACTAGAAGGTATTAACAAGTAGGTTATATCTTTATATCTATTTCAAAGATAAATAAACGTTCAAACAACAGAAATAATCGTACGTACGAGTTGTACAAGAGCAGATTTCAATAATTCAACAATCTCGCGTCAAGTTTGTGTATGTTTGTGTGTTGAAAGGAGCAAAAATGTTTATTTTAAGCAAACTGTATCGAATGTTATTGGAATGTCGAATATTTACATCGTTCAATCATATTTATCAGCGAATGTGTAAGTCAAGCTGTTTTATAGAACAGACATGTTAAAAGTGAAATTAATCATTTCTGCGAGTCGTTCTCCGTTTATTAATTTAATAAAATTATCATTTTTATGATAATGAAATAGTACGCGCGTTGTTCCGCGCATTAATGCTTTTTTTTTAAATTTTGTAATGGTATTAGTTTTCAAGCACGATAAATAGTAACGTTCCTGATAAAATAATTTAAAACTGTTTACTAGCACTGTTTTGTATTTGGTGTTTATAAAAACATATTTTCGATATAAATCACAACGTTTCAAATATAAATCAAAACATATTTAAGTATACAGTAATCGCTACTATAAAGCTGTACTCTCATAACGCTGTTTCCTTATAAAGCGGAGCAAAAATTGCGACAGCCCTCCTATAACGCGGTACTCTTATAACACAATTTCTATATAATACGACCTAATTAACTTAACCAATCTCTCTATTGCATGAATTTTTCTATTATAATTTTACTGTTGATAATAGTTTTTTAGTTTATATTTCACTGTTTTTTTATTTTTTTATATGAGCTCTTAAATTCAATAAAATAATTTGAAACATGTAAACGTATATTTATTGCTTTCTGTATCAATAAAATTTTATTTTATAACCGTATTCATCATAACACGGTGCTCTGACAATGCAGTTTTCATATAATGCAGAACGAATCAACCTGATTTATATGTACTTTTATTTCCGAGTTTCACTTAACGCGGTACGAATTAATCGCGTTATAGGAGGGTTGACTGTAAATCAAAACATTTATCGTTTCAAAATCTATATGAAAGTATTTTTTGTAATTAAAATGTATCAATTAATTGTGATTTTCGTTTCTATAATAAAGCGGAACGAATTAAATTTGATAATTGTTTTAAATGATGTTTTAAAATCGTATGAGATAATTGGAAAAATTGCGAGTATCTAATTAAGGAATGAGGAAAAATTGTATGTTTGTTATTTTTATCGAAACTATATTTAAAATTTGAAATTATTTCCTGCACTTTTTAAGAGAAATTCGATTTTGTATTTTCAATATATTTACATTTGCTCTTATGCGAAAAGATGACATTGTTGGATGTAACAGTAAAAAAGAACATTTAAAAACAAACAGAATTGTTTTACATTTTTTTTATTTGAATTTTATGTACCGAGAAATTAATTACAATTTATCGAAATTTGATTTTTTTCGTAATTTGAGAAGTATTCGTAAAAAAGTTCTGACATTGTTGCTGAATTCACTTCCACGAATGAATTGTTTTTTCACACCACAAACCGCACGTTTTTTTCCTAGTGAAAAATATTTAATAAATTATTAATTATTTTTCCTTGTTGCCAGGGCTGGATTTACACTAGGTGCTGTTTTTGGGCAACCAATTAAATGTTGCGTCCTCCCCTTAAAATTTTGTCTAAAAGAATTAAGAGAAATTCGTGACTGTTGGTAATTTTGATAACATTGATCATTAAAAAAATTGTAAAATTTATCATTCATTTCATTTATTTAAAAAATAAAAATTATGAAGTTCTGTTATATAAATTTCAAAAACAAAATTTGATCTACAAACATTTTTAGATTTAGTTTTTCAATTTGAGCTATATGTAAATCGAAATTATGATTGAAAATAAAATTTCCAGCTTTTCAAAATTTGTCGTCCATTAAAATTTACCACCCTTCAAAATTTGTCGCCCTGTGCAGTGACCCATCTTACCTCTGTCTAAATCCTAAGCTGCTTGTTGCTTATGAGCCTTTCGTTGGCTAACCAATCCATCATCTTTGAAGCACTAAGGTACAAAAAAAATATATTTTTCTGCATCTCGGCGCTTTGAGGATGATAGCGTTGCCATTGAAATACGCATAAGCAACAATCAAAAATAATCAATGATAATTAATTGTATATTGTGATGAAAGAAAATTATGTGATTTGTGAGGTGAAAAAGTATTAACTTGTGATTGCTAATTAAGATTGTATAAAACTATCGGGATCAAAGATGGCTAAAAATTAAACTACCACAGATTTCTATTTCTAAATAAAAGTATATAAAATTTCATAAGACTTATATCTCACTCAATACACAAGTACAATTTTGGACACTTTTATAATGTATATATATATATGTATTTTCATTGCCGAATTTAAGGATTTATTAGAAATAAATTATCAGAAAAGTATCCAAAATTCTAAACTCATGAATATAAGCACTAATAATAATAATATAAAGAAAGAGAAATATATATATATATATATATATATTATCTTGATAGGAAAATAATTGCGATTTTTATTTTCTGAATTCAATTCACCTTAATTTTTGAATTTTTTTAACCTTAACTTTTTTCAACGAAAGTGTCATTTCCTCGTGTTCATGTTAATATCATTTTAAAGTGTATTTTTCGGTCTGTATTTTGTTAACATCGACTTTTAATTTTGCTTTAAATTGGACTATTGAATTAAAGATGGAAAAAAAGCAAATAAGAGCAATGGGTGGTAAAGAAGCAGAAACTGCTAGTAAACTAAACGATGCTTTTCGTGTGGGTACTGTTAAGGAACGTACGGTGCAATGGTGGTTCCAAAAATTTCATACTGGAGACGAGAACCTTCTAGATGAAGAAAGTCGCGGGCGTCCTTCTTCAGTTCATAACAACCAACTGAAGCGTTAGTTGAATCAGAACCATGCACAACAATTCGAGAGCTTGTACAAAAGTTAGGGGTTAATCATCAAAAAGTACTGGAAAACTTAAAACCATTTAAATTGAAAAATGTATATGAATTTGAAGGTCATAAACCATAATTATTATTCTACCGACTTAATATTTATAAAAATATTACATTAAGACAAAAGTGTACTTAAGAACGAAAACCTGTAAAGGTGTCCTTTAAGTTGTATGTATATATATATATATATATATATATATATATATATATATATATATATATATATATATATATATATATATATATATATATATATATATATATATATATATATATATATATATATATATATATATATATATATATATATATATATATATATATATATGTAGGTTGCATTGAAATCCGCTCACGTGTAGATGGCTCTAGGTGTGTGTGCTGTGGGCAGTGGCAGGTGTTTCTTATGTCGTTTTGAAGTGTGAACATTTTCCACTAAAATTCAGTCATCAGATGTCATCCTTTGTTTAGACAAGTTCTTTTCTATAACCGAATTAAAATGGAACGCGATAAATTTTTTTTCGATGTGTACTTCTACATTACTTTGATTTGAAAAAAATGCAGTTGAAGCTAATCAGTTGCTCGCAAAAACTTCTGGTGAATCTGCTCCATCGGAAACAGTATGTAGAGATTGGTTTCGACGATTCAAAAGTGGCGATTGTGACGTTCACGATAAACAACGGCCAGCCAAGTTCGAAGATGAACAATTGTAATCTCTATTGGAAAGAAAAGCCTGCTCAAACACTCAAAGAATTGGCTCAACAGCTCAAAGTCGACAAATGAACCATTTACGACGCTTATAAGCCACGGGAAGATCCAGAAAGAAGTGGGATGGCTGCCACATGAATTGACCGAAAATGTCATTGCTAATCGTTTGAACATACGATTTCTTTGCTGACAAGGCATAAAAAGAAGAATTTTTTGTGTCATATCGTGACCGGCGATGAAAAATGGTTCTATTTCGACAACCCGAAACGCAAGAAATCATGGGTCGATTCTGGTTATCCATCAACGTTAACATAAAAACGAAACATCCACGGACTCAATGTAATGTTCTCTGTTTGATAGGATATGGAGGGTGTCGTGTATTATGAGCTGTTAAAACCGAAGAAAACAATCATCGTCGAACGTTTTCGACCACAATTGGAGCGTATGAATAATAATTTGATCCAAAAACGACCATCAGTTTGATTAAATCTCCGAAAAGTGATTCTTCTCCATGACAACGCTCGGCCTCATGTTGCTATAGTCGTGAAACAAACACTGATGGAGCTCGAATGGGAGGTTCTCCCCCACCCAGTGTATTCTCCAGACCTGGCCCCAAGCGATTACCATCTATTCCTATCGATGCAATACGCTTTGGAATATAAACATTTCTATAACTTCTGAGAAGTCGAAAATTGGGTTGCTGAATGGATTGGCTCAAAAGACAGACTGTTCTTTTGTCGCGGAATTCATCTTCTGATGCAAAAGTGGGAAAAAATCATAGTTTCCGAGGGAAAATACTTTGATTAATATATTCACACATTTTGTTATTGAAATAAATGCTCAAAAAAAACACAAAAAACAGCGGCTTTCAATGTAGCCTCCTTATCTATCTATCTACATATATATATATATATATATATATATATATATATATATATATATATATATATATATATATATATATATATATATATAAATAAGTATTGACTTGTTTTTCAGGTATAGATATTTACATTTGAATTGAATGCTTTTTTAATATCTAATTTCATTAGTAGTTTTCTAATAATGATACATTTTTTATTCAAATAAACTTATTATATGAAAATAAATTTAATATATATATATATATATATACATACAAGATACATCATATTTTTCCACTTCCTCTGCGATAGTATGATATTTTTCGGGAACGAATCCGAAAATGTTCTCCCACTTGGCATCTGTTCAAAAAATATCTGGTGCAAGTCGATCAATATAAGTTTCACTATTTTTAATCAATGGTTTTATGTAGTTTAGACAATGCACTGCAGGTATTCCATGTAATAATATATTTTAATTGAAATATTATTTTTAAATATAATAATAGTGTGTATCATAACACACTTTATATATTGACGAGTTCTGTTTGATAGGTTCACATTTAGAGGTGATGACAGAAGTGCGGAATCGGAACTAATTTTATAGTTTACTAATATAATAATGTTAGATTTTCATTAATAAGTACGTGAAGGTTACATACCATTTTGATAGATTTCTGTTAATAGAAATATAGTAATCTTAAATAAACTTATTAAATCTCATTAACTATTTTATAAAATATTTTAATTATGGCTGTTTAACATAGCTTGAAGCAATTATGTTAATTTATATTTGGTGAAATGCGTCGATTTAAGACAATTTTACTATTTTTATGAATAGTGAATATTTATACCTTGTAGTTTATATATATATATATATATATATATATATATATATATATATATATGTATATATATATATATATATATATATTGTGTGGTATACGGCATACAAACTAATTGTCATAGCTGTCTAAGCAAGCAAATATAGAATAAATAGATTGTTCTAGAACAATCTAGCTCGATATAAAAAGGATGCTTAGATAGTTATCGGCAGCATTTGTTCAAACAACAACAAACGAATAGATGCATACAATTAGTCGATTGTATTTGACAACAAAACTATATTCATACGCATAAAATTAGTCTACTGCATTTGTTCAAACAACAAACTATATTCATACGGTTAAAGTCAATCTATTGTATTTGTATTTGACAACAAATTAAAAAATTAAATATAATACAAAACTTCTGGACAAAGTATAAATGTACCCTGGTGACAGCGACTAAAAAATCAATCAAGATCGACCATCGGACACCGAAGGGAACCGTTCTGGCAACCAACGCTCGAGGGATACGATAATATATATATATATATATATATATATATATATATATATATATATATATATATATATATATAGGAGAACAGGGCTATGTGAACCGTTTTTTTTTAAATTGTTTTTCATTAAGAAAATAAATGTATTTCTCAAAATAAACTATGCTTTTTCAAAGATCGAACTCTCAGCTACAAAAGTATATAGACAGTTTTAATATTCGTTTTGTATTTTTTTCGTTATTTAAAAACAAGTGAAGACGTGCAAACTTGACATGTCAAAATTTCCGGGGCTAAATGAACCTCCCCCGGTGCTCAGTGAGCCGCTATATTAAAAATTGGTAAAAAATAAAACGTTTTTATCATGAAAAATATTTAATGTATTTTATTTAGCATTTTTCCATAATTTACATGTCTTGTATGAAACTTTTTTTCTAAATAAAGGCATGAAAAAAGTACTTGGAATCGGATAACTGTAAACTACTGTTTTTTTTCGATCGTTCTCTTTTCCTAGAAGCCACTGTCAGTGTGGGTTTCAAAACTACTTTCGTAGGAGCTCCTTTTTTTGTTTGTTTAGCCCTCTCTTAATCCGCTGCCAGTTCCTTCATAACAGGTGAATCCGTGAGAACAGCGCTTGTTCGCCGATCACGTCATTTCCGAGTCTGCTTTCTCGGACCGGCCTTCGGGTATGCTCGAATACTTTCGAGTATCGATTTCAAATCCGTTGGTTTTTCGAAACAAGGCGTTTCAATAGTTGCGGGAACAGACTCGGCGATGCCAGGCTCAGCTGCGATTGACTCGATGGTGTTAGACTCGACTGCGACGGACTTGTTGGCGACGAAGTCAGTGGGATCAGTCCAGCCTGCGTCGATTTAGGCGGTGTCAGGGAGTGCTGCAATAATCTCCGCACTTTGGAAGTTGACTTCATCTAATTCGTCCACGTCGAATTCCACTATGATAAAATCATTTAAGCCGCTGGACCCACTCAGTTGGACGACCTCGTTTGCGTCCCTGAACCCAGATCGACGAGCCACGACTCTGCTGGATGTCTGAACCGTTATGACCTCTGTTTCGTCTATGTTCCATATACAGTGATCCAGGATATGATACTTGGCCTGTAGTTTTTTCAACATCCCAAAGAATCGGTTAAACTTTGTCCTGTTGAAGCTCGTGGCATGTGCCAGATTGGTAGCTTCCGGCTTCTGTATGGATACTGTTGTATTCTTCTTGAGAAATGCTGTTAATCAATCTTTATCGGCCATTCACGCTTCTTTCCAATACACTGGAAATGCAAAATTCAATTTCATAGCGTATTCATACGCTGAAGTCTGCATCTTTTTCAGGGAGAGGCTGAAGTTCATATCGTTGCAGTGCTCTAGATACTCAAGTTGCAGAAAAATAATTTAAAAAAAATCAGAGCAAAATTAAAATCATGATCTCTTAGCCCCAGTCTAATCAGGTTCACTTAGCCTCGTGTGCATATTTGAAATTTAATTATAAAAGAATATATTAATATCCTAAACAAAACAAAAACAAGTAACGGTAATGTCTTCAGGATGCCTTAAAATGTCATAATCACTTACATTTAGAATTGTCCACAACAAATAGTTGTACATAATTAAAAATTTTCAAGAAAATAAAAATTCATTTCTGCACTGCTGAAACACTCAAAGCGTAATAAAACCGGAACCGTTACACCGAACTCAACTAAACTCTGTTGGCCACGTGGGGACATTAATAGTAACCCACAGCACTAAAGGTGAGTTCACAAAACGTTTTTATCTGAGTCAAAAAGCAAAGGTTCACTTAGCTCCGGTCTCCTCTCTCTCTCTATATATATATGTATATATATATATATATATATATATATATATATATATATATATATATATATATATATATATATATATACATATATATATATATACATATATATATATATATATGTATATATATGTATATATATGTATATATATGTATATATATATATATATATACACACATAATTTCTGGGAGCCTAGAATTCGAATTTTCGACACTACAGCTGTTAATACTGTCCTCTGGGGTGAAAATGTGTGAAATTTGGGGTCTTAGATATTTATGTAACATTGAAGGGTACCATACTAATTTTGTTAAATCACTTCTTGGATGGCCATGATCAACATTAGAATACGTCATCAGATTGGAAACTGGGAGACCCAAACTAGCAGTTTTCGTCCTTAAACAGGCAATCTCATGGTGAATAAAATTGCTCCATTTGAATGACATTAGATATGCTAAAATGTGTTTTAACAGACTTCAAAAGTGAGACAGCTCTCCTGATAATGTAAATAAATATAATTGGACATCAATTTAAAAATGTATTAAATAATTTAAATTATACAGAATATATGGACATGGAATATAAGACATGAGATTCTGCAATTCTTAAAAAAGAAACAAAAAATATTATACTGAAATATAAAAAAAATATTAAGGATTTGGATAAAAAACATATGTTAGCATCGAAATATAACCACAGATACCAAGATATAAAATGTAATAATGGAATAGAATCATATTTAAATCTAACAATTCAGT
Source organism: Acanthacorydalis orientalis (assembly GCA_034766995.1). Taxonomy (NCBI): domain Eukaryota; kingdom Metazoa; phylum Arthropoda; class Insecta; order Megaloptera; family Corydalidae; genus Acanthacorydalis; species Acanthacorydalis orientalis. The sequence goes on along the minus strand of CM068317.1, from coordinate 14,127,742 downwards.
TTGAGAAAATCAAAGTATTCAGTCAGTTAAGATTTATGGACACTAGACATTTTAAAATGATATCAAGAGACCTTAAGGCTTTATTTGCACGAGCGTTAAAAAATGCATCAACGCGCGCTTTTTTGTTGCAATTCCGGATATAGCCTTAAAGTATGTAAAGTATAGGAGAATCGAATATTTGAGTGATGTTTCTACAATTAGATTAGATATGTAAAATAAATAGTAAAAAATATTTCTGTATTAATACATACATACATATATATATATATATATATATATATATATATATATATATATATATATACTCGCCAACACGCAAGTGGAATCAACGTGGCGAGTCATGATCCCAAACGTTATATGATATAACGTTATATAAAAATCATGAAAAAAGAGGCCTTATCCAGCAGTGGATTAACAGGGCTGAAGATGACGATGATGATGATGATGATGATGATATATATATATATATATATATATATATATATATATATATATATATATATATATATATATATTAATACAAAAAATGTACTACATAACATGGAATTCCTTTTGTAAGAAACTAATAAGTAAATAAATATAAAAATATTCTATTATTATGAATTTCCTAAGGACCAGTCATTTTGACTGGTTTTGGTAGAAAAAGCTTCGTCTTAACTGTCGGTAGTTCTAGTGTTAATGTGCAATTATTCTTTATTCTTAGCTGAAATGTACTATATTAATTTATATATATATATATATATATATATATATATATATATATATATATATATATATATATATATATACATATATATATATACACACACGTATATATATATATACATATATATATATACATATATATATATATATATATATATATATATATATACATATATATATACATGTATATATATATATACACATATATATATATATATATACATATATATATATATATATATATATATATATATATATATATGCGTTTGCGTAATAAATGTAGGTGTACAATATAAATAATGTTTGTATATAAATCTGTGTGTGTTTCTGTGTGTGGGTGAGGGCGGTAAAAGAGGCGAAATCAAACCTTAGTGAGTGGTACAGTCTGTATTGATTTGTTCCCAGCAACACGGGGGTAACAACTATATACATCAGCATACCGCTGCATGTTGCGTAAAGATATATTACCTGTTTTTGTGGTCGTAATGTGCCATATGCCTTTCACTGGAACAAAGACGAATATTGGAAAATTTTGAATACGGTCCGAGTTCGAGCATATAGCCTTAGAAATCCAGTTATCGTGACGTGCGTTCCCGCGAGCATTTTCGGATACGGCTATACGGATACATGTTGCGGGAACATATACATAAAATATGGGATAGAAAAAAGAACGCACACGTTCACTGTTTTACAATCTCTACTTTTCTTACTAAGACGACAGCGCCGACGTACGTATTGTTTCTACAGTATATTTTTTTCTGATCTTTTCGTTTTAAAAAAGACTGCGTTTGGGATAACCTTCGTAAAAAAAAATGTCTGAACAAGACAGTAATACACTGATATGCTCATAGAGAGTCTTCCGGATGGAATTAGGAATTTATTTTATACAATTTTACACATTCAATTATTTTATATTATTTTTTTGTGATGAATTCTATTAGATAGTAATTAAACACCACAGTGACGGTTTTACACGGAAAACAGCTAGTGAGCTTATTTATTTCGACATTATCGAAAAATCTGTCTATTTTATATGAAAAAAAACAGTTAAATGTATTTTTATGTTTGATTAATGAAAATAACTGATAGAAAATAGATATAACATTTGAGAGAACCGTGTCGTTAATTGTTTTCATCACAATTAATTCACAAGTATTGGATTTTTTATTTTTTCAAAATATTAAAGCATTATAGAAAAATAACGAGATTGCATCAAAACGTTATAACACTAAACATTAGATTTATCAGTACCTCTAGTGTTTTGAAGATGATGGCATCGCCATTAAATGGACACAAGCAGCAGTCATAACTAATCAGTTATGATTTATTGAACATTTTCGACCAGAAACATTTTTTTGTATCGTGGAAAAAGGATTTATAAAAGTGAATTTAGCTACATTGTTAGAACTGTTTTGTGAAAAAAATAAATAAACATGTTCAACATAAAAAAATATTCAAATCAGTTTCGAACACGATAACTTGCATACAACTCGATACTAGAATAAACATCTTCACACGGTTTATCGTACGTAGAGAGAGAGAGAGAGCGCGTTAAGGCTTGTAAGTACAAGGAGATCTTGTTCTCCCGGTGTGTAGGCGTGTTGAAATCGAAGACCTCGTTTTCAACGACCGATCGATTGAGTGAGTTGAAGAGGGAAAGTATCTAAGTATCGCATTCGATAAGAAGCTTTATTTCAAGACTTGTACAACCAACGCACTGAACAAGTTCAATTCTGTAAGATGTTTTTCCAACTGGACGGATTGTCACAGCTAAAGTTGCGTGGTAAGTGTGTGTTTTGTATCAAATTAATTCGATCGATTCTGCTCTACACGGTGTAAGTTTGGATATACATGCCTGCCGCATTAAAATGGGTGTTTTAAAAAAGGTGGTCTCTTCCTATCACCGATGAGTATTATCTTGTAAGGATTATTACCTTGCGTTGAAACCTCTCGTCGGTCGAGGAACTTGCTATCCGACAAGCTTTACACTTGCATAAGAGAGCGTGCGGTAGTATTTGGATGGAAAAAAAGTTTGTAGCGTTTCTAAGGTGAAATTCAAGTGGAGTGTTTACTTATTTCTACATATACTTATTCTAATACACATATGCCATTTAGATATACCATATTTCGCCATATTTAACGTAGTTCCTAATTCCTTCCTCCCAGAACGTGGCATCTTTCTGGGAAATGATTTGATCCAGGTGGTTTCTGCAGGCTTCCAGTGAAGTGAAGTTTTTTTCCATTAAGGAAACTTTGTACAGACCGGAACAAATTGTAAATCTGAAGGTGCAATATCATGTGAATATGATGGGTGAGATAGGACGTCTCAGTCAAACTGCACCGAGTCTAGTGTTGTCTTGATGGAAAACGATACCCTTCCGATTGGCCAACTCTGGACGCGTTTGATCGATTTCCGCCTTTAATTGGTCCAATCGAGCACAATACTTCTCCGGATCTATCTACTGATTATTCGGGAGAAGCCCGTAATACGCAACATCCTTCCAATCACACCAGATACACAACATCACCTTCTTCGGACGGAGACCCGCTTTTGGAGAGGCTAATTTTGTTTTCTTCAAGACTTTTTTCGATTCAAATTATTGTAGACGATCCATTTTTCATCGCTTGTGATTAATCATTTCAGAAACGGGACGTTTTGGTTTCTTTTAAGGAGCGAATCACTGATGGAAATGCGTTCCATTAAATTTCTTTTAGATAAATTATGAGGCAGCCAAACATCGTAGCGATTCACATATCCAAATGTCTTCAAATACCTCACAACACTCGTATGAGACACCTGCGGTATCTCTGCGATATCCCGTGTCGTGTAACGTTGATTATTTTCAAGAAGTGTTGCAGTTTTGTCATACTGCCAGTACGGCATAAATGACGGATACCTTTTTTCTGTCTCTGCAGTGCTTTTATCTCTTCGGAAATAAAACAGCACCAAATGTTGAAAATGCACCTTATATTCCTCGATTTTCAATTTTAAATTTAACAGTCTTAAAATTTACAAAATTGCACAAAAATAGCAGAGAAAAAAACGTTTAAATGTCGGCTGTCAAAATAACACATATAGGGATCATGTCATATAATCGAACTGTGTGCGAAACTGCAATTAATGACATATTTTGAAAAACGCTACGAACTTTTGTTCCAGTGCAGTACTGTAGCATTGTTCTGTACCTTAGTGCTCTGAGGATGCTAGCATCACCATCGAAATGCACTTAAGGTACAATCAAAAAAACATCAATATTCAATTATTGTACATTATTAATTAGAACATTTCATTTTATTTACGGGGAGAATGAAAAATTCATTTGTAATTAAACGAATTTAACCTCTTTTATTACCAGAAATATATTGTTATGTACTTTTTTCCACTTTTTCATTTATTTCTCATATTTTCAAGTAATATTTCATTAAAAGCTATAGAAATATTAAAAAAGGATTGATATATTTACACCGTTTTAACTCTAGGACACTATAAATTTAAACTTTTTTAAACTCATGCTCGTATAGAGCAAACAAAGAAATATATGGCGTTCACCGTATAGAAATCGGTCTAGTAGTTTTTGAATTTATGCTCTGCATTCGAATTGAAAGACTAAGCGACGAATAATATTTTTTTATACATGCATACATACACATACATACAATATACAAACATACATGCACACATATATATACATATATATATATATATATATATATATATATATATATATATATATATATATATATATATATATATATATATATATATAGGGTGTTGGAATTAATTCGTAGCGTTTTCTATATGGAAAAAGATCGTTTATTTTAAATGAAATTGAAAAAACATATCATTCAAAGTATTGTCCATCGTTAGCCACTACTTTTTCCCATCTTTCGGACAGGAGACAAATACCACGTCGGAAGAACACGTCCTCTTTAAATCCAATCCACGAATCGACCCATTTTCTGCAATCTTCATAAGAAGTGAGCTTCTGCTCAGACAGGCCATGCCTCATCGATCGAAACAAGTGATAATCAGAAGGAGCAATATCTGGAGAATGCGGCCGGTGGGGTAGGACTTCCCATTTGAGTGTTTCCAAGTATGTTTTGACCGGTTTTTCGACGTGCGGACGAGCATTGTCGTGCTGCAAAATCACTTTGCCGTGTCTTTCAAAGTATTCCGGCCGTTTTTTCTTCAATGTACGTCTCAAGCGTATCAATTGTAGTCGTTAGCGATCCCCAGTGATGGTTTCATTCGGTTTGAGCAGCTCATAGTAGATCACACCCTTATGATCCCACCAAATACAGAGCATGAGCTTGTATCCATGGATATTTGGCTTCGCCGCTGGTGTTGATGGTTGGCCGGACTTAACCTATGACTTTCTGCGCTTGGGATTGTCGTAATTGATCCACTTTTCATCGCTCGTGTCAATTCGATACAAAAATCTCTTCCTTTTCTCCCGTTGAAGCAGCAGTTCACAGGTAGAAAAACGTCTTTCAACGTCGTTCGGTTTCAATTCGTATGGGACCCAATTTCCTTGATTTTGGATCATTTCCATGGCCTTAAGGCGTTTTCCTACCGTTGGCAAGTAAAACAATTTATCCGGCACGAAATTCGACATATTCGATAAAGTACAAAGTGTTATTTACGCTTCAACCAAATGACATATACTGAAACTGACGCTTAAGAACAGCTGTTTTACGGGAAATATTTAGTTAAAGAGAACAATGGAAGAATATACTACCTACGCTATCTCTTGTAAAACGCTACGAATTAACACCTTATATATATATATACATATATATATATATATATATATATATATATATATATATGAATTGTTGTAGTTGTTTGAAAAATATCACTGTATTAGAAAGTAAACAATCTATAAAGCATATGTTTCAAGTTTGAAGACGCCATGTTGTTTAGTATTTGTTTGGCAGCCATCAATAGTGAACGTTTTCAGTGAATTTGTGAAAATGGAGAAAATTGGTCATCGTTACGCGATACAATACTTTTATTTGAGAGGCCTCAGCCCAACCAATATAAAAGCTGAACTGGATTCTACTCTGGGTGAGTCTGCTCCTTCGTTTACAACAGTGAAATATTGGGTAGCAGAGTTTAAACGAGGCCGTAGGAGCTGCCAAGACGAGCATCGCAGTGGTCGACCAAATGAGGTGACGACTCCAGAAACGGTGAAGAAAATCCACAAAGCGGTACTGGATGATCGTCGACTGAAAGTGCGCGAGCTAGCAGACATAGTAGGCATTTCAAAAAGTGCGGTACATCGCATATTATCTGAAAAGTTGGACATGAGAAAGCTGTGTGCAAGATGGGTGCCGCGTTTGCTCACACTCGAGCAAAAACAGTGTCGTGAAGATGTTTCAATTGAGTGTTTAGCGAAGTTTCACAGCAACAAAGCAGAATTTTTGCGCCGTTTCATAACCATGGATGAAACATGGGTCCATCACTTCACACCCGAGACAAAAGAACAATCAAAACAATGTACTGTAAAGGCCAGAGAACCTACTCCAAAGAAGGCGAAGACCGTTTCATCTGCATGCAAGGTCATGGCGTCGGTTTTTTGGGATGCGCGTGGGATAATTTTCATTGACTATCTTGAAAAAGGAAAAACTATCAACGGTTAGTATTATGCGAACTTGTTGCAACGTTTGAGCGAAGAAATCAAGCAAAAACGACCGCATTTGGCTAAGAAGAAAGTGTTGTTTCATCAAGACAATGCACCAGCTCACAAATCCGTTATTGCAATGGCCAAAATTAATGAATTAAAGTTTGAATTGCTACCTCATGCACCCTATTCGCCAGATTTAGCCCCCTCGGATTATTTTCTGTTCCCAAACTTGAAAAAATGGCTCAATGGTCAAAGATTTCCCAACGATGAAGAAGTGATGTCGGCAGTTAATGGGTATTTTGAGGAGCAAGACAGTTCTTATTATAAAATAGGTATCGAACTTATTGAACATCGCTGGCAAAAGTGTATAGAGTTGAATGGAGATTATGTTGAAAAATAAATATATTTTTTTCCAAAATTTTTGTGTTTTCTTTGTTTGGTCGGGTACTTCTGGGACCACCCTCGTATATATACATACATATATATTTATATACACATACACCCATCCCTTAATTTACGCCGGACTCTTTTTACACGAGTTTTTTTTATACGGCAAATTATACCTCTATTTACGCTGCACTTTTTATACGCGGTATTGATTTACCAGATCTCATTTTACGCGGTCAGATAAATTTCATTTTATATAATTTTTCATTGTATTTATTATACATCAAATTGACGCAAATTCTTACTTGAACGTATAAAAGCACGGCAGTGCAGTACAAAACATGCTCAGGGAGACGTCACATTGCCTTACTAATCATCTTTGCGATCCTAATTTACGAAGCCAGAAAATATATTTTCCTAGAAGTTTTAAAAGTACGTAACAAGTGTATACAAGTGACACCGAATAAAATTTATCTACTTTTGTTTTCTAAAACGTCATTATTTTTTTTTTAATTTATGTGAAATAAATATGTGTTTCTACAACTTTACTAGCTTTTATTTCCAATATTTTTTCTATTGTACTGACAGACTCAATTTACGCGATTTTCATTCGCGTAAAACGAATCCACGTGGAACGGATACTCCGCATAAATTGAGGGACGGGTATATATATATATATATATATATGTATATATACATATATATTTATATATATATATATATATATATATATATATATATATATATATATATGTACACATACGGTACCTTGCCAAATTCTTAGACCCAATCAAAAAAATCAATAATTTATTCGTTTTGGATGTGATGATTCGATACAAATGCAATTGTTGCCAAGATTTAATATTTACATACATTCTGTATTATAAAATAAGAAAAAAAACAAGTGTTTTGTATATTATAACGTTTATATTCTAATTACAAAATAAACATTGACAATCGAAAATCAATATTTTGTATGATCACCCTTAGCAGCCAGTAGTGCTTCTATACGACGAGGTAAACTTCTTATACAGCTTTCTGTTTTCATTTTCATCACTGGACTGCTGTGACATATTTTAATAACAGTATCTATGAGTTATCTTTTTGGGGTATGAGCAATTTTATTTATTTTAATCTACATAAACTCCCAAATGGTCTCGATCTGGTTCATATATGGCGAATTTCCTGGTCAATCAAGAACTGTAACATTATTTTCGTCTAAAAATTCACGTACAACCTCAGATTTAAAGCACGGTGCTCCATCATGCATGAAAATAGGACTTTCGCCTTCCTTAAACCACTTTTTTCATTTACGGACGTAGTTGTTCCTTTAAAACCTGTTGGTATTGGTCTGCTTTCATGGTACTTTCCACTAAGAGTACTCCTTCTGAGCCTTTGATTCTAAACACTGATCACACCATGACTTAAGGAAGATGTTTAATAATGGAAACACTACAATCATTATTACAAATTTCGATATTTCAGTCATCACTTCAAAAGCCGACTCATCAGAAAAACACAAAGAAACAAAAAGAATAGCAACATTTTATTTCAAAGCTTCGGTTAAAAATTAATGTCAAAGAACTAGTTAACTGTAAATTACTCCTTTCCAATAATTAATCGTGAAATTCTTATACTTTTCTGTCCATTCGAGACGTTTCTCGATCATGGCTGGCGTGAGTTTAAGTTTCCGAACAAATTTTCTGACGAACAGGCCCTATTCAGCCAATCGTCGCTGAACAGTTCTTTGTGATACTTTAATATCTGCACCTTTAATTTGTTCAGTCGAAGCTTGGACAGGAAATTTTCTATTTTGACTACAGGCATTCTGGATTTTCTATCATTTCTTGGTATGGAACACAATGTCGACCACATGCGCCGGTACGTTTTGGGTTCAAATCTATCCCGTAATCCAATTTTTCTTAATATTCTTTACAGAAGTATACGATACACCTAACATATCAGCAATCTTACAATGTGACATGCTTTTAGTGATCAAATGGACGGCGATTTGATCAATTTTCTTTAGTGACAAGTCATTTTGTTTACCCATCGGAAAAAAAAGATTTTGATTTACAAAATTTAACAAATATATTGTCATAATTGGATAAAAATCACCGTAATATTAAACAAGAAACTTACCAATTAATAATATTTTCCACAAAAACCAGTTTTTTTACGAATAAAAAGAGTTTTTTAACACTGCAACAATATACGAAACAGATTTTCGAATTCCGTTAACATCACATGCTCGGATTTAACAATTAATTATTGACATTTATGGTGTTGCCATATATAAACATTTATTGCAGATGTTGCCAATACAACAGAGAATAAAAAAAGAGTTAAAAACAATCATGTTTTTCTTGGATTTGAGCACGAATAGCGCGATTGTCTACCAAGTCATATGCCGACTTTTCTTTAATATGCTGACTTTGGCTGTTGTCGGGGCACCATTCGCCCCTAGAGACGGCCACCGAAATGACTAAACTTTTTCCATAGGCTCGCCAAAAATATCGCCCAATTCGTGCAAAAAAAATCGTCTCATCAATAGTGTTCGAAATAAAAGAGAAAATAATGTCAAAAGTATGATTTAAGGCAATGGGTCTAATAATTTACCGAACTAATATGTGTATTTATATATATATATATATATATATATATATATATATATATATATATGCGTGTGTGTGTGTGTGTGTGCACATCAATATGGGTATGTTTTTGATGAAACACAAAACTCGTTAACAAGGGGTATCCGTTGAAATTGAATTATAAACTTACAAATATGATTATATCTGACAATCAAATTACCGTATCTTCCTGCTTCGGCTCATTGTGTGCATGTTGTTCAAAGGTCCTGCAACCCTTCTACATTATAGAAACGGTCGAACGTAATACGACATTCGGGTCATGCAGTTGATACCTTCGAATGATCGCGCCAGCCCAAGACAATTTTCGTAAACGAGCTAAAATCGAATATGCACACACATTCACTCGGCGACCTTTTGAATATTCATTCGGAATCTAAAGTAGATCGTCCGTGCAAGATAAGTTTTAGTGGCGTTAGTCCGCGTGTCGCAAGCTGCATGCAAGAAAGAACCGCACATCACGCCGCACGATCGTGCGCTGCAGACTGTTGCTTCTGTTGAGTTGAGCGTTCACTGCAACGTCGACAAATGACCTCGAGTTTATCGCACGGAGCTTAATTATGTTCTTTTGTTCGATGGATGTATGTAGTTTTTTTTAACCTGATTTTTTGCACATAGCAAATAATATCTGTACCGACGTTTAATTCTTGATTTCATGAAACGATCAGATTACTCTGATATTTTCTATGCATTTAAAATGTCTCAAAGTGAAACTCGAACAATTGAATATATATATATATATATATATATATATATATATATATATATATATATATATATATATATATATATATATATAAAATATATACGTATATATATATATATATATATATATATATATATATATATATATATATTAGGTTGGTAGAAAAATAATTGCGGTTTATGGTCGTCAAATTCATATACATTTTTTGATTTAAGACGTTTTAAGTAGTCCAGAACTGTTGGATGACTAACGCCTAACTTTTGTGCAAGCTCTCGAATTGTTGGGTGTGGTTCTGATCCAACTAACATTTTTTTTTAATTTTCGTTTACTGTTATTAGAAACAAATTTGTTTGTTCATTCATTATTTGGAAAAAAACGATCAAAAACACTCTTTCTTAAAACGTTGATCTTCACATAGCGTTTTTTTCCCGTTTACTTTTTACGGTAGAGAAATGTTCTATGCTAAATCATTAAAATGTAGTGAAATATTAGATTGGCAGAAAAATAATCTCGGTTTATGACCTTCAAATTCATATACATTTCTTAATTTAAGTGGTTTTAAGTGGTCCAGTACTGTTGAATAGTTTTCTGTCATATATATATATATATATATATATATATATATATATATATATATATACACATGTAAAGTGGCACAACTCTAAATATATTTTCGAAAATGCTTTTCCTCACTCCATAAACCATAAAAATATGATTAATAAATGTTTTCATAATGATTATTGACCGCATTTCAAAGGTAACACTACCGTCCTCATAGTGTTAAGGTACAAAAAATCGGTATAGAAAGAAATTGACAGAAAAAATTATTTGTGAAAATATAAAGTAATAATAAAAAAATAAACGCATCAGATAGACAATATGGAAACGATTAAACGTTTTTATTAGAAAAAGATGCTAGAATATTCCAAAAATATTTTTTTATTTTCGTTTACTGTTATTAGGAACAAAGTTTGTTATTTATTATTTAAAAAAATGATCAAAAACACTCTCAAAAATTTTATCTTCACATAGCGTTTTTTTCCCGTTTACTTTTTACGGTAGAGAAATGTTCTATGCTAAATCTTTAAAAGGTAGCGAAATATGAGATTGGTAGAAAAATAATCGCGGTTTATGGCCTTCAAATTCATTTAATTCTTTAATTTAAGTGGTTTTAAGTGATTCAGTACTGTTGAATGACTAACGCCTAATTTTTGTGCAAAATATCAAATTGTTGTGCGTGGGAATTAGTTGAATCAGAAGCTATGATAAAATAACGCCTTCAGTTGGTCGTTATGAACTGAAGAAGATCGCCCGCTACCTTCTTCATCTTCAGGGCTTCCTCTCCAGTAGGAAATTGTTGGAATCACCATTGCACGGTACGCTCCTTAAAAGTACCCACAACAAAAGCATCGTTTACTTTATGAGCAGTTTCTGTTACTTTAACACCCGTTTTTAATTCATACATAAATGCTCTAATTTACTTTATTTCCATCTTTAATTCAATTGCCGAATTTGAAGCAAAATTAAAAATAAACCTAAAGTCGATGTTACCAAGACATAGACCGAAAAATTAACTTTAAAACGATATTTATGAACATGATGAAATGACACTTTATTGAAAAAAATAAGGTTAGAATTCAGAAAAAAACGCAATTACTTTCTTACCAACCTAGTACATCTTAATATTCGTATACAGCTATTATACAATTAATCTTATTTGATGGAAAATGCCTGCTCAGTCGCCAGATTTAAATGTGATTGTACATTAAAAAAAGTATTTCAAATGAGGGAGATTTAGAAAGAGCTTTAAAATAAAAATGCAATCAAATCAAATAATGTTCAAAAAAAAAACACGTTCATTTATGTCAAATATATCGGTTGCTGTCGGAAGATGTAAGGATTTCCTTACAAATTACAGGCTGATATCTACATAATTTTTAAATTTTCCACATTAAATATTAGGTTGGTGAAAAAATAATTGAGATTTTTAGGTATCGAGTATAAAGACGTATATTAGTTAAAAATTGTATTTAATAATCAAAATAAAAATAATTGGCCTGCACACATTTCCTCCAACGGGAAACAAGTTTGTTTATTCCTAGAAGAGAGAATTCTGGAGTCCTGGAATTAGCGAATTCATCGAAAGCACTTTAAGCTGATGCTTGATCTTTGAAAAACTTCTCTTGTAGAAAATTACTCAAATGTTTAAAAAAATGATAAGCTGCCGGAGACAGGTCTAGAGAATAAGGTGGGCGAGGTAAGGTTTTATAACCCAGTTCATTTAATTTTTTTAAAAATCATTTGTGAGACGTGTAGTCGGGCGTTGTCATGAAGAATTGATCCTCTTCGACTGACTAATAGTGGCCGTAAACGATGCAACTTCTCATAGATTTCTTCAATTTCCTGACAATATTTTTCTACTGTTATTGTTTCACCAGGATTTAACAAGTTGTAGTGAGTTATGCCACTTGCCGACCACCAAACAGTGACCATAATCTTATTTTCATAAATTTTCGATTGAGGAAACTGTTTTGGTGCTTCTACTCGGTCTAGCCACTGTGTTGAACGTTTCGATTGTTGTAGAAAATCCACTTTTCAATACATGCGACTATGCGATTAAGAAAAGGATCATTTTTGTTACACAAAAGAATCGCTGAGCAGACTTTGTATCGCAGAATTGCTTGATGTTCGTTTCGTTCATACGGCACCCATTTATCCAGCTTTTTTGTTTTTCCAGTCAAGTTCAAATGTCGAACAACTGTTGAATGATCAACATTGAGTTCTTTTGCCATCTTTCGAATTGTTTTATGTGAGCCTGTTTCAATAATGATTCTTATATCATTATCATGTATTGCTGAAGGACGTCTACGAGCGTCAAGGCTTTCGTTTCCATTACAAAATTTTTGGAAACAGTTTTGAGCTTTACGTTTACTAATTGTCTCTTCATCAAAAACAAATTTGATATTTCGAGCAGTTTCTGTTGCTTTACGTCCCAATTTAAACTCATATAACAAAATCCTGCGAATTTTCATTTTTTCCATGACTAATTTAAGAGATGATATCCAATAATACTAAAGAATGAAAACAATAGGCATAAGCTAAAACCTGTAGTGCTAATTACATTGTTAACAATGATGTATCACATGACTACTACAAAAGATAACGGTAACTAGAAAAATCGGCGCCAAATTTAAAATGATAAAAACCGCAATTATTTCCACACCAACCTAATACATGAAAAAACAGTAACAGTAACTGGAAACGAAATATCCGAATTTCATTTTTTATTTTATGTTCTATATATTTTATATTTTTATTTTATGTTATCGAGAATGAACTTTATTCTGATATTATATGTACAGTATTATACATAATTATATATACAGGAAGCCGTCCTATAACACGGTCATTCGTTCCGTGTTTTTAGAGAACGTGTTAAACGAAACCTAGGAAGTAAACGCAAATCAGGGGAATGCGTTCAGTGTTATATCGAAACCGTACCCTCGGAGTGTCGTTCTATATAGAAATCGTGCTAAGCGAAACTTAGAAGTAATAAAAATCAGGAGAATGCGTTCCGTGTTTTATAAACAGGAATTCATTCATTTTTTAAACCGTATTTTCGGATTGTGTCTGAATTTATCAACAAACAACCGTCTAATGAATTGGTTTTCAGTAAGAACAGCGACGCAGACTTCGCATTATTATGTATACAAAGGGAATTCCCTCTTTATGACAACCAAAACAGAGTGATGGACACATTCGTGCTATATGAGGGTTGTCTAAGTTTATTAAGTCGTGCTTTTAGGAAACTGTGTTATAAGAGAATATCGTATATTATGGGATGGCTAGCACAATTTTTGCACCGTGTTATATCGAAATCGTCTTTTTAGAGTACCTTGTTATAAGAGAGTTGAGTGTATATATATATATATATATATATATATATATATATATATATATATATATATATATTTATATGTATTCAACAATAATTATAGTCAGATTTATGTTTTCATTAAAGATTACATAAAGAGTGAGATTTTTAATCATTTATTATACTGATATAATATCAATTTTTGTGTAAACATTCATTAATCATTTACTATACTGATACAATATCAATTTTTGAATAAACATTTATTAATCATTTATTATACTGATATAATATCAATTTTTGAGTGAACATTTATTGTACAAACTACTTATTGTATTTTCAATGAAAATGTTGTTATTTGTATCATGAAAAGTACATTTGACAACAGAAACAAATCTATACAATTATAAATGTAAAGCAATGCCGGCGAAATCAATAATAAATATATACAAAGAAATATAATTGGAAAAGTTTTTTTTATTCGTCTGAGGAACATCCATTTTTGCGAAAAATAGGTCAAGAAGATTGCGAAGAAATCTCTTTTCGCTATATTGTAGTCAGTTATAACATTTGATAAACATTATATATATATATATATATATATATATATATATATATATATATGTGTGTGTATGTAATATCCACCAATCATATAATATGTATAAAGAATTTGAAATGAAAATAAACGAGACACATTGCAAGAAGAAAATATAATCGGTGTATAATAGAAATTACTGACTGGAAAATTAATTCTGTGCCTTTCAATCGAATCAATCATAACTTTGTTTTAAATTAAAATATTTTCTCGTCGTTTTAGGATTTTTAAGTGCCCAACTTAACATTTAAAAACTATGTATCTTGGCTAAGCAGTTGGTATAACCTTACAAAACAATAGTGAACACGATGGCGTCCGAAAGCATCGTATTGCATACTTTTAGCATTTCAGTCGAAAAAAATGCCGGCGAAGTCACGAGAATGACTTGTTCAGCTTTGGGGAGAACGTGTTGTGATGTATAAAGCATGAAACAAATCCTAAAACAGTAGAAGAGTTCCAAAAATACATTAGGATTTCATTGACTCAAACCAGTCATCTTTTTTTCAACAAAAGATTCGTCACTCACCCGACAGATGGAGTAAAATTATATACAATAATGAGAGATATTTTGAGGATTGAAATGTATTCCATTTTTCCATAAATGAATATAATTTTTTTATAAAAAAGGCACCGAATTAATTTGTATACATAGTATAAACACGCCTAGAAAGAGTTCAAAGTACAGGTTTGTTAGAGATAGTTTAAGTTTGTTATAGAGATATATTGGAAAAGTGTAGAAATTGAAAACACTGGGTCGTTTTAATTAGAAGAATTGAGAGTTTTTCTCTAATTCAGCAGCGGTTTATGATGAAGGTTTCATATTATATATAGTCCTTTGCTATATTAAAAGAATCATTTGAAAAGTAACATAAATTACAGGTTTATGTATTAATGTATTATGTACAATACAGAATGGTAATCATGTGAATAAATTTTATGTTTGGAATGAAATTACTTGTCTTATAGAGCGATATAATTCAAAACTAAAATATATTCGTTTTACAATAAAACATAACTTAAACAGTTGTTTATTCCTTCTAAAGACAGTCTGTACCGAATTCTTAATATTTAGTAAGACCGCAAAAACAGATATTTACTTTCATGTGCAAGATATGCAGATTTCGACAGAATTTGTGGATTCTTGAAGTCTGCGATGGCGGATTAATTTTCTTACCAATTCTTGCTTGATATTTATTCTATATAAAATGTCAACTGCTAAGTTACTTATACAGAAATCGAGTTTATCAATACATATGAATGTAATTAGATTTATAGTTGTGAAAATATAATTTATTAATGATTATGAATATAGAACCGAAACCGAACAAATATAATAGATACAATAATAGATACATAATATATAATAATAGATACATAAATAGAACCAAACAAATATAATTTATTAAAGATTGTGAATATAATGTCTATCTATATAAAAAAAAGTTCCGTAAAATTTTATTGATAAAAAAATGTGTAAGGATTTTGTATTAAATTAGAATTAACGATGACACCCGAAGTTATACGAAATTTTCTCGAATAATTATGATATTGGTGTGCGACTTTATAAAACAAATACGTTGAAATATATCTGCGAGAATGATTATATAGATATACTAACATATAATATATATATATTACGATATTGGGCGAATATATGCGATATGAGCGAAGAGAATCGGCAGAGCGAGCGGGGGTGGAGCTCCCCGGAGGTTGTCGAGCGTATCGAGTGTGGGACAGAGCACAAGCTAAAAACTAATATCTAGAATTTTTTGTACAACTCTATTACTATTACAAGGTAATATATATATATATATATATATATATATATATATATATATATATATATATATATATATATATATATATATGTCCCAGGCATCCTCGACTGCCAATTTTAGATGCGGAGCTCCTTGAAATGACGGGAAATGCCATACCGGGCCACTACCAGTTTGGTAAACGGTGGAGCGTGACGATACCGTCGCGCGGGAGTGGTCCGATAAGAGGAACAGCCTACCCGGCCATGAGGACGTCTTGTATAAAGATGGCTCCAGGACGGGGGGAGGTCTGGAGCGGGATATTACTGCCGCAGAAACAAGAAAATTTACGCCAATCCGTTGAAACAATGGGATTGGGTCGGGCCTTTACTTTTCAACAGGACAACGACCTAAAGCATACGGTTAGAATAACTGAAGAATTTTTAACAAACAATGATGTAAATGCACTTGAATAGCCATCGATGTCGCCCGATCTTAATCCTATTGAACATTTATGGAACGAATTGGATCGCAGGATCCCCACAACTTCAAGACACAACAGTAATCAGTTTGAAGACAACATTTTGGAAACGTGGTCTGGTTTGCCTCTCAGTGCTTTACAAAACCTGGTAGAATTAATGGCTAGAAGGCTTAACACTGTTCTGAAAAATAATAGCGTTCATACAAAATAATAAAAATTTAAAAAAAACATGTTTTGCTTTTTTACATTATTTTTTATTGTTTGTAATTTTCAACTAACTTTTTGCACTAAACCGAAAAGTAATTTTTGTATAATTTATGATTCACTTAAAGCATGATTGCTAATTCCTTATCAAACTGCCTATTATTAATTAACGTTTAATAAACAGTGTTTCATTTGGAGATATTTTTATTTTTTCGTACAATTTTTCATTTGTTATTCATTTCATTTCAACTGACTTCTGGAGGGAACTGTATATATATATATATATATATATATATATGTTTGTCTGTGTTTTAAAGACATAAATATTTTAAAAAAGGAAATATTAAATTTCATTCCGAAACTAGGTCAATGACGAGCTACTTTTATAAATATTAAATCACATTTCGGATGATTTTAAGCTTGTATAAAGACATTCAAAAACATCCGTTAATGGTTGTAACAAGGATATTAAATATTCATAATTTTTTCTTGAAAATGTTCACAATTCTCTGAAATTTTACATTCAGTACATGAATTATATCTGAATTCCAAGTGAACTACTTTAATAATTTCATGCTTAACGTGTCAGCTCTGATACCTTTTAAATGTTTACGTATCGTACTTCTATGTTCAAAAGCTGTACGTGGATATTGTCAAAATGTATAATTTTTGACTCGATTTTATACGAAATAAATATTCAATTTTCCTTAAGTGGTTAATTTGAAGAACTGAACGCAATATATGTTTATATATATATTTATAAATATACATACTTATATATATATATATGCATATATGGATATACATATATATATATATATATATACATATATATATATATATATATATATATATATATATATATATATAAGTATGTATATTTATAAATATATATATAAACATATATAAATATGTATATATATATATATATATACATATATAAATATATATATATATATATATATATATATATATATATATATATATATACATATATATATATATATATATATATATATATATATATATATATATATATGTATATATATATATATATATATATATATATATATATATATATATATATATATATACATAAATATATATTTATATATATATATATATATATATATAAATATAAATACATACATACAAACACAAATATAAATATATATATATATATACATAAATAAATATAAACATATATATTTAAATTTATAGTAATATATATATATATATATATATGTATATATATATATATATATATATATATATATATATATGAGATACAAAAACAGGCAGGAGTCATTGATGTAATAAGAAGAGTAAAGAGTCTGAAATGGAAATGGGCGGAGTATATGGTAAAAAGAGATGACAACCGATGGGCAACAGAAATCATTAACTGGGAAACAAGGAATATACAATGAGGAAGAAAGATATCAATGAACAGGTGGAATCAGGAAATTAAAAAAATTATTGGAAATCAGTGGAAAAGAGAGGCATTTAATCGTACAAAATGGAAAATCATTGAAAAAGTTTTTATCCAGCAGTGGACTGACAGGGGGTGACGATGATCATATATATATATATATATATATATATATATATATATATATATATATATATATATGTATGTATATGTATGTGTATGTGTATATATATATATACATACACGAGGGGGCTTCGCCACCACCAGCGAGCGTCGCCAGAGCGCGGCGCAAACAGACGCTCGTGACGCGCGCTATCCATGCGTAGAATGAGCAGTGAGTTCAGGACGAGTTCAGTTTGAGTCGAGTTTCGGATAGCACGTTTAACGAGCAGCACGTGCCTCACTCTCGGCTTTTGTTAAGCCTCGGGTTTCGCCACACGTGTGGCCTGTCGAGTTTGTGTTTGGAGAGAGCAAAGCATTTCGATACCGATTCCCGTGATTGTTATTTCAAGAACCTTGCACTTCCACGATCCTCGTCCACGCCCTAGTAATAACTAGGCGACTGGTCGCCCAGCGGCAAGTCCCCAAAGTGATGACCCCGACGTGATCACCCCATATATATATATATATATATGTATGTATGTTATGTACATATATATATATATATATATATATATATATATATATATATATATATATATATATATATATATATATATATATAGTTATGTTTCTACAATTCGTATTAGAGTCAAAGATGCGAAAATGACGAAAAAAGGTTCGCACCTAATTAATATACACAGATTTTTTTTAATGTTTCAATTTCATTATGAAAATTATATTTTACTTCAGTTTTTATCAAGTAGTTTTTATTGTCTTGAAAACATGACGATTTGTTAATGAAAAACAGAACATTAAATACGAGACCGATTTGAAAAGTTCGCGGTCTAACTATGAAAAAATATAACTCGTGCTTTCAGATTACTGGTATTTTTCAACATGGTCCCCCTGAACTTCAATGCATATTTCATCCAGCGATGCTCCAGTCGTTTATGCCGTCCCGGAAATCCTCAAAATAGCGATTCATTTTTGATATCAGTTCTTTATCTGACGAATACAGGTTTTTAAGTTTTGGGAACAGATGGGAATTTAATGGAGCCAAATCTGGAGAATAGGCTAGATAGAGCAGTAAGTCGTACTTCAATTCAACGAGTTTTGCCATGGATATAACACTTATATGAGGACGTGTATTGTCCTGATGAAAAAATATTTGTTTTCTTCGATAAATCTGGTCTTTTGGCACGAATTTTTTGATCGAGTCGATTCAAAAGTTTAGTATAATACTCCCCCGTTATCGTTTGATCCCTTGGAAGGTAGCAGATCAATTAGCAGTATCCCTGAAAAACTGAAGCCATATCTTTTCCAGCAGATAAAACTGATTTTTTTTTTTGGTTGCGGAGAATCACCATACTTCTATTAATTTGATTGCTGTTTTGACTCTGGAGTGTAATAATGAATCCAAATCTCATCTGTAGTCACAAATCGCCGAATAAAGTCAATCGTTTCCTTCTTAAATCGATCCAAACTTGTGAAACTTGTACTCGAATGCGTTTATGATCAATTGTCAGCAAACGAGGCAACCATCTTACCAATAGCTTTTATCTCTTCAGTTAGGATGTAATACAATCCTTCATATGAGACACAACCTTAGTAATTTCGGACACCTTCAATCACCGATCCTGTAAGACAATACCGTGCACTTTGTGGATGATTTCGTTTGCCGTTGCAGTTTTCAGACGTCCACTACACTGATTATCTTCTAAGCTTGCTCGGCCACATTTAAATTCATCTACTCCACTTGTTTACAGTTGTATACGAAGGTGCACTATCACCAAGTACATTACTCATCTCATTAAAGATTTCTGTTAGCGTTAAGTCTTTTTTGACAAAAAACTTTATCACCGCACGATGTTCAACTTTATCCATTTCGACAACGGCACAAAAAGAGGTTTATTTAAATTGATGTTTGCAATAAACTGCTTGACACATTAATTATAGACTTTGAGGTTATGGATTTGCAATGCGACACAAATATTACCTCCACTTATTTGTCAGACCGCGAACTTTTCAAATCAACCTCGTATTATGAAAAATAATGTCTCTAATGAAATGTGAATGTTTTCTAGTTTTAAGACCTTATTTCCTGATAAAAATAAGATCTTAAAACTTTGATGTGTTTTTAATGCGTCTAGATATAAAACTGATAAAAAATTTAGTGTGCTTCGGAAACTCATCGGTTCATATAAAAAAATAGTACAGTTGTTATTTGAAAAATCTCCTGACGCATTTTTTTATTGCTCATAAATTTGCGATCGGGTCCATTTACGACAAATTTATTGCTCATTGAACTCTATTATATTTGAGTTTTTATCTTTTCACTTTTCTACATCTCAAGCTCAGTCAGAATTGTTACGTCGAAAATAAATTCTATTTAGATTCCTCTTTAACTTTTTTGTTATGATTAAAGCTTCATAACGTATGCTATTATAATTTCCATATGTGTGATAAGTTTTGGAAGTTTGTATGAACTAAATATTTTATCATGAAGTTTATATACGAATAAATTATTTAATGAATAATTCATGTGCTTTTCAAGTGTCTATTTATTACAAGATCGGTTGATACATTTTTTAATATAGAATTTAAAAAATGTAATAGATCATTAATATAATTTTATTATGTGGCGTGGGTACAAAATGTGCACAGGAGGTCATAACTGATTGATTTGAAATATTGGTACGAAACAACAAAGGAAGCGCGGAACATAATCATTCAAATAACACACATGTATTTTTCAAACATAATCATCGCTATTAATCATAAATTTCTGTCAGCGTGTCACGAGTTTATTTCTTCTGTGAAGAAATATGTTGTTCGTTCGTTTACAACCTTAACTTCGTCGCGAACATCAAAATTCCTTCCATTGACAGTACGCTTGAAACGTGGGAATAAGTGTAAGTCAGACGAGTTCAGATCTGGGCTGTAACAGGGGTGTGGGTGGTCATTAAAACTGCTCCGCTTCTTGATTTTCCGAGTAAGTTTTCAAGTATGTGATCTTGCGTTATTATGATGAAGCACATTTCGATTACTATCGAATTAAAGCTGCTGTGAAGAATTGACCACACGAACAAACACTAGATTTCTTTTCTAATGGATTTGTAAATTTAGTGTACGTTGTCAGAAATATATTAATAATGGCGATGATTATTCTGAAAAACAAACACATTATTTTAATGTTTGTATTCTATTTTTTTTTCTATTTTTTTATCCTAATATCTCCCATTCGAGATTTAAACTCCTGTGCCAAGTTTTTTACGCATCTCTCTTTCAATATTGATAACATTTTTAGCATTTGGGCGATATTGTAATATTTCTAATTCTAGGCTATAACTGACAGTGGTATAAAGGCTGGTTCTTCTGTTAACCCTTTTGATACTACCGATGATTATAGTCCCCCGTTAAAATTTTGCATTGATTCACAGCTTTAATCGAAAATAGTATAGCTTGTTATCTCCATCGCAACCGATTTATTTTGTTTTTTGTCGCGGCCAGTCTGAACATAACGATATGAACGGTGAAATGTATGTTCGGATCGTAACAGTAATTCCGTATTTGCGATTCGAGTATACGAGGCGCTACTGGCGAAATACATAACCGTATCGAAAAAGTGAAACCGATTTTAGGTAATATTTACTATTTTACATTATTTTCAATGTGGAAAATCGAATGAAAAGTTGAATTGGATATTGACACTGTCTGACTGAGCATCTAATATCACCAATGGCCGATCCTGATGGACGCAGATAACGCAGATTTTGAAATAAAAAACAATCTCGACTTTACTTTTGATTCACCTGATTATGAATTATCCTGTCTAGCTATGACCGTTAACTAACTTAACTGTGAACTAATCTGACTACTGACTGTAGACTAACTTGGCTGTGGATTGAATTGACTCTGGATTAACTTAATTATTGATTAATCTGACTGTAGATTGGCTCGACTGTAGATTTACTTGATTATGAATTATTGTCTCACTGTTATTGACTTGATAGTTATAGTATAGTAACCTGACTGTGGATTGATCTAACTGTGAATTCACTTGATTCTGGATTCACCTGACTATGAATAAATCTATCTGACTGTTATTGACTTGATAGTTAATTTAAATGACTAAATTGACCTGACTGTGGATTGATCTAACTGTGAATTCACTTGATTGTGAATTGACCTGACTATGAATAAATCTATCTGACTGTTATTGACTTGATAGTTAAATTTAACTGACTGAATTAACCTGACTGTGGATTGATCTAACTGTGAATTCACTTGATTCTGAATTGACCTGACTATGAATTACATTGTCTGACTGTTACTACTCTTACTGTCCTGGTTGTGAACTCATTTAACTGTGGATTGATTGGACTGGAATTCGACCTGACTATAGATTGATCTGTCTAAGAATAGCCCTATCTTTTTTTCTAACATGTTCTAACCACACATGTACCCTAACCAAATCAAATCTGAACTGATTACTTTTTAAAGGATGTATTAGAGATAAAATACAAAAAAAAAATTAAAATTCGAAATTCACTAATTTATACACGTTTTAAATAGTAAAATAATTTATGCGACGTATGTGATAGTCAGTATCATAAAATTGTATTTAGAAATGATTTTATTCATTTCTGACCATCATTTCGGTCAAATTGATTAATATTATACTTATTATGACAATAAATTTGAATGAGAAACTCCTCTAATTTCAAAATAACGAAACAAACTTTTTTAAATTTAAATTATGTTGTTATTGATACAAATTAATGTGATAAATATAGTATATATTGGGTGTTGGAATTAATTCGTAGCGTTTTCTTCATGAAAAAATATCGTTTTTTTTAATGAAATTGAAAAAACATATCATTCAAAGTATTGTCTATCGTTAGACACTACTTTTTCCCATCTTTCGGGCAGGAAACGAATACCACGTCGGAATAACGCCTCGTCTTTAGATGCAATCCACGAATCGACCCATTTTTTGCAATCTTCATAAGAAGTGAGTTTCTGCCCAGACAGGCCATGACTCATCGATCAAAACAAGTGGTAATCAGAAGGAGCAATATCTGGAGAATACGGCGGGTGGGGTAGGACTTCCCAATTAAGCGTTTCCAAGTATGTTTTGACCGGTTTTGCGACGTGCGGACGAGCATTGTCGTGCTGAAAAATCACTTTATCGTATCTTTCAAAGTATTTCGGTTGTTTTTCCTTCAATGCGCGGCTCAAGCGCATCAATTGTACTCGGTAGCGATCCCCAGTGATGGTTTCATTCGGTTTGAGCAGCTCATAGTAGATCACACCCTTATGATCCCACCGAATACAGAGCATGAGCTTGGATCCATGGATATTTGGCTTCGCCGCTGGTGTTGATGGTTGACCGGGCCATGACTTTCTGTGCTTGGGATTGTCGTAATTGATCCACTTTTCTCGCCCGTGACAATTCGATGCAAAAATCTCTTCCTTTTCTCCCGTTGAAGCAGCAGTTCACAGGTAGAAAAACACCTTTCAACGTCGCTCGGTCTCAATTCGTATGGGACCCAATTTCTTTGCTTTTGGATCATTCCCGTGGCTTTAAGGCGTTTTCCTACCGTTGACAAGTCAACTCCCAACGATTCAGATAATTCGTGAAGTGTTTGACATGGGGTCTTCATTAATCAATGCCTCCGATTCTTCATCGTCGAACTTTTTCGGCTGTCCAGGTCGTTCCTTGTCTTCCGAGTCGAAACACTTTTAAAACATGCAAACCACTTCCGAAACGTTTTCTCAGCTAGAGCATGGTCACCATAAACTTCCACTAAAATACGATGACTTTCGACAGCACTTTTTTTCATGTTAAAGTAATGAATTAAAACTCCCCGCAAAAACAATTTATCCGGTACGAAATTCGACACATTCGATAAAGCACAAAGTGTTATTATTTACGCTTCAGCCAAATGACATATACTGAAACTGACGCCTAAAGACAGCTGTTTTACGGGGAATATTTGGTTAAAGGGAACAATGGAAGAATGTACTACCTACGCCATCTCTTGTAAAACGCTACGAATTAATTCCAACACCTAATATATGTATATATATATATAATATATATACATATATATATATATATATATATATATAATATACACAGTGGCGCAAAAATTTTGTAATATTTTCATCTTTTTTTATTCCCCAAAATATAGTATAAGGATGAGGAAATTTTGCTGATTATACATGAAAAATGACATTACGCGAGTGATGCCTATTTTCGGTTTCACAGAGTCGAGCTCTCTCTTGGGCATTTTCCATCACTTCACTTAGGATTTCTGGACATCGCGCTCAAATTTCTTGTATGTTTTTCTTCAGCTGCAGGATAGTTTTTGGCCTAAATCAGACGAACGTGCAGGCCAATTAAAATCACTGTTTCTTGAGATTATGCGTTCCCCAAAAATGTCCCGTAAAAGTTCCATAACGTGTCTTGCTGTACGCGCTGTGGCTCCATCTTATTTGAACCACATCTGTGGTCGAAAGCCAATAGCTGGCCGTCGTGTACATTTCCGTGATAAATTCCACAAGTTTTATTTATAAAATTCGGAAAATAAGAAAAAAAATTATTTAAACAAAATAAGTATTAAATACTTAAACACTTTCGGTCTTTCTACACCACCATATATATATATATATATACATATATATACATATATATATATATATATATATATATGTGTGTGTGTGTGTGTGTGTTTATATGTATATAACATATGTATATATATATATATATACACATATGTACATATCTTTCTTGGAAAACTGTGGAAAAGAGAGGCACTGAATCGAACAAAATGGAAAATCATGGAAGAGGCCTTTATCCAGCAGTGGATTGACAGGGGCTGAAGATGATGATGATGATATATATACGAGGTTAGACAATTAAGTAATGCGACCGATTTACACATATACACGATTGGTGCAAAAATAATTGCAGTTTTTTATCATTTTAAATTTAGCGCCAATTTTTCTAGTTACCGTTATCTTATCTCTATCTAGTTACCGTTATATAAGGAAGTTTTTATGTTTTGAGAACAGATAGTAATCTGAAGAGCTAAATCTGATGAATAGGCTTGATGGGGTAGCAAATCGTATTTTAATTCAACGAGTTTTGCCATGAATACAACACTTGTATATGGGGACGTGCATTGTCCTGATGGAAAATGATCGTTTTTCTTTGATAAATCTGATCTTTTCTCGCGAATTGTTTGATCGAGCCGATCCTAAATTTTAATACAATACTCTTCCGTTATCGTTTGACCGTTTGGAAGGTGTATATAGGAGGTGTATGAAGAGACATATAGGAACACTTTCATATAAGTTTATCACTTTCCAAATATAATACTCATAAAGACCAAAAGTGAAGTAAAGAATATATTTTATTTTATAACTTCAGCCTTTACACTTCGGTCATTTTGTCTAAATGAATAAACTATACTTTATATTATTCTCTAATACTACTGTATTATTATATATTACTGTATTATTTTATTATTTAAAATGACCATTATTACTATTTTAATTGTAAAACTGTAAGTGTTATAAAAAAATAAGCATATACAAAGTAATACCAAGCACCTTTGTAACAGGTCATCGTTTGCCTCGAATACAAATTAATAAATACATTCATTCATATATAAATATATATATATATATATATATATATATATATATATATATATATATATATATATATATATGAGGAAAGAAAAACTATCGTCTATTATAATAAATATATCGGATAATCATAAATCCACGCAATGAAAACACACGAACACAATGGAATAGGTCAACAGTAGGGAGCGTATGCGTTCGGTACTAACAAAATACACATTATCGCACTTTTCAAATGACAATAATGACAGTATCGGGCACTGCTGCCGTGGGAAAAATGCTTTTATCGTTCTGAAAAGCGTGTGTGTGCGCTTTGGCGCGACCACAATACGCCTGACAGTTTGAATAAGCGTCAATGCCGTCAACATATCAACGGATCAACGGCTAGTGGTTTTTGTAATGAAAATAAATGTTGCTTTCTTTGCGCGCTCGTAACGTTTACATAATGCAGCGTATTATTATTATTAATGATGCTCGCGGCCGTTTAAATTAAAAGCGTTACTTGTGTGCACTGAAGGAATTTGTGTGTCTGTGCTCGATTTGGTCGAAGACAGTCATATTTTATTATGTATGTTATGATATATATATATATATATATATATATATATATATATATATATATATATATATATATTCCTTTAATAATTCTTTTATTGCTATTGTAGTAGATATATATATATATATATATATATATATATATATATATATATACGAGGTCAGACAATTAAGTAATGCGACCGATTTTTTTTCTCGGCCTGTGGTAACACTGCGAACCTGTAACTCCGCCACCGTAATAGCAGATCCCTACTCTCTCGATTGAGACCTTGACCACCCTCGTACGATCATTTCTTCGCCAGCTGTTTAGTGTTTTGTAACAACGCGCGAGTAGTGTATGTCACGAAGCCCACCGAATGAACATCGCTCAAGATTGTCTCGAGCAGGTTGAAAGTGATCCTACTCTTCTCGATCGAGTTATTACTGGTGATGAAAGTTGGTTCTTTCAATATGACCCCGAAACTAAACGACAAAGCCAACAGTGGCTGTCCCCTGGAGCACCAAGGCCAAAGAAGGCGAGAATGAGCAAGTCCAAAGTGAAAACCATGTTGATTTGCTTCTTCGACAGCAAAGGGGTGGTTCACAAAGAGTTCGTACCACCTGGACAAACCGTAAATCAAGTATTCTACCGCAATGTGCTCGAAAAATTACGAAAAAGGGTGCTCAGAATGCGTCCAGAGATCGCGAAGACTTGGGTTCTGCATCACGACAATGCTCCCTGTCACAGTGCGTTCAGTGTCTCTCAGTTTTTGGCGTCTAAAGGCATCGCAACGTTACCACAACCGCCCTATTCACCGGACATGTCACCCTGCGACTTTTTCCTATTCCCCCATATGAAAAAATTAGTCAAAGGTCGACATTTTGACTCCGTTGAAGATATCCAAGAATCTGTGACGAGGGTACTCGGAGAGGTCCCACAAGAAGTGTTCCAGAATTGTTACGAAAACTGGAAAACTCGCTGGAATAAGTGTATAGATGCGGGAGGGGACTACTTTGAAGGGGATCGCAGCGGTGTACCTTAATTTTTAAATATACTCGATTTTTGAATTTTGTCGCATTACTTAATTGTCTGACCTCGTATAGCTCAAATAAAACTTGCGGGACGCGAAACTTACTATAATGCAATAAAGGAATTACCCATAAAATATGTGTAACGGACAAGTGCCTAATGTGTAATTTAAACGTGAATGAAACAATCCAACACCTACTAAGTGAGTGTCCACAATATGAGCCATATAGGAACAGTTCATACGAGTCAACCAATTTCCAAACATAATGCTCATAGAAACAAAAAGTGAAGCAAAGAATATATTTTATTATATAACTTCAGCCTTGAAACTTCGGTCATTCTGTTTAAATGAATAAACTATACTTCATATTATCCTCTAATACTATTAACAGTACTGTACTATTTTAGTATTCAACTTAGCTTTTATTACCATTTAAATTGTAAAACTGTATTGTAAAAATAAGTACATGCAAAATAACACCAACCTCCTTTGTAATTGGTCATTGTGTACCTCTGATACAAATAAATACATTCATTCATTCATTCATATAGTGTTCATGTGAGCATTTAAAAATCACTCCTTTTCATCATCTTCGGACGCATGAATTCAGAAGAGTTGTTGGCGATAGCTGTATGTATTTTAAGAAGGTGAAAAAAAAATGAAAAAGTTCTGTGTGCATCCTCTGAATGATCAACAATACTTGAAAGGACAGCTTGTTGCTATTTATGAAGATTGAAGGTTGTTTACGGATGTTTTTCAGCTACTCCAGTATGAAAATTGAAACATTTAATGAATTATTAAGAATCGTTATCTACGATATTTTCCCAATTTGGGATTATTTTTGAAGTGACTCCACCCACGTGTCCTTCAAAATGTTGTTTAAATAATTTGGTAATCCTTTGTTATATAACAAAGATCTCGATTCCACCTCCAAAATAAAACGTCTAGTATCAAATACCACCATTTTCGTAAACGCTGTCTGCCGTTATCTGTTGTACTTGTAATCAGTACCGACATGCAAGAAAGACTGACTTACGAATTCGGCGTTATTCGACGCTTTTTAAACGCTTATGCGAATGAAAACACCCTCTTCCATATGTTCTATTTACTTCAGCGCAACACGCTCGGCGTGAGAAGTGGATCAAGTTCTATATTTTTTACCGCGCTTTAAATGAACGCATGTGAAAAGAAACACCGAGTTTCATATGTTTTATTGAAAAGATGAAAAAAAGCGCGCGTTGATGCGTTTTTCTAATGCTCTCTTATTTTAAAATGTTTAGTGTCCATAAATCTTAACTGACTTAATATTTTGATTTTATCAAACTAAATTCTCAGGTTTAAATATGATTCTATTCCATTATTACATTTTATATCTTTGTATCTGTGGTTATATTTCGATGCTAACATATGTTTTTTATCCAAGTCCTTAATGATTTTTTTCTTATTTCAATATAATATTTTTTACTTCTTTTTTAAGAATTGCAGAATCTTAAGTCTTCGTATATTCTCATAATTTAAACTATTTAATACATATTTAAGTTGATGCCCAATTATATTTATTTACATTATCAGGAGAGAGGAAAAGATGAAAAAAAGCGCACGTTGATGCGTTTTTTTAACGCTCGTGCGAATAAGGCTGTAGCGGCCAAGCTACAGACAACAATGGAACGATGTACGGTGTCGGTGCGCGCGAGAGTGTGGTGATTGTTGTGGTTGAAACGACAATCAGACGTTGATTGTCGAATATTTTTATTTAAAAAGATTGTTTGTTGGGCGAATGGAAAGTGTGTTTGTGCGGTGAATTGAGACGGACAAAGAGTGGGGAGACTGCATCGAAAAAGATTATTAATGGTTTCGGGATGAATAAGTGCGGACGTAGGACAAAAAAAAGAAAACGAGTTTCGGTTGTGTTGCGTTCGGAAAAACGATGAACTCTAATATAGTGCATCATTGAAAACTTCCATGGTTTTTAATTTAACCGGACTTCTGCTGCACTACCGCTGTGCACACCCACAAGGCCTTATACATTACTGTCCTATTTTATTATTTAACTATTATTTTGGTATTGAAACTAACCATTATTACTATTTAAACTGTAAAACTGTATTATAAAAATAAGTACATGCAAAATAACACCAATCACCTTTGTAATAGGTCATTATGTACCTCAGGATACAAATAAATATATTCATTCATTCATATATATATATATATATATATATATATATATACATACATACATACATGCATACATACATACATACATACATACATACATACATATACATGAGGCCAATTTGAAAAGTTCGAGACTTAACTATGAAATAATATAACTTGTGTTTTTGAAGTACTTTTATTTTTCAATATTGTCTCCCTGAACTTCAATGTACTTCATCCGGCGATGCTCCAGAGCTTTATTGTCGTCTCGGAAATCTTTTTCTTGGAGGTTCTCAAAATAGCGATTCACTGTTGCTATCAGTTCTTTATCTGACAAAAATCGCCTACCACCAAGAATTTTTTTAAGTTTTGGGAACAGATGGAAACCTGAACGGGTCACATCTGGAGAATAGGCTAGATGGGGCAGCAAGTAGTACTTCAATTCGGCGAGTTTTGCTATGGATACAATACTTGTATGGGGACGTGCATTGTCCTCATGGAAAATGATTTCTTTCCTTTTGATAAACCTGGTCTTTTCTCACGAATTGTTTGATCGAGTCGATTAAAAAATTTGGCGCAATACTTTCGTTATCGTTGGAGGTTTTGAAAGGTAATCGATTAGCATGATCCCTTTAGAATCATAAAAAATTGAAGCCATACCTTTTCCAGCTGATAAAACCGATTTTGCTTTTTTTGGCGGGGGAGTATCACCATGTTTCCATTACTTTGATTGTTGTTTCGATTCTGGAGTGTAACAGTGAATCCAAGTCTCATCTGTAGTCACAAATCGTCGGATAAAGTTTATTTTTTGAGACTATTTGCGCTCTTGCTTTTCCATAGATGTTGATATAGGAAGCTTCAACGTAGTTGCAGTGCCTGAATCCATTAAAGATCCAAAAATCAGTATACTTCTTCGGATGTAACTCATGATAGATGGGAACAAGGATATTTAAGCGTCACGGGCAGTCATGATCTTAGAAAAATTGTAAAAAAACACAGATTTCTTCAGAAAAACCCCACCCCTAAAAGAGTAAAGACGAAAAAAGGCAGGGAAAAAGGAAGGATAAGAGGAAGAGAAAAGAAATAAAAACAATGTCATGTCCTCGGTCGGTCCGAGGTTTGTCTAGCTCGTCATTATGAACATTCGTGATTTAAAAATATCTTCATTGAAACTATTACGGTTCCACGAGCCTGTTTTTCGGATAAAGTCAGTCATATTCCTCTTACATAGATCCAAACAAATTTTAACTCGATTGCGTTTATGATCAATTGTCAGCAAACGCGGCACCCGCCTTGCCGATAGCTTTTTCATACCTAACTCTTCAGTTAGGATGTGATACACCCGTTCATCTGAGACACCCACAGCCTTAGCAATTTCGAACACCTTCAATCGCCGATCCTGTAAGACAATATCGTGCACTTTGTGTTTGATTTCTTCTGTCGTTTCAGTTTTTGGACGTCCACTACGCGGGTTATCTTCTAAGCTAGCACGGGCATATTGAAATTCAACTACCCACTTCTTTACGGATGTATATAAAGGTGAATACATTCACCCTCACCCAGAATATTTTCCATCTCATTAAAGATTTATGTTGGCGTCGAGATTTTTTTACAAAAAAATTTTATCCATTTCAACAATAATACAAAAAGAGATTTATTTAAATTAATGTTTGCAACAAACTGCCTGGACACATTAATTATAGATTTTGAGGTTATGTATAAGATAGATATCGATTTGTAAAGCGCCACAAATATTTAAAATATTCTTATATCAGGTAACCAAGAGAGTTCTGTCGTTTTTGAATCGAGAAAAAAACATTTGTTTATTTTTACATAAAATAATTTTATTCATCAAAATGTCCATCTTCGCATTGAACAACTCGAGAAGATAATTTATAAATTCCATTTTTATAAAACTGATTGCTTTTATTTTCAAAAAATGTAGACATCTCCATTTTTAACTCTTCTTCATTATTTAACTGTTTATCACACATATGATTATCCAAAGATAAAAATAGGTGATAATATGATAGAGATATATGTTTGGAGAATACGGGGGATAGAGGAGGATCACTCAGCCTAAATTCATAATTTTTGTTCTGGTCTCTACTGAGATGTGTGGCCGTCCATTATCTTGCAAAAATAACACTTTTTTATGATTTACAAGTGCTGGTTGTTTTTGTTTTAATGCATCGTGTACTCGTTGGAGTTGTTCACTGTAAATGTTTTCCGTGAGGGTTTGACCCACTCGTAGATATTCATGGTGAATAATTCATTTTGAAGTCCACCAAACACAGAGAAGAAGTTTTCCCGGTGTTAACTTTCATTCAGGATTTTGTGGGACAGGATCACCTAATGAAAGCCAGTGGCGAGTACGTTTGCAGTTGGAATAAATATCCATTTTTCATCAGTGGCCAAAATTTGATCCAAAAAGTTCTCTGATTTTAGTCGTGAAATAAGAGATGTACAGATTGTAAGACGCTGTAATTTGTTATTGGAAGTTAATTCGAGTGGTGAAGGTGACGATGGTTTGGGGAGTTTCTCTTCACCGCGGCCGAACTAGAGTCTATAAACTCGGGCAGGATGATAGGTTCCTGGAAGGAAGCGAGACTTCCCCAGTAGTTTTGATCAGCCGAGGGACGGCATAATGGACTTCGAGTCTAAGTGCCGGGTGGCAAGATAGCTTCCTCTCGCCTCAAACATAATCTATCTATCTATCTACTTATCTACTTCGTGTGGTACCCATTCACTTAATTTCCAACTCTTTCCTATTTTGTGTAAATGCTCCCACATTGTTTCGTCACTTACTTTGAATAATTCTGCAAGCTGTTGACACGTTAAACTGGAATTTGTTTCAATCATTGTCTCCGATTCGTCGATATTTAAATTCGATGGCCTGCCTGATCTGGTCTCGTCTTTAATGGATTCATGCTCGGCAGAAATTTTTTTAAACCATCTCTAGGCCGTTCTTGATATAATTGTCTTTTCTTCAAACACAGTACAATTTTTTGCAGGTTCTGTAGCGTGAGTCCCAAGTTTAAATTCATAAAGCAAGCACGCAATTATTACACTATTTTTCAGACATTTTTTAGGGTAAGAATTATTTTTTAAATTAAAATTTCAATTCGAGATTCATTCAACAATTAACAGTAAAACACATGCTAATATAACTGATAAACAAATCTTGGAATTTTATTCGACAAGTGTAAACAATTCTTGGAATTAATAACAACGACAGAACTTTCTCGGTTACCTAGTATGTTAGGCCGCGAACTATTCAAATCATCCTCGTATTATACAAAAGTTAATAAAAGAAAGTGTACAAGAAGGCAACAACATGTACCCAAGGTCCGGAAGTACACTAAAGCCCCTAATATTCAATCAACCGTACACAATTAAGCTTCAATCAAAGGTGACTACATAATTAACTGAACAGTATTAAATATTCTATTCAACGAGAAAACCTCGACAGGGAGAGTCACGTCACTGTTAAGAGTTACTATTAATAATTAAAGGTCAATTAACACTGAATGATAGTAAGATTGAACCGTGAATAACTTAATAGTAATTTAATCGATAATTTATAAAAATATTTAAAAGAGAATGTTTCGAATAGAAATAAAGTAAAAATTCGTCAAAACCTGACATACAACATATCGCAGAAGTACAAGGGTGGTCCCAGAAGTACCCGACCCAACAAAGAAAACACAAAAATTTTGGAAAAAAGTATATTTATTTTTCAACATAATCTCCTTTCAGCTCTATACACTTTTCCCAGCGATATTCAATAAGTTCGATACCCTTTTTGTAATAAGAACTGTCTTGCTCCTCAAAAAACCCATTAACTGCCGACATCACTTCTTCATCATTGGGAAATCTTTGACCATTGAGCCATTTTTTCAAGTCTGGGAACAGAAAATAATCCGAGGGGGCTAAATCTGGCGAATAGGGTGCGTGAGGTAGCAATTCAAACTTTAATTCATTAATTTTGGCCATTGCAATAACGGATTTGTGAGCTGGTGCATTGTATTGATGAAACAACACTCTCTTCTTAGCCAAATGCGGCCGTTTTTGATTGATTTCCTCGCTCAAACGTTGCAATAAGTTCGCATAATACTCGCCGTTGATAGTTTTTCTTTTTTCAAGATAGTCAATGAAAATTATCCCACGCGCATCCCAAAAAACCGACGCCATGACCTTGCTTGCAGATGAACCGGTCTTCGCCTTCTTTGGAGCCGGTTCTCCCTTTTCAGTCCATTGTTTTGATTGTTCTTTTGTCTCGAGTGTGAAGTGGTGGACCCATGTTTCATCCATGGTTATGAAACGGCGCAAAAATTCTGCTTTGTTGCTGTGAAACTTCGCTAAACACTCAATTGAAACATCTTCACGACACTGTTTTTGCTCGAGTGTGAGCAAACGCGGCACCCATCTTGCACACAGCCTTCTCATGTCCAAATTTTCAGATAATATGCGATGTACTGCACTTTTTGAAATGCCTACTATGTCTGCTAGCTCGCGCACTTTCAGTCGACGATCATCCAGTACCGCTTTGTGGATTTTCTTCACCATTTATGGAGTCGTCACCTCATTTGGTCGACCACTGCGATGCTCGTCTTGGCAGCTCGTAAGGCCTCGTTTAAACTCTGCTATCCAATATTTCACTGTTGTAAACGAAGGAGCAGACTCACCCAGAGTAGAATCCAGTTCAGCTTTTATATTGGTTGGGCTGAGGCCTTTCAAATAAAAGTATTGTATCACGTAACGATGACCAATTTTCTCCATTTTCACAAATTCACTGAAAACGTTCACTATTGATGGCTGCCAAACAAATACTAAACAACCTGGCGTCCTCAAACTTGAAACATATGCTTTATAGATTGTATACTTTCTAATACAGTGATATTTTTCAAACAACTACCGCCATCTCTAGGTCAGGCCGGATACTTCTGGGACCACCCTCGTAATAAACGATAGACCTTATAAATCTAGGAAAAGATTGAAAGTTATTTTATATTTTTGTACGTATTTACGCATGCTTAATGTGTCGCTTCAGAGATGGGTACGCTTCAAAATAAGTGTATTGTAGACGAGTTTTGAAAAGAGAACTAAATATTCATTTTAAATGTTCGTATCATTCAAACAAACGAAAATTTGCTCCCTACTTAAATGTCGAATCTGTTTTAACACTAGATTTATGGAACCCGTCAATTTGACGGGTTTCTGATTTCATGCTTAAAAATTCCGAACTAGTAACTATTATTTTTTAGTTATTATATATTGGTTTTTAATGATATAATGTAGTGAATATATATCTCCACTCATTTTATCCGAAATACTTCTATTTTTTTTTATTTCTATATGTTGTATACCTATTTTTACGAAAATCCGTCAAATTGACGGGTTACTTAATTTACAATCAATCGTCTCAATTGTTGCGGAATAACAAAAATAAAAATGAGAATGAGTAAGGAAAAACAAAGTAAATAACGGATGTTTAGCAGCGAGTACGTAAACGAACAGCTTTGAACTATTTGTTTACAAAAAGAGTAAACTTTATCATATCACGAATGATCATCTCAACTGTGCAGTTTGCAGAGAAAGGATGTGATATTTGAAAATTTAGTGAGGCTGAACTTGTTATTTATGATACAATTGGAGCAAAGCGAGTGATTATTTCAAAAGTGAATTTTGCAGAAAATGAAGTGGAGTTTATTTACTAAATAAAGATTTGAATTTTTCAAAGTAGTTTGAAAATCTATCTATAAAGAAATATTTTTTTACATTTATGTTCTGCCTACTTGGCTAGGTATTATGGACAAGTCTCGAAAAGATATTGAATTGATAAAGAAACTAACCAGTATAGATAAAGACCTATCGGGATCGGATTCTGATGCAAGTGTTTCCGAACTATGCGAAAGCGAGGAAGAAATTAGCAACGTGAACAACAAAACTGAAGATTCTGACGACAGTGATGATGAAAATCTTCATAACATATCTCGCAAAAGAAAGAGATGCGTATTATTTCAGATCCTGTGAGCGAAAGTGATAAGAAGCTGATGATACCTGTAGTAATGAAAACAATTCGATCGAACGTTCTCTTGATGAAACTTTATGGAAAATATTAGAAGAAGGTGGAGGTTGTGGTAGATTACCAGCTAATAGTATGTTCAAAGATGTGCCAGGACCAACTGCTTACACAAAAAAAATATTATGCTTGGCAATGTAAGTAGCGCATTTGAACTGATAATTGATGAAGGTATGATTGAGTATATCAAAATATGTACTGAAATGGAGGCGCATAAAGTTTTAAAAAAAGATTCGATAGTTTCAAAGTCACAATTATGAGCTTTTCTAACGATTTTGTATGCCCGAGGGGCGTATGAAGCAAAAAATTTAGACCGTGAACGAAACATTACTACTGACAACTTTTTCACAAGCATTTCCCTTGGAAAAAAGTTGCTTTCAAAAAAAACAACTCCTGTGGAGACTATACGTGCAAACAGAAGAGAATTAACAAAAATTGCAAGGGCTAAGAAGGACAAGATGATCCGATTTTCCACAAAACTTTATAAATCAGATGAGTACGTTCTCACAGTTTACAAATCCAAGCCAAAAAAAAGGTATTATTGCTCAGTTCTAAACATAAAATTCTCACAATAGAAGGTGATGCTAAACGTGTCCCTGAAACAATCACATTTTACAACAAAATGAAGTTTTGGGTGGATGTTGTAGACCAAATGGCTAGAAAATATAGCGTGAAAGCAGGGTTCCGTCGATGGTCCCTTCAATTGTTTTATTACATTTTAGATTTGGCAGCCATCAATGCCTGGATATTATATAAAAATACCACTGGAGTAAACATATCTAGAAAGAATTTTATTTTTCAATTGGCCGAAGAACTGGGCATATGATTTTCGCGACGAACAAAATACTAGTTCCAATTCATTGCCAATTATACAAAATCTTAATGTACGAAAGTCTTGCCAAATCGGATTATGTAAGAAAAATAGGTCTAATAATATCTGTATTGAGTGTAACAAGTATGTGTGCGGAAAATGTACATTCAAAATGGAGTTTATATGCAAAAAATGTACTAAATAAAACTGTTAATAAAAACCTATTGATATAAGATAAAAAGATTTACACAAATTTGCATTTTAATTTACCCGTCAAAAAGACGGATTTCAGTAAAAATAGGTATACAGTCGATACCCGTAAATATAGTGTTAAAAACATTTGTGCATGGAATGAATTTAATGTTAAATCTATTATTTATTTCAATGAAAAGTTCTAGGAATAGATTAGGGAAATAAATCAGTAACAGTTTAAAAATTGGTTCCTTATTGAAGATCTTGCTATCATTATTGCAGCCTTAAACAGATTGATATATAATTTTATTTCAATTGATAGATACAGGTGTGTAAGAAACGTATCTTTCTCGCACAATGAATCACACCTTTAACACTAGGTTTACAGGACGCGAGTTTTGTGTTGGTGGTATTACGGAAACTTCTTATTAAAAAACACAAGCGGAGTCTATTATAAAATTACATAGATGTTACTGTGTAAATGTAATTATAAAAATCTACTTAAATCAAGATCGGTAGCAGCACGGGCCTGAAGGGTCCTTGCATTACTTGAGTACCGAGCGTATGCGCTCACGACTCGGGTAGCTCATATCCCTTGGGTGTTGCATGGTAAGGGAAATTCATCTCTAAGTTGTGGAGCATTTTCCGTAGCCCCCTCCAGGGGGCCGCCTCTCGGTGACAATTCAGCGGAGCTCCAGATCGGCCGGCGAAGGCACACCTCTTACTGACTCTTTTGTGTGGCGTGTGCCAGGTCAGTGACCAACAATCGCCTCACACTACGCAATCAGCAGGCTAAGCCGCTGATAGGAGCAGTGCTCGGCGACGAGGTCATTGGTACCTCGTCCTCGGACGAGGGCGTTTTCGCTGGACCTCGCACGCCCGTACAAACGGCGAGCTTACCGGCAGACAAATTTGTCGATCGTAGGGAGGTGGAGATCCCGGTGAATCTACTTATATCTATATTTGTATCGGTTTATATACTTTTCCGATATTATTATTTGATGGGAACTGTCCATTCAGCTTCCCATGGCGTTGTCCAGCCCGGATGTTTGTGTCTGTCGCTATTCGATGGAAACTGTCGGTTCAGCTTTTTACAGAACTCGGATGATGTCTAGTCCGAATGTTTATTAGTTATTATTGATGGGAACTGTCTATGTCAGCTTCTCATAGACATCACATGAATTATGTGAATATATAACTCGCGTTAATTTAACGCAATTCAGGTTTTATGACCAAATTAAAGAAACTGTTACTATTTAGCGCTGGAATTTTTTGCCGACTTTTAATAATCTCATAGTACGAATATATATCCAAAGTTTATTTTTTCTCGAAGTCTTCCAGTGTTGAAATTAAAAATGTGGCAACACGTCAATTTGACGCATTGAATGTAAGCATAAATGTTAGTAAATTGGCTTCACTCATGAAAGCATCACTGCAGTAATAAACATGAACGTGATAAAATAGTTAGTTTTTCAAGAAAGTGAACGTCAAACGTACACATAAACAATGCAGCGGCGATACTTCGAACCCGGTATCTCAAATCTGAAGTGGGTGGTACGGCGTCACTGTCTATGCCCTACGTTGGAAAACCATGATTGCAGAAAGGGATAACTGTCAGAAGAAAAAACGAAACTCAGTATGTGAGTTGCAGTCATAGACTGAAGACATTTTTGAAGTTACAGTTACTATTAGTTTGTGCATTCAAGAAGAAAGTGCTAGTGCATTTTGTGTATTAGTGATATTATTGTGAAATTCAATTTTACACTGTTTTGACAAATAGCCCTTGTTTATTCATCCGAATATGTCTAGAAGAGGTGGTAACATATTACAGAAAATAGTGAGGATAAGTGAGGAGTGCTCTGGCACAAGCTGTGAAGAGGAAGAAAACGAAGTGACTGAAAACGAGGATGAAATTGAGATTCTCGAATCAGATGAAAGTGGACAAACAGAGGAATCGTCAGATAGTGAAGAGGAAAATTTCCAGAATTTTCATCAAAGCAGGAAAAGGACGCGTATCCCATCCGATTTTGAGTCCGACAATGACCCAAATATTTCCAGATCATTCCAAAATTTGGATGCAGTCTATGATACAGAAATTGCAGTCGATGGAACAATTTGGAAGAAATTTGAAGTAGGCTGATTGAGTATGTGTAAAAAAGATGCGTGGAATGAATATTGAATATTAAAATAATGTTGAATATTATAAATTTAATATAACTACATATTTCATGGTTTCATTTATAAGTTAATAGTGTATAATTATGTTGCTTTTTAAGTTGTTTTTTTAGAGAAAATGTATGATTTCGTTCATGCGTTAAATTGACGCGTGTCCGTAGAGATAGGCATACAAAAATCGTCGTAAACCTAGTGAATTTATAATAATTTAAAAAAATATATTAATTTTAAGTATTATTATCAAATGTTACAACCAAATTTTAAATTAGAGAAATTAAAAAAAAAATTATATTTTTTGTTAGAAACAGCATTATTTGAAGTAGGCGGATTTAGTGGTAGACCACCTGTCCACACAATATTCAAGGACATCGCTGGTCCTACTGGCTACGCAAACGGAAATGTGATGACAGGTAGTGTAAGCAGTGCCTTCCACTTGATAATAAGCAAAAACATGATAGAATTTATAAAATGTTGTGCCGAAGCGGAGACGCGTCGTGTTTTAAAAAGTGATTGGACAATTTCAATCACCAAGCTACTTGCGTTTATTGTAATTTTGTATGCTCGGGAAGCATGTGAAGCGAAATCACTAAACGCTTTTTATTTGTGGTCCGAGGAAAAGAAACGGAAGCAACAACACCTGTACAAAGTGTAAAAAGATTGTTTGCGGAAAGTGTGTAAACAAAATTGAGTATATGTGTAGAAGGTGCGCGGAATGAATGTTGAATACTGAAATAATGTCGAATAATATAAATTTAATATAAATATATATCTCATGGTTTCATTTAGAAGTTAATAGTGTATAATTATGTTGCTTTTTAAGTTGTTTTTTAAAGAAAATGTATGATTTCTATACAAAAATCGTCGTAAACCAAGTGAATTTATAAGATTTTAAAAAAGTATATTAATTTTAAGTATTATTATCAAATGTTACCAGCAAATTTTAACTTAGAGAAATTAAAAAAATAATATTTTTTGTTAGAAACTTACCATCTTTTGGCAAGAACTATTTTGTCAACGAAGAATAATTTGGAATGTTTTAAAAATGTATTTTATATTTTTCTTAAATTCCATTTTATTATTTTAATAAAATCAACTTGAAGCTTTGGACGACGGGCCGCACTTTAGAGTCCTGCGGGCCACATGCGGCCCGAAGACCGTGAGTTTCACACCTCTGATGTATAATAATAATCATTGAAATAAAAAAGAAAAAAAAATAAATTATATCGAAACAGAACGTTTCTTTCAATAAATTCTGTTTTACTTATCAATTCTTTCGATATTAAAATAATTGCGAAATCCTTTCAGTTTAATCTGCATTTCAAAACAATGTTGAACAAAATTGAGTATGTGTAGAAGATGCGCGGAATGAATGTTGAATACTAAAATAACGTTGAATAATATAAATTTAATATAAATATATATCTCATGGTTTCATTTATAAGTTAAGGGGACCCGGTGGTCTAGAATTTTCGAAAAATCGATTTTTTTTTTTAAAGTATAGTATCTTAAAAATATACTGTTAAAATTTGATGACGAAATTCAGAGTATTTCAGAATCTACAGCCCATTAGAAGGTCAGGTAGGTAGAAGAATATATACTTGCTTGAAACTTTAAACGCGTTTATCTCGAAACTACTTTTTTTCGTCTTGCGGGGGCCAGAAAAAAAAAACTACTTGACCGATTTGTCTGAAATTTTAATATGTTATTCTGAATAGTTCTAGCTCTCGCTGGAAGTAAAAGTAATAGTTTCCGTAAAATATTTATATTTTTTTTATTAACAAAACATTCAAAAATACTGGTCGTTTTCAAACTTGTACTTTTGACTACGCGCCATTTTCTCAATTTTTTTTTATTCCACTTCCTGCGATAGCTATACTTATACTAATTAAAAATTCGTCAATTGTTTTATTTCAGATCAGAGGGAGAGATAAATCATCATTCACCACGCAATTCCATTTTTTTAGAGAGGGAGACTTCAGCATCATTTTTCTAATTTAAAAAAAATTTTTTTTTTGTCTTTATTTTCATTTTTGTGTAGTCTATTAGTAATAAAATAAGTGTAAAAAAATTTGAAAGCATTATTCATTACCCTCATATAGAAAAAAATTTTTAAAATAGCTTAAATTTTAGGCCGCTAGACCACCGGGTCCCCTTAATAGTGTACAATTATGTGGCTTTTTAAGTTGTTTTTTAAAGAAAATGTATGATTTCTTTCATGCGTCAAATTGACGCGTGTCCATAGAGATAGGTATACAAAAATCGCCGTAAATCTAGTGTTAATTAAATATGATATAATCCTTAATTTCAAATGTAGTTACTTTAAATTGAAAAAAATTTAAAGGTGTCTTCATCGCTTTAGGTTGAATTTACTGTAATTGATTTATAATTAGTTTTGATATAATTGATTTATATTTATAATTAGTATTCATAAAAGTTCATAATTATTTACAACCCAAAGAACGAATGAATGAATGAACACATATCCTACAATTTGATTGCAGATAAAGTCTATTATTCGAAATGTAAAATTTTCATTCTGAACTCCCCGCTTTAATTTTTCTCCGGTGATAAATATCGAATTTCATTCAACGTTAATAGATTTTAATTCTATACAGGAGGAAAAAAAAACGTGAAAGCCTCTCGATTAATTGAAAACGTGTCAGAAATTCGAACAGCGGTCATTGAGGTACTTTATTGCAGTGCCATAAAAATGTGTGCGAAAATGAACGCTTGTTTGTGTTAATTGAAATCGCACATTAGTGTTATTAAAATGAGGGTGTAATCATTAAATCTAGTCCGTGCGGAGCTTGACTGTAACGCCATAGGCCATAATTATATATAATAGCGAGCTTTCACTTCAGTGATATCAGTATGTATAATTTAATTGTTGCAGTGACTGTCAAACGAGCGTAACGCTGTCTTTCGGCTGGCCGGCTCGGCCGGTAGACATGGGCTTATGCCGGGCGGTAGTGCGTGGCGGAGTCGCGCTTGTGCGCTCGCCGTTCTCCTTGGACTCTATCTAGCAGCAGCCGTGTTCATTTCCGGTTTGCACGACGGTAGACCTTCGTATTCATCTAGGGTACGTATATTCAAATGATTTTTTCAGTATCTGTACGTGTGATTGCTGTTCGCATAGCAATTATAAACTGTATTTATTAATGAGACTGTTGGATTTATCGATTGCTGTGCATTCACTAACATGACCCAATTGCAACCAAGTACGTTACAATTGTGAAAGTCGGTAAAGTAATAAG
Organism: Acanthacorydalis orientalis; assembly: GCA_034766995.1. Lineage (NCBI taxonomy): Eukaryota > Metazoa > Arthropoda > Insecta > Megaloptera > Corydalidae > Acanthacorydalis > Acanthacorydalis orientalis. The sequence goes on along the minus strand of CM068317.1, from coordinate 14,085,332 downwards.
TCTAGAAAAGTCTCCGACCAGAAGATAAGGCAAATAAAAAAATTTCATACAGTAAGAGAATTTTCTATTATATTCATAATAATGGGATCATATATGGTCACTCATAGTTTTAATGACACATCTAGCCAGTGTTATATTTTATCAAAATTAGAAGCTAAAGAAATGAGTATTGATTAAAAATAAAATTACTTTTTGTAAATTCGATATTTTAGTACACTCAGACCAAAAAATGCATAAAGGTAAAACCATGTACAAAATTTATGTCGCAGTTCAAATGATACAATCTTTGATTGATGAAAATTAATACAATAGTACTGTTTTTTTTAAAAAAAAAGTACGTGGGTCGTTTGATAAGTTTGGTAAATTTCTATGATATGGTGCCAACATTCATTTAGTAACATCATAGCTATCAAGTGTCGCTTTTCCAACTAGCACAGGTGACATTTCAGCCAGAAGCGACGCGTTTTTCACTTTCTACAGATGTTTGAAGCGAACATTGTAGCAGCTGTCGCGAAAATGGAAAAAATAAGCAGGCTTTTTTGCGTCGATTCGTCACCGTGGATGAAACATGGATCCATCACTACACACCTGAGTCGAATCAGCAGTCAAAGCAGTGGACAACGACTGGTGAAAATGGTGAAGACCGTTTTGTTAGCTGGGAAGGTGATAGTCACTGTTTTTTGGGTTTCTCAAGGAATCATCCTGATGGACTACCTAACGAAGGGACAAACGATAACAGGAGCCTATTATGCAACAATATCAGACCGTTTGAAAGAAGAGTTAAAACAAAAACGACCCAGACTGGTGCACAAAAAATTGTCCTTTCAGCAGGACAACGCATCGTTCCACAAATCCACAGTCGCAAAGGCAAATTTCTCAAGATTCGATTTAATTCTCCATCTACCCCATTTTCTAGACATAGCCCCGTGCGACTTATTCTTCATCCCAAACTTAAATACTTTGCTCAGTTAGGAAGAAATTCTTGTCGAATGAGGATGTCATCGCCGCCGCCAGTGCGTGCTTTGCAGACTTACTGGATCAAGTCTATTGCCCTCAATGGAGACCATGTTGAGAAATAAAATCGATTTTTTCCAAAAAACGGTGTTTAACTTGCTTTTTTACCATACTTATCAGATGTGCAATCGTATTTAATATTTTGTGAACTCCTCTATCAACAAGTGGATTTAAAATAGATTCCAGCAATGTGTGTATTTTGGGGAGATCTTTCTCTATTCGATCAACAAGGATTCTTTTATATTCCTTTTATTTGAAATATTATAATACTGCATTTAGTAGATAGTGTAAAGTCGGATAAAATGAAAAACTGCATTAATTTTATATCTCTTGATAAATGGCAAAAAAGTATTATAAAGGACTCCTAACAGAACAACGGCAAGAATTTGAACTCCAAGAGGTTCAAGTAGAGGGAGAAGAGATAATATTAACAGAACAGCAAGTTCAAGAAAAAATGAAAAAATCCAAAAATAGAAAAGCTAGTGGCCCAGGAGGAATAGTTGCAGAATTAATAAAGAATGGCACAGTAAAACTAGCTAGAATGGTGACTCACCTATTTAACTTATGTATTAATAGTGATGAGATATCCGAAGAATGGAAAGTTGGATATATGTCCTCAATTCATAAGAAGGGAGATATAAGAAAATGTGATAATTATCGAGGTATAAAGGTGACATCAACATTGAGCAGGCTCTATGGTAGAATCTTAAAGAAGAACCTAATAGAACAAGAATACCAGGGAAAAGAAGTTGAAGAACAATGCGGTTTCCGAGCTGGAAGGTCGTGCATGGATCACATTTTCTGCCTCAAACAGCTCATAGAAAGAGGATAGAAACAGGGCGAGAATTGCACCTACTATTCATCGATTTAACTAAGGCATATGATAGTATACTTACAGTGAAACTTTGAGATGCATTATAACAAACTCAGATAAACCACACCCTTATTACAGCGGTGAAACAACTATACAGGCAATCTACAACAAAAATTAAAGTCGGCCAAAATTTGTCAATTGGATTTACCGTAACTAAAGGATTAAGACAAGGATGTTGTATTTCCCCAACCCTTTTTAAGATTTACGTAGAATATCTTTTACGAGACTGGAAACGAAAGTGTAATCCTATGGACCTTCCTATTAATGAGGAAACCACAATATATACCTTGCAGTTTGCAGACGATCAGGTTCTTATAGCGCAGGATAAGGAAGACCTCGAATACATGGCCAAGAAGCTCAAACAACAATATGAGAAAGGAGGGTTAAAAATAAATATTGGCAAAACCAAATATTTATGCGTAGGGAGAACTGCAACTACGGAATTAGAATTGGACAATGATGAAAAAATATCAGCCTGTGAGGTATACAACTACTTGGCAGTGAAACTTAATAAGGAATGCAAAGACTCGATGGAAATACGAGGAAAAATCGCACAAGGTAGAAGAGCTATTAGGAAATTAAATAGTATTTGGTGGAGCCCCACAGTATCGAAACAACGAAAATGGCAGATTTACCAAACAGTGGTTAAAAGTATAGCCTTATATGGAGCGGAGGCATGGTCAGCAACAGAGGAGGATAATAGACGAATTGCGGCCATGGAAATGGATTCTCTAAGAAAATCGTGTCAAATATCAAGAAGTGATCGAATTAGAAACGAAAGGATCAAGCAATTAACGGGCGTAGAAGACAACATCAATGAAGACATTGAGCGGGAACAACTCACCTGGTACGGCCATGTCCAAGAGAATGACCGATACAAGACTGTCTAAGCAAGCGATGGAGTATTTACCTCTGGAACGACGGAAACGAGGTCATTCACGGAGATCTTGGAGCGAAGGAATCCGTAAATCGATCAGAAAGAGAGAATTGGACGAACAGCTGTGCCAAGATAGAAAGGAATGGAGGAAAAAGTTGAAGAGCGGAAAGCGTCGACAGACTCTATAAACCACACACACACACACACATATATATATATATATATATATATATATATATATATATATATATATATAATACTGCATTTCATTGAATATTCCGGCGTTTGTATTGCACGTGGACAATGATATAGTAATAACCATTTTTTGTCTGTATATACAACATATTGAGAGTCATTATCTTGATAATATTGGGTGGTATTTCTTATACTTAATTTTTTGCCGTTATCTTTTAGATTTTTCTGGAACATCTAAATATATGTCATTATCTATATTGCTTTCAATAAAATGCAAATTACCATCGGCACTATTAGCCATACAAGACCATGTTATCTCACATGATCTCCACCACGCTCACATTTAAAAATTGTTTTTTTAATTGCTTATCTGTCATGGATATCTTTCCTTCACAGTACCCTACGATTCGTTTCAGGATGAAATTCTTTTTCCAGTTGACGCATGACTTCTGTCGATAACTTCACAACACTTACTTTTGGATTTTTTTGGATTTGGTGCACTGTCCACCGTCCATCAGTTTTATTGAAAATCTTGTTGGAGGTCTATCTAGACTTATTATTCAGCGACTCTCACGTGTAGAACGTTTAACTCTATGTTGAAGAGTAAATACATTTTTATTTACTATTTAAGCAATGTTTTTTTTTTACTGTTTCCACTAATACTATTAACTCTTGTTCTTTAACCCTTTGCATTCGACATGTCCATCGTAAGGGAACATGATATGTTTTTCCACAACTCAACTTGCATCTGTACGGGGATATCGGAATATTCTGTACTATATCAGTATATCCCTAGCTGAAAATCTATTACAAATGAAATGCCACCTAACAGGTACAATAAAAAGAACCAGAAAAAATGTTGTTATAGAAATAAAAAAGCCGAAATTCCAAATTAAACATGTTATTGCTTGTAGAAAAAATAAAATGTTATTTGTTGCGTGGAAAGATAATAGTTGTTACAATGCTTAGCACATGGCATACAACGAATATAAAATGATGGTGGTGGAAACAAAGAAAACGTTGAGAACACCGACGTTGTCCTAAATTATATTAAAAACATGGGCGGCGTGGATCAATAAGCACCGTGATATTGTTTTTTTTTTACGAAAATCACTTAAATAGTGGTGAAAAATATTTTTTTTTGTGGATTATAAATTTGTGTGGTAAATTCTTTCATTCTTTATAAGACCGTTAAAATAAATAATAACGAGAAGCATATGTCGCATTTGAAATTTGTTAAACAAATAGTGGATGAACTAATAGGAAACTTTCGACAAGTTGGTTTTACACAAAGACGTCCTCTTCTTTGCAAAAGAAACAAGAATGGATGGTAAGCTTCAAATTATACGTTCTGGGAATATTAAAGACTGTGTTGTGTGCTCAAATAGAAAAATTCAAGGAGGCCGAAAAAAAATGAAATATTGTTAAGACACTTGTGTAGATAATCCGAGTATGCATATAGGTGATTGTTTTCAAAAATTCCACACAATCAAAAAATATACAGATTAAAAACGTATAATTATATCTCATTGTTTATATAGCACTATATAAACTGTATCGATTTACAATATATAATTAAAAGTTTATTTGTTTAGTTAGTTTATTTATTTTAATTTGTTAATGTACCTTAATTATTCCTTCGAGCTAAGTAAAAAATGTTTCGAGTGCAAAGGGTTAATATTTGTTTAACGACCTATCTCCAAAATCTTCGAAAATATTCAAAAATGTCCATACTGAAGTACATTTACTGAACAAAATGTACAAATAGAAATTTGAAAGATGAATTGAAATCATTTCATCTTGAGACTAGACAAAAATTTGATAATTAGATTAAATGGAATTGAAAAGATGTACCAATTGAGAAGTAGCATGCATTTTGTAAATTTTTATGTATATTTTTTTTAATTGCAAGTTAAGGTATTTATATCTGTCTCTCTCTCTCTACGTTTATATATATATATATATATATATATATATATATATATATATATGTGTGTGTTTATATATCTATATCTATATATATATATATATATAGATATATATATATATATATATAAATGTTCCGTAAAATTTCAAAAATGGACAAAATATTGTAAAAAAAATTAAACAAAAAACGTGCAGATTTTGTATTAAATTATTATTAACGATGATACCCGAAGTTACACGAAAAGTGATGATGGCGATAACATAACTGTAAACCGAAACCAAAATCAAAAATAATTTTATTGTGATAAATTTTACACGTTTCAACGCCGTATTTACTGTGCGTTGGATCGAAATTGGGGTTTGGTCCGGGGTCTTATCCGAGGCTTTTAAACCGGTTTTGACGGGAGATTTGTGTTTCAGGAAGTGGGTATAGGGGATGGTTTGAAGTGATGGAGTCCGGAAAAAATGTTCAAAAAAACGGAAGGAAGTAACTGTAATGAAATGTGCTAGTTTATAAAACAACACGTCGCAATATAACAGAGAGTCATTATATAGACATACTAACATATATATATATATATATATATATATATATATATATATATATATATGTATATGTATATGTACATATATATATACATATATATATATATATATATATATATATATATATATATATATATTACAATATTGAGCAAATATATGCGATACGAGCGAAGCGAGAGCGTCAGGAGATCGAGCGGGGGTGAAGCCCTTCGTGGTCGGTTAGTGTAGCGACTAGGGGGCAAAGCTCTTTGTAATTTATAAAAAATAATTTTATTTTTCATAAATGTTTGTATATAAAGGTTCTAATTTTGATAAAATATAATATAAGCTAGTGGTATGACATCAGTTGTGAATGGCTATCTATCTATCTATATAATATATAATATACGACGTCAGACAATTAAGTAATGCGACCGATTTTTTTTCTCGGCCTGTGGTAACACTGAGAACCTGTAACTCCGCCACCGTAATAGCAGATCCCTACTCTCTCGATTGAGACCTTGTGTTAAGCAGTTTGTTGCGAACATCAATAAAACTTTTTAATAAAACTCAAAAATAAAAAATAAATAAAATAATTAAAAATAAATAAAACTTTTTATGCCGTTGTTGAAATGGATAAAATTGAACATCGTGTGGTGATCAAATTTTTTATCAAAAAGAGTTTAACGCCAGGTTAGGTTATGTATAAGATAGACATCGCTTTATAAAACGCCACAATTTAAAATATTACCGCCACTTATATGTTAGACCGCGAACTTTTCAAATCATCCTCATATAATTCTTAATCTTCTAGTAAAAACGGGTTTATTTTATAAACTTAATGTAATTTTCATTCTAACAATAATGAATGGAAAAATTCTTTATAAGAGAAAACATTTATTTTTATAGACTATTACTGATTTCAATTTATCACTGGCTTTATAATATGAATGGAATAGATATATACAGTGTACAAGTAAATTCTACTTTAACTTATCTAGGTTATTTGAGTTCTATTAGGATTTATTGTTTATTCTGATGCAGACATATGATAATGGAATCAGTGGATCAGGAGGCAGCGGACGTCAAAAAACATACGAACTCTCAGTTCCGATTGGTTCCCGTTTATTGCCAGGCCGTAAACCCCGACTTGTTTGGTGTTCGGCGTTACGATTTTTATATCCGCCAAGAGCTACAGTGGCGCTCGCTTCCTTCCCGGGCAGTGGCAACACCTGGTTGAGATATTTATTGCAACAAGCTTCAGGTAAATATTAACATTTATTTAGTTTCATATTCAGACGTATTAGCAAAACAAAAATTCACATATTAGGTTTGTCCGATATGTACACTGAACTTACTCGGATTAAGAAATTTTATACTTTTCTGTTCGATATGTTCTATGAACTTACTCGGGATTTTCGTCGAACAGTTTAGAATAAATTCAGAACAGGGGATTTGTTACCCTGAACTTACTCTAGCTTTTTGTTAGAGTAACGCGAGCATCTTTGTCTAACTCTAGTCTTTATGATAATCGCTATCGAATAAACAAATCACCCAAACTTGACAGTATTCATATGATTTACTCTAACCTTACTCTATGTTCGATAAAAACAAGTTCAGAGTAAGAAAGTCAGAGTCAAGTCATAAAATTCTAGAGTCAGTTCAGTGTACACATCGAACAGACCTATTACACACATTGGTTATTCTATGTAATATAATTATGTCCAGTTTTATAAAAGAGTTTATACTTAATTAATTTGTTATTAATATGGACTTATAGTAAATTAAAAATAATTATTTAAAGAGAGATTATTTTTTCAAGAAAAATAATTATTTTCCATACAAAACAATCCGTCCTCAGATGAGGAGATTAGTGAAAAAAGTAGCTTAAATCATATAGTTTTTTGGATTATTTAGGATGTTAATTACAGTGATTATTATGTTTTTTCATACATGAGTTCTTCGATTTTAAATATATAGAACACAGGTCCACACTTTATAAAAGGATGTTTATGTGTATATTTTATGATAAACGAATAGAAAATTCTAGCAAAAAGACATAAAGAGTGATTCAAGGTGAGTTTCCATATGACAGTGGTGAATATTTTTCAAACATCAAAGTATTTGTCAATATTAAAATGGATTAGAGTATGGCTGGTGGAGTAGAAACGAGTACAAAACTAATCATGGAGCAATATATGACGGAAAAATATATTTAGATCATCGTAGGCTATTATGAAAATGGGAATTCGAGGAAAAGTGCACACTGCGCTTTAAATGAATATTTTAGTGTACAAAGCCGACTTTCTGAGCGCACAATTTGGAATTTGGTCGAGAAATTCGAACAAACTGGATCGGTAGCAAACACCGAAACACCTTATTGGCAGGGTGCAGAGTATATGGTGGGGACAACTGAATCGATCGCAGCGCTCGCTGTCGACAAAATTTCGTTAAATCATGCTCAATTCACCAACAAATTATCATGAATTAAAATAAAATTATTTACTTTAATTTTGTTAAAAAACTCAAATTAATATCCTACTATTTTTTTTTTAATTTTTATTATTGTAGCTGTCATGCATTATTTGTTTTGATTTTATCGGTTAAGCTCACTCTATTCTAAAATAATAGTATTTGATATTTATTTAAATTTTTTATACTTACTTTCTTTATCATAATACGTTCAATTTAATTTTCTCTTTCAAAAATACAATTGCACTTTTTTATTTATATCATTATAAATTTTTACATTTTGTTTTTATAACGAATTTTTATTTTTTACACTGATTTTACATATCTCCCACAATTCTCGAGCATGATTTTTTGTAACCATCAGATGTCGTTTTCGTCGCGCTCTCTGCCAATACATGTCGCTCATACTCATTCAGGTCGCTTGAACGAAAATATTACCATGGTTTATGAAAGTGTGGCCGAGGAAGCGAGCACATCGATACGTCGTCGATCAGAGAAATTGGGTCTTTCGTATGCCACTACTCAGCGAATTTCGACAAAGGATTTCCATTTACACACTTACAAGATCTAAATAACGCAAGATTTAAAGCCTAGAGACCATCAACAGCGTCGTGAGTTTGCGAATGGATCCGTGAACTAGGAGTGGATTTTTCAAAGAAGAACGTCTTTAGTGACGAGGCGCATGTTCACCTCAATGGATTTTTAAACTAGCAAAATTGTCGCATTTGGGAGATTGAAAAATCTAACAGAGATTTGCAAGAAGCAAATGCATCCTCGAATAGTGACGGTCTGGTGTGTCTTGTGGTCTGAAAGCATAATTGGCTCGTATTTTTTTGAAGATGATGCGGAAAACGCTGTTGCGGTCAATGCCGTTCGCTATCGGAGCATGATAGCAAACTTTTTGTGGTACAAATTAAAAGATATGGACGTCGAGGATCTCTGATTTCATCAACTGCTTTACTAATGTAAAGCAGTTTGAGCACAACACGAACTGTTAAACGTCTTCATCTATAAATTTCTGTTGTAAGAATTGCAACGGAGCTGCATTGGCCGTTTAAATTATTTTGAAACCATACGCGGTCACAAACTCCACAAACAGAACCCATCTTGTTGTCATAATATGTCTTTTAAAAGTGCTTCGTCGCCCGACGCCAATTGGTTTTAAACGCTAAATATCTATTCTCAAACATTACATCTGCTTCTGTTTCGTCGCATTCCATCGGTTCCATCTCACTGTCGACATGTTATTCCCTGTGAACTTGCATCAGGGGTTGCAGCGTTCGTGTGACTGTTGTTCTCCTCAAATTGTCGACGCTGCCTCATCCTCTGCATTCGTTCTGATGCCGCCATAGGGGCCTTTTTGGATTCCTCATTTAGTCTTATTTCACTTTATAACCATTTACGATACTTTTTACATTCTTGTTTTGAAGATATTTTGACATTTTTAAAATTTTAGAGAAAATTAGTCCAGGTTCAACACTTTATCAGTGTATATCTTTACAATTAATTTCACCATTGTCACTGATAGTATTTTATTTTATAGCACTTGTCCAGCTCTGTCAACGATACCTCACATAAAATCCTACACGCACGCACTCTCGAGCTACATTAATTTTTCCGCGCGGCGAACCTAATATTACACTACAATTTGGCGACAATGTTGTGACGGCCTTTGACGTCACGCGCTTAAGATTAACATTGCGTAACATTCTTACATCTTTGCTCTATCGAACCATGTATTGCTTATTTGGATATACATTATAATTTTAAAGTTATTAAGGTTTGTTTGATACACACAAAATCGTAACATCGACTTTCGCATAGTCTCAACCCATATTAAAACCGTGTAAGACGTTTTCCGTCAAAATAAAATATTCCTTCCATCGAACATGCATCCCTCTAAGGAATGAACCATAAATTCAACTGATTTTGTATTCAACAAAACGCAACAGTGTTTAAAAAGAAAACAAAAATCGGTTATACTTCTATCATCTATGCATTGATGAGAGCCGAAGTAGATCACACAGCCTCAGTGAAACCAGAAATCATAAAATACTACAATCAAACGAAAAGACATGTTGATATTACGGACTAAATGTTATCCGAGTATACAGTCAAGCGCAGAACTAGTCGTTAACCTTTAGCACTCATAACGTGGTAGATGTTGCTGCTTTCTGCATACATAATATATATATACGAGGTCAGACAATTAAGTAATGCGACAAAATTCAAAAATCGAGTATATTTAAAAATTAAGGTACATCGCTGCGATCCCCTTCAAAGTAGTCCCCTCCCGCATCTATACACTTATTCCAGCGAGTTTTCCAGTTTTCGTAACAATTCTGGAACACTTCTTGTGGGACCTCTCCGAGTACCCTCGTCACAGATTCTTGGATATCTTCAACGGAGTCAAAATGTCGACCTTTGACGAATTTTTTCATATGGGGGAATAGGAAAAAGTCGCAGGGTGACATGTCCGGTGAATAGGGCGGTTGTGGTAACGTTGCGATGCCTTTAGACGCCAAAAACTGAGAGACACTGAACGCACTGTGACAGGGAGCATTGTCGTGATGCAGAACCCAAGTCTTCGCGATCTCTGGACGCACTCTGAGCACCCTTTTTCGTAATTTTTCGAGCATATTGCGGTAGAATACTTGATTTACGGTTTGTCCAGGTGGTACGAACTCTTTGTGAACCACCCCTTTGCTGTCGAAGAAGCAAATCAACATGGTTTTCACTTTGGACTTGCTCATTCTCGCCTTCTTTGGCCTTGGTGCTCCAGGGGACAGCCACTGTTGGCTTTGTCGTTTAGTTTCGGGGTCATATTGAAAGAACCAACTTTCATCACCAGTAATAACTCGATCGAGAAGAGTAGGATCACTTTCAACCTGCTCGAGACAATCTTAAAATTTTGCTCTAAATTTCTCTGTTCCATTTTCGTGACATGCACTACTCGCGCGTTGTTACAAAACGCTAAACAGATGGCGAAGAAATGATCGTACGATGGTGGTCAAGGTCTCAATCGAGAGAGTAGGGATCTGCTATTACGGTGGCGGAGTTACAGGTTCGCAGTGTTACCACAGGCCGAGAAAAAAAATCGGTCGCATTACTTAATTGTCTGACCTCGTGTATATATATATATATATATATATATATATATATATATATATATATATATATATATATATATATATATATATATATATATATATATATAGAACATAATTCACGGCTTAAATCAACTGATAGACGACGAAAATTCCTGAAACATCATCCCAATCAGTTGTGCATGTCATCTGTCGAATTTCATGCAACAACTCCAAAAGTAATTGGAAAATATTTCGCTCGGAACTCCATAGAATTCGTTATTGGACACAAATTGAAATCAGTACCAGCTGCAACAAGAAGAGCATAACAACCAAGTTGTAGTAACACTAGAGTTACTCTTGTACTTGAAAGTTACTCTATTTGCCGCCAACTGAACAACAAGCAACTTAAGACTCGAAAAACTTGTGCTAATTGTTCAAAATCAATTTGTAATGAACGCTGCAGGAGCGAACCAATTTGTGAAACATACCACCAAATAGGTGATTTTTTTAATGTATTTTCTCTTATTTTGATTTCTCGTAAATGAAGAGAAATGAAATTTCATTTTCTCGTTTTTTTATTATTATAAACTCCTTAAAGAATATCGTGAAAGGTATCCGGGCACCTTTTCCGTCACTGCTGGGTGTAAAATCTTAATGCAATATTTTTCCTTGCAAAAAGGGTAAAGACTAAAAAAAATATAATAAAACACGCTTTATAAAATGTCTAGAGATGCCACGGAACCGCCTGCTGCAGTGACTTTTAAAAAATTCGAAAAAATAATTTTAAAATGCAAAGGTCCACGGGTACCTTTTCAGTCACTTAAAGATTAATTCACAGACTATGCGAATAATTTCAGTAAAATAATATACTTATGTATATTGTAGATTTATGAATGTACACTTTTACAAAATATTATTTCACCGAACATTTAAATTTTGGACATATTATATCCGTTGTACTATGACAGATTGTAGTATTAGATTATTCGGTAGCCATTTTTTTTTGTTAGTGCATAACATCTAAATTTTTGTTTATTTATAACATCTGCACGACACTATTTAAGTCTTTTTAAGATGTATACATATTCTTGGGTATGTGCTATAATTAATAAAGATAAAAAAATATTTTGTCTAAAAAAGCAAACAAAATTAAGATCAACGAACGACGAACATATTTGTTATTGCATGCTTTATATATTTTTCAAACGCGTGTTAAACAATGTTTATAACAAAAAAAACATTATCAATGTGGCGGATGATGTTTCAGTGAATGTAAGGAAGTGCCAGAGGTGGATCTATAAATTTCTTATTAGTATTTAGAAATTTTACTGGTGGTTTTTACCCTTTTAGATTGAGTTGTTGTTTTTCACTATCAGTTTCAGCATGTGTGCCTTACATACACTGCCCGAAAAAAGTATTTGCACAATTAACATTTTTGTAATTTAAAGGGGCATAATTAAAACATTTCGACATATTTTGAAACAAATTTATATTTATTAATGTATTATTTATTTAATAATATAAAAATAATAACAATAATTCATTAGACTTGCAAAAAAATGGCATTAATAAAATAGTCTCGTTTTATTCTCAAAAAAAGTAGTGGCACCTTGTAATAATTTGAAGGTCACTAATAAGTATTTTCAGAAAACTTGGAATTAATAGTATGTCAGTAAACATTTTCTCTTTATCGCCTTTTCTAATCTATTTGAAATCGAAGAAAATAATTTTTACACCACTTCCGGTCTTATATTTTCCCATTTGTGTACAATCACTCCTTTTATTTTCGATTTATTAGTTATATTATGTTTTCTGATTTTCCTATGCAGTACATCCCACAAATTCTCAATCGGAATTAAATCAGGAGATTATGCTGGTGTGTTAAGATTATGAGGGATGTTATACAAAATCTATTTCTTTACTACGTGGGATGTGTGCTTGGGGTCATTGTCATGTTGAAAGTAGAAGTCACTTTCAAGACCCAGCAATTACAGCACTTTTTTTTAGATTATCTTTCAAAATATTTACATAAACCATCTTATCCATTATCCCATTGATAAAAACAAGCTCTCCCACACCAGATACTGCCATGCAACCTCACACCTTTACTCTTCCACCTCCATGTTTCACAATAGGTAACAAATTTTCTGCATTCAATTTAATATTAGGTTTTTGTCGGACAGATATTCGACCATCGCAGTGAAAAATATTAAATTCACTTTCATCAGAAAAGATTACTCGTTTCCAAAAATCGATATTTTTGTTTTGGTGGTCTTTTGCAAACTTAATTCTTTTACCCTTATTAATTTTACTTATATAGTGGTTTTTTCCTAGGTATTATAGCATTATAATCAGTAGTATGCAATATATTTTGCACAGTTCTGGGAATTATTTTTTCATTTTGTTGTTGGTTTCATTATATTTTATTACATATACATACATATATATATATATATATATATATATATATATATATATATATATACATATATACATATATGCATATATATATATATATATATATATATATATATATATATATATATATATATATATATATATATGTTTAGGTACAATGCCCGAAAAAAGTATTGGCGCAGTTAATTTTTTTATAATTGAAACGGTATAATAAAAAATTTGGAAATATTTTGTAACAAATTTTTATATATTTTATATTTATTAATGTATTATTTATTTAATAATATAAAAAGAATAACAATAATCCATTAGAATAACAAAAAAAATCGCATTAATATAAAGTCTCGTTTTTTCGCGAAAAAAGTATTGGCACACAGTATTTCATTAATAAGTATTTTCAAAAAACTAATTTATAGTATGCCGGTACTCCTTATCATCTAGTTGGCATTGAAGAAATCAATTTACACGTAACTTCCGGCTTTATATTTCCCCATTTGTGTACAATCATTTCTTTTAATTGTGATTTATTAATTATATTATGTTTTCTGATTTTCCTATGCAGTATATCCCATAAATGCTCAATCGGAATTAAATCAAAAGATTGTGGTGGTGTGCTAAAGGTATAGGAAGTATTATACCAAATCCATCATTCTTTTACTCCATGAGCTGTGTGTTTGAGGTCGTTGTCATGTTGAAAGTAAAAGTCACTTTTAAGACCCAGCAATTTCAATGCTTTTTTTAAATCATTTTTCAAAATACTTATATAAACCGTCTTATCCTTTATCACATCGATGAAATCAAGCTCTCCCACACCAGATTCTCCCATTCAATCCTACAACATTACTCCGCCACGCCCATGTTTCATAGCGGGTAACAAATTTTCTGCATTCAATTTAATATTAGGTTATCGCCAGATAGATATGCGACCATCGCAGTGAAAAATATTAAATTCACTTTCATCAGAAAAGATTATTCTCTTTCAAAAATCCATACTTTTGTTTTGGCGGTCTTTTGCAAACTTAATTCTTTTACCCTTATTAATTTTACTTATATAGGGGTTTTTTCCTAGGTACTCTAGCATTATAACCAGCAGTATGCAATATATTTTGCACGGTTCTGGGAATTACAGTTTTATTAAAATCTATTTTTAACTGTGCTGCTACTTCTGATGAAGTGATTTTTGATTATTTTTTATTTTTTATATAACAGACTGTTCTTCTTTATTCGAAAGTTTCCTTGAACGTCCTCTTCTTGTTTGGTTTTCTAGGTTTTCCTTGCCTTTAAGTCGATTAATTACACTTCGATCTGTAAACCGGCTTTTATTTTTATTTCCTCAATAAAACCGTACGATTTCCCTTTTGCATGCAAATCCAAAATATTTTTTTTCAGATAATGTAGTTTCTTTAGTTTTTCAACTCATGGCATTTTGGTTTGGAATTTTAGTACACAATTTGAAAAAGAAAATACCTTACCACAAATTCAATGTCGCACAAATGATGATTTACTGTGAATTTCTCTATTTATAAAAGTAATTGTAGGGTTAATAAATTCATTGTAGTGATGCTAGTATTTACTAGCATCACTACAATGAATTATAATAAAATACAGGGCTGTGCCAATACTTTTTTCGCGAGAAAAAAAAACAAGATTATTTTTGATAAAGTAAGTTTATTCTCAATTTTTTATAAAATATTATTAATGTGTTTGTTATTAAATAAACAATACATAAATAGACAAAAAATATATAGATTTGTTCTAAAATATTTCCATTTTTTTAATTGTACTCTTCCAATTACAAACAGTTAACTGTGCCGATTCTTTTGTGATTTTTGATTATTTTTTAATTCATTTTATAACAGATCGTTCCTCTTTATTCGAAAGTTTCCTTGGACATCCACGTCTTCTTTGGTTTTCTAGGTTGCCTTGCATTTAAATCGATTAATTATACTTGGAACTGTAAATCGGTTTCAGTTTACTATTTCCCTAATAAAACCGTTAATCTCTCCTTTTGCATACAAATTAAAATAATTATCTATTCAGATGATGTAGTTTCTTTAGTTTTTCGATCAGTGGCTGGATTTGATTGTCATTTTATTACACTATTTGAAAAAATTACCTTACCACAACTCAATGTCGCACAACATTATTTATGCGATTTACAGGAGATATTCCTACTTATAAAAGTAACTGCAAGGTTGATAAATTCATTATAGTGAAGTTAGCAAACTAACAGGAGACTGTGCCAATATTTTTTTCGAAAAAAAAAACAAGATTATTTTTGATAAAGTGATTCTTCTCTGATTTTTTTTATAAAATATTGTTAATATTTTTATCTTATTAAATAAATAATACAAAATATATTAATTTATTTCAAAATATTTCCAAATTTTTTAATTTAACCCTTTCAATTACAAAAAAGTAGACTGTGCCAATACTTTTTTCGGACAATATAGGCATATTTTAGACAAATAAGATAAATACAGTTATCTAAAATCTATCTGAAGATGGCATACATGTCGAAACTAGTAATCGAAAACAGAAACTCGAGTGATATAAAACGATGAAAATCACCAGTAAAAAGTATCAATTGAATCATAGGTATAAGAACATACAATTAAACTATTAATCGACACTTATTTAATGACAGGAATTAAAATTAATATTAAAATTTACAATTATTTAAAATAATCAATACCTGTTCTCATGATTCAGAAATACAAATTATTATTGTTTACCAGAAGAGGGTTTTATGTGGGAAAAAAATTTATTTTCAATTACACTAAACTTTATCATTTCTATATTCTTTCTAAAATTAAATCATGCAATTATTATTGACAATTATATATTAAAAAAATATTGTCTGTTTATAAGTAATTACATTTTGGTTAATTTACTTTTAACTCATTTTTAATATGAAATCAGGAAATATAAAATAGAGAAGTGAAAAATGAAAAATCTATTCACAAGCAAAACAGCACTGTTAGACCCTCATACATTCTCAAAACTTCTGTAATCTTACTACAAAGGCGATTAAATTAAACGTTAAATTTATCTTTAAAATTTCCGTTTTATATAAATATTCCAAGAAACGTGCACGGTCTTATAGCTAATACGTCTGACTTTATTTACAATATATAACCATTTATAATGAGTTAAATGCAATTGATGTCATATGGAAATTACAGGAATTTTCACAGGCTCTGTATATAAGGACTACGGTCTGTTGAAGAACGGATTTCCTGCTGAAAGCGTCATAAACGGTTCCGTTCTTGTTGTGAAGACACACGAATGGGGTGCAATGGCACGAAGCCCATTCTCAAAAGCCATTCTGTTAGTACGTGCACCAGGACCGGCCATACAAGCTGAATTCAATAGACAAAGCGGTGGGCATGTTGGGTTCGCCGCACCGGAAAGATATAAGCGAATGAAAGGAAAATGTAAGTGACACGACTTAAAATCTTTTATGAAATAATTAAGGAAATTGATTGCTCAAGTGCACGAATAATTGATTCTCATTATATAAACGTATTTTCACTTTAATATTAAGAGAATGAGAATTAAGTATTGTTTATAGTCTTTCATGATATTTTCAGATGTTTTAATCGAATGAATCATATGAATCACACAAATATTCAAATTTATAAATGAAATATCATAAAAGACATAAGATTAAAATAGTCCTTTAAAATTAAACGAACATTTAAATTTATTAAACAATATAGAATTGATAAGAATGACATTTTAAATACATTATCTTGAATTTCATGAATTTCAACATGTATAGGAACCGACTATGTACGAGGGCCGTTTGATAAGTTTGGTAAATTTATACGAAATGGCGCCAGCATTCATTTGGTACCATCACGGCTATCAAGTGCCACTTTTCAAACTACCATAGGTTAGGTAGAAGCGATGCATTTTTCACGTTCTACAGATGTTTGAAGCGAACATTGTAGCAGTTACTGCAAAAATGGAAAAAAAACTAGTTCCGTGTAGTGATAAAACGTTTTTATTTGAAAAAGTATCGGCCGCCAAGATCAAAGAGAAGTTGGATGAAGTTCATGGCGACTTTGCACCAGAGTTGAAGACTGCTTATTTCGGGATAAATGAGTTTTAAACGTGACCGAACATGCACTGAAAATGAAGAGCGCTCTGGACTCCTTGGTGAGATTACAACGACGGATATCGTTGAAAAAATCAATGGTATCGTTATGGATGACCGACGAGTGAAAATGCGCGAGATTGCTGAGACTGTAGACATCTTAACGGAACTAGTTCACAATATTCTGCACGAAAAATTGCACCAGGAAAAATCTGTGTGCGTGATTGTTAACTGTCAACCAAAAACGCAGACGAAAGGACATTTCAACCCACTAGTTGATGATGTTTAATCGCAATCCAGAGGCTCTTTGGCGTCGATTCGTCATCGTAGATGAGACATGGATCCACCACTACACACCTGAGTCGAAGCAGCAGCTAAAGCAGTGGACAACGACTGGTACAAGAGCGCCGAAGAAGACGAAGACCGTTTTGTCGGCTGGAAATGGGATGGCCACTGTTTTTTTGTGATTCTCAAGGTATCATCCGGATCGACTACTTAACGAAAGGAAAAACGATAACAGGAGCGTATTATGCAACATTATTGGACCGTTTGAAAGAAAAGCTGAAACAACAGCCAAGATTACCGCACAGAAATGTCCTCTTTCCAGGAAAACGCGCCGTCCCACAAATTCTACAGTCAAAATGGCAAAATTAGATGAATTAGGCTTCGAATTGATTCCTCGTCCACCCTATTCTCCGAACTTGACCATGTGAGACTTCTTCTTTTTCCCAAACTTGAAAATTTGGCGAGAAGAGAAAAAGAAGCGAGCATTGTGGCAGTGCCACACAAATGGGAATAAATGAGTTCCGTGCAGTGCATAAAACATTTTTATTTGAAAAAGTGAACGGCCGCCCAGATCAAAACGGAGTTGGACGAAGTTCATGGAGATTCTGCACCAGCGTTTATTACTGTTTATTTCTGGATAAATGAGTTTAAACCTGGTCGAATATGCACTGAAGACGAAGCGCGCTCTGGACGCCCAGTTGAGATCACCACGACGGATATCGTTGAAAAACTCCATAGTATCGTTATGTAAGCCCGTCGAGTGAAAATACCCGGAATTGATGTAACTGTAGGCATCTCAAATGAACGAGTGCATAGTACCCTTCAAGAAAAAATGCACATGAAAAAGCTGTGTGCGTGATGAGTCCCGTGACTGTTGACTGTCGATCAGAAACGAACACGAAATAACATTTCAACCCAGTGTCTGGCGATATTTAATCGAAATACGCGGGCTTTTTGTGTCGATTCGTTATCGTGGATGAAATATGGATTAACCATACCCGAATCGAAATAGCAGTCAAAGCAGTGGACAACGACTGGTGAAAATGCGTCGAAGAAGGCGAAGATCGTTTTGTCTGTTGGAAAAGTGACTGCCACTGTTTTTTTGGATCCCTAAGAAATCGTCCTGATCTACTACTTAACGAAAGGAAAAAACGAAAACAAGAGCCTATTATGCAATATTATCGGACCGTTTGAAAGAAGAGCTGAAACAAAAACGGACAAGATTGGCAAACAAGTAAGTATTCATGCACCAGGAAAACGCGCCGTCCCTGACACAACAAATCGACCGTCGCAGTGGCAAAATTGCACGAATTAGGCTCTGAATTGATTCATCATCCGCCCTATTCTCCGGACTTGGCCCCGTACGACTTCTTCCTCTCCCAAACTTGAAAATTTGTCTCGGTGGGAAGAAATTCTCGTCGAATGAGTATATCATCACCGCTGTCAACGCGTATTTTGCAGACTTTAAGAAAAGCTACTATTCTGACGGGATAAAAAGATTGGAAACTCTCTAAACCAAGTGTATAACCCTCATTGGAGACTATGTTGAGAAATAAAATTGATTCTTTTTAAAAAAAAAACGGTGTTTAACTTGCTTTTTACCATACTTATCAAACGGCCCTCGTACATTAATGATGCGGCAAATTAATATTACTTTTAGTAATTTCAACTAACTTGAACAAATCAACTGGCTCACAAACTCTTTTTCGATTTTGATTATAAAAAGTAGCATATTTGCAAATAAAATAGTTTATTCTATTAATTACATATTTTTTAATATTTTCAATAACATGTTTTTACCATTCTCGAGCCATTTCCATGCATTATTCTGTCATGAAATAGGTATAATGTTGAAAATTAAACATGTTCCAGTACGTATGGTAATTTCAGTCCGTACTACATACTACCGACTAGAATAATTTCAAATATACTCCTTTTTTATTATTTGTTTGTTAAATTAACATGTTAAAAATGAAGTATTTCTGCAATTATCCCACAGATTGTTATAGTTATATGCTGCATATTTTTACTAAAAATTTTGTATTCATTATACGCAAGTACTCTCAAAAAAATATTTACGTCTGACTTAAAATAACTTTTGCAAATTGTCTGTCATTTCAAGGAAATTTCCTATTATAAATTTATGTATTTTAATATCAATGTTATTAGCAGTGAAAAGCAGACACGCGTAACAAAAAACTATTATATGATGAAAAAATGAAGGCAGTGTTCTCCATTTCTTGAAATTACTCCTGTCTCTGTCTGCCTTTCTCTCTCTCTCTCTCTCTCTCTATATATATATATATGTATCTCTCTCTATATATATATACACACATACATATATATATATATATATAATTTTATTTTATGTATATTTTATTGCTAATAGTAGTGTCATAACTTTTTAACAGCGAGTTTTAGTATAACAATTGTGACAGCTTTTACAGATATGAATTTTTAAATAATTAATTAAAATGATATATATATATATATATATATATATATATATATATATATATACATATTACGTTTTTATATCTGTATGGTATTACAGTGTAATTTAAGAATTTAAACACACACTCACAAATGAATCATAAAATGTCTGGTTTGCTCATTATTGTTCTTGATAATCGTAAAAATGTCGAGAGGTTTTTTTTAAACACTTTAATGCAAAATTCTAAATAAGTAAATGCTCTTACATTACACATTATTTATTTGAATTTGTCATGTAACTATTTTTATAAGAAGAATTCAAAGAAAGATAAGACATGGTTCTAAAATAATATATATATATATATTGGGCTGGAACAAAAGTTCGTTGTGTTTATGAGATGAAATTCAAAGGCAGTGTTTGTTTATTTGTACATATATGTATTCTAATACACATTGGCCATTTTGATCTTCCATGTTTCGCCATCTTTCACGTAGTTTTATAATTCCATCCTCCCAGCAATTGGCATCTTTCTGAGCGGAGAACTGATCCAGACGGTTTCTGCAGGCTTCCAAGGAAGTGAAGTATTTTCGATTAAAGGAATTCTGTACGGACAAGAACAAATGGTAATCTGACGGTGTAATATCAGGTGAATATGACAGGTGAGGTAGGACATCCCAGCCAAACTAAACCAATGTCTGCAAACAGACGTGAGGTCTAGCGTTGTCTGGATGGGAAACGATACCTCTCCGATTGACCAATTCTCGACGTTTTTGATCGATTCCCGCTTTTAATTGATCCAATTAAGCAATATTTCTCGGAATTTATCGTCTGATTATTTGGAAGAAGCTCGTAATACACAACACGCTTCCAATCCCATCAGATACAGGACATTACCTTCTTCGGATGAAGACTCGCTTTTGGAATGGCTAACGGAGGCTGATTTCATTTTTTCCAAGACTTTTTGGTTGCACATTATTGTAGACGATCCATTTTTCATCGCGTGTGATTAATCGTTTCAGAAACGGGTCGTTTTGTTTCGTTCAAGCAGTGAATCACTGATGGAAAAGCGATCCATTAAATTTATTTTAGCTAAATTATAAGGCACCCAAATATCGTAGCGATTCATATCCAAATTTCTTCAAATGCCTCAGAACACTTATATGAGACACCTGCAGTACCTCTGCGATATTCCGTCTTGTGAACTTTGATTATTTTCATTAAGTGTTGCAGTTTTGTCATTATCAACAACTGCAGATCTACCGGAACGCTCTCGATCCTCTAGGTCGAATTTCCCATCTCTGAACCGAACGAACCACTTTCGAACAGTACTGCCAGCTACGGCACCTTCTCCATAAATGACTGATATCTTTTTTGTTGTGCCTGCAGCGATTTTTCCTCTTCGGAAATAAAACAGCATTAAATGATGAAAATGCACCTTATATTCCTCCATTTTCAATTTTAAATTTAACAGACTTAAAATTCACAAAATTGCACAAAAATAGCAGAGAGAAAAAATGTTGAAATTTTGCCTGTCAAAATAACACATATGGAGTCATATCATATAATCGAGCTGCGCACGAAACTTTAATGAATGAGATTTATTGGAAAACGCTACGATCTTTTATTCTAACCATATATATATATATCATCATCATCTTCAGCCCCTGTTAATCCACTGCTGGATAAAGGCCTCTTCCATGATTTTCCATTTTGTTCAATTCAGTGCCTCTCTTTTCCACAGATTTCCAAGAATGTTTTTAATATCCTTATCCCATCTGTTCATTGGTCTCTTTCTAGGTCTTTTCATATTCCATGGTTCCCAGTCAATAATTTCTCTTGTGTCAATAATTTCTCTTAATCAGTTGTATTCTCTTCTTGCGATATGTCCTCCCCCCATCTCAGACTCTTTACTCTTCTTATATCTGTGACTCCTGTTTGTTTTCGTATCCATTCTATTCTCTTTGTATCTCTTCTTGTTATTCCCAACATGCATCTTTCCATACTTTGTTGTGTTGTTTGGAGTCTTTGAACTATTTTGGCGTTAAGCACCCATGTTTCGCTGCCGTAGGTAAGGACCGGTAGTATACACTGATCGAATACTTTTTTCTTTAAACAGAGTGGGATTGTTGTTTTAAATATCGAGGCGTTTCGTCCAAAAGAGCTCCATCCAATTTTTATTCTCCTATTTACTTCTTCAGTGAAGGATCCATCTCTGTTGATAAGCTGGCCTAGATAGGCATATTTCGTAACTTCTATTTCCGTTCCTTTTATTTCAATTTTCTTCGGACGTACAAACGCATTGAACAGTACTTTTGTCTTTGTATAATTCATGTTGAGGCCGATTTTTTGACTGGCATCGTTTAGTTCTTCGATCCTCTTTTGCAACTCTTCCGGAGTATTTGCGAAAATAACTATATCATCGGCAAACCGGAAATGGCTTAATCTTTCGCCCTTTATTTAGATTTCTTTGTCCTCCCAGTCGAACGATTTGAATACTTTTTCCAAGGCCGCAGTAAACAATTTCGGAGAAATTGCATCTCCCTGTCTTACACCTTTCTCGATTTTTATCTTTCTTGTTTCTTCATGTAGCTTCAGCGACATCGTTATATATATATATATATGTATAATTAATATATATATATATATATATACATATATGTATAATTAATATATATATATATATATACATATAAATGTATATATATAGAGAGAAAGTAATGGGAAGAGCTACTGCACATTTTAAATTTTTCTTGAAATAAGAGAAACTTTATGAAATATTTAGACCCAATAAAAAATATATATGGCAGACAAAGGAGATAATAAAGAAGACAAGTAAGCTAAAATTAGAAAAGTCGTTTTTTGTTTCTGTATTCATTGTTTTTATTTCTGCTGATTGAAAAAAAATAATTTAAAAAAATTATTAAGAAATGGAAATAATTTGGTTACGGTCTTTTACTTTTAAAACGGCATCAATACGTTAAGATATACATTATACTAGTTTTGTACAACAATCGGACCATATTTTTTCCTATTCTTCTTAATGTTTGATTCAGAGATTATTAAAG
The DNA here is from genome assembly GCA_034766995.1 of Acanthacorydalis orientalis. Lineage (NCBI taxonomy): Eukaryota > Metazoa > Arthropoda > Insecta > Megaloptera > Corydalidae > Acanthacorydalis > Acanthacorydalis orientalis. The sequence goes on along the minus strand of CM068317.1, from coordinate 14,062,056 downwards.
ACAGTTGGGGTGGTATATGATATTAATAATGCAGATACTTTTTTGAGGTCGGTATGAGTTTTAAATATGACTCATATCTGAATTTAAAGTGACCGTTTCAACCTTTTGTGATTCTATATCCAGTGTGACTAAGTAACGATTTTGTTCTAGTAGGTCCAATGTCCAGTCCGCTTGCTTACAACGATTTTATTTCAGACCATGGTTGTGTATACAGCTCTGGCAACGAATAGCAATTTCAATGACGAAAACGGTATCTCTTGTGGGTCAATCTTTTTAATTTGATTTCCGCCACTACGAGGTAC
>CM068317.1:14034254-14056754 GCA_034766995.1 Acanthacorydalis orientalis | reverse complement strand
ATGTATATATGTATGTATGTATGTATGTATATATAATTCTTTGTTTCAGATTGGCAACAGTTCGTAACAAACAAACTGATGGCATGGAAGCAAACCAATATGGATTGGTTGCAAAACTTTACAGGACCTATTCATGTGATATTTTATGACCAATTGGTTTCAAACGTTGAACAAACGCTACGCGGTGTAATGGAATTTCTTGATATAACAATAAATCGTTCTCAGTTCACATGCGCTCTCGATCGGAAGGAAGGAATTTACAGAAGAAAGAAACGGATCCTCACTTTCGACCCGTACACACCTCAAATGAAGATGGCACTACAGCACGAACAGGAAGTTGTATATCAAGCGATTTACTCAGCGGTCAGCGTGACTACGAATAAGAATAATAATAACCCTAGTTGATAGCATAGAGATAATAAGAAATGGTATAATGTCCTATTGTCTCAGTTCTGGTGAGATGTTGGAGTTAGTATTCGACATTCTTTTTTTTTAAAAAAAAAAATATAACAATAATTTGAACGGGAAAGGTGAGTATATGTCTCGGTATGCTAAAAACGGGGAGTGTAGTAAGAATTAGCTCATAAGAAAATATATAGGTAATGCAAAGAAATGTTACTGTTAAGTATTTGTTAAGACCTAATCTTGTATAAATATTATATTTATATTTAATCGATTGTGTCATAATAAGGATTTTTAAAAAAGTTCGATTGAAAAACACTACTTATACGAAAATTAATATAATGTAAGCTCAAACTAGTACCAAAAATATATAATTAATGTCTTTAATCTACGTTTCTAAATTTGTAATGAATACTATATATAAATATATATATAAATATAAATATAAAAATATATATATATATACATAAAATATATATATAATATATATATATATATATATATATAATATGTATATAATATATATATATATATATATATATATATATATATATATATATAAAAATTTTTATTCAATTAAAGTGTTTTCTTTTCGTGTAAATATTAAATTAGGTAGTGAATACTGCTTGTAATTAGTGCATCTTTTTTTAAGTACATACTCTATTATATAATTAATATTATACTAGTTAATTTAACGCTTTCAGTGCGAGTTGGTACTGACAAAAACATTATTTAGTACGAGGTACTTTTTTATTATTATAAATAATTATGAGAATCAATAACATCATCTTGAATCACTTTAAAATAGTTGTTATGATGTTTTTCATTTAAAAAATAAAGACAGCACGACCATACGATTTAAGTCTATAACGAAGAAAAACAAACGCTTAACATTGAACGCATATGACGCACCGATAGGGTCAAATAAAAAATGAAATTGTGACTTTTCAGTTACAAAAAGTTCTTAAAACACAAACATCGATTTTATTATTTTCATCGACATTATCGCATTTACTGTGACGGGTTCTAAAATATAGATTTTAGGTTCTATTCAATGACATTGCCAAAATAAAAGTACTATATTATGCTTACTAACTAGTCAAGTGATAAAATAATTTTAATTATAAAGTGATTCAGTATATATATACATATATATATATATATATATATATATATATATATATATATATATATATATACATACATATATATATATATATATATATGATTATTAAAAAATTACATAAATTGTGTATTTGAATTATGACCTTATCCTCTATTTGGATTTTATTTATCTTAATATTTCTGTTAAGTCAATATTTACAACATTGTGTATAGAAAAAATAACTGTCACTTTTATCAAACCGTTATGTACATTTTTTATGATATATATATATATATATATATATATATATATATATATATATATATATATATGACTAATTCTCAAATTTCCGTTATAAGACGAATTACTTTTTTATGTATTGACACACAATAGATAACATAAACGTTTACTTACACAATTTATCAACAACTGTTTCTGTTGCATAGAAAGTCGAATTGATTCGGGAAAAAAAACGTTATCAGTACCTTTATACTAGCAGTGGTCAAAAAGAACGGCGAATGCTTGAATTAAGAAAAAAATATTGATGTAAAATACAAATTATCAGGTTGGTAGGAAAGTAATTGCGGTTTTTGTTTTCTGAATTCTAACCTAATAAAATATTATATAACCGATGACTAAATTTTACATTTTACAATTTTAAAGTAAGATAAAGTGAGCACTTGTGTTTGGAAAGAATTATATAATTCGGTAGAAAAATCGTTTACAATGTGAGAAAAACATTCATTGTAAATTTACCTCAAGTATTAGGTTAGTAGGAAATTAATTGCAGTTTTTTTTCTGAATTCTAACCTTATTTTTTCAATGTGTCATTTCATCTTCGTCATGTTAATATCATTTTATAGTGCTGTTTTCGGTCTGTGTTTTGGTAACATCGACTTTGGTTTTATTATTCATTTTTCTTCAAATTGGGCTATTGAATTAAAGATGGAAAAGAAACAAATAAGAGCAATTTTTATATGAGTTCAAAACGGGTGGTGGAGAAGCAGAAACTGTTCGTAAAATAAACGATTTTAGTGTGGATACTGTTAAGGAGCATACGGTGCAATGGTGGTTCCAAAAATGTCGTATTAGGGATGAGAACTTTGAAGATGAAGAAGGTATCGGGCATTCTTCAGTTCATAACGACCAACTAAAGGTGGTAATTGAATCAAAACCGCAACAATTCTGGACCACTTAAATTAAAAAAATGTATATGAATTTTAAGATCATAAACCGCAATTATTTTTCTACCAACCTAATACAATTAGTCACTTTTAATATATTCTCCTCCATTTCTTACCACGCATTTATTCCAACCTTATTTCCACTTTCCAAAACAGCACTGAAAGTCCTTCTTCGTGAGTGCCTTTCACTGTGCTGTTGTGAGTGCTTCGATCTCTGGAATTGTCTGAAAACGCTTTCCTTTATTAACAATCTCGCTTTGGAAAAGAGCCATAAGTCGCACGGCGACAACTATGGCGAATACGGTAGATGGATTTATCGGACAAAGATTTCCACATTTGAAGTGATATGTGACTGGGAGCGTTGTGATGATGGAGGATGAAATCGTTTGTCCATTTCTCTGGTCTTTTTCAATACATTTAGTTTCGTCAACGTTGCAATACACCCTTATAGTGTTCACAGTTGTCCTTTCGGATACAAAAAAAATGGGGGTTGTCTGTACAAAATCGCAGGAACCTACATAGAATTACATCGGGTTAGAGAAATGAAAATGTTTTAAATTGTTTAAAAAAATAAAAAAATTAATCTGGGCTATTCTTGCATAGTTTTGAAGCTCTATCCGTAGTTTTTTTTAAGTTTTCATCGTACGATAAGAAGTTTTCGAGATGTCCTTTTAGTGCTGACGCAAAGTGAAAATCGACGTTCAAATATGCAAGGTCATAACTTTTAATCTAATTAACGGATTTTAACAAATTAAGCATTTTTAGATTCCGAAATCCTTTGGCTGTTAAACACTTTTGATCCGATGTGAATCGGTTGAACGGTTGCGGCGTACTGAGCGCGAATCTACGTTACATCATTTGGTAACGCTTACAACGTTAACATGACACCCCTCTCAATTAAACTATAGAGGTAAATTTACATCAAAAAAACAATCAACACCACTTTGATGTTTGATCTCGGTTGGTGAGCTTTTTTCGCACTGGATGAACCGCGCGATTTCCAATGAGAACTTGTGGACCTTGATCTTAGAATCATAACCGTACACCAAAGATTCATCTCAAGTGATGACACATCAAAAAATCCTAATCTAAAACGGCACGATCACACAACTCCAACGAAATTGACAAACGCTGTTCCTCGGATGCCAAAATGCGTGAAACGAAGTTTGCGCTCGCTAGCCTCATGTTCAAATATGTCTTTAAAATCGTTCAAATCGAACCGTAAGAGATGTTCAGATCCTCAGAAATCTCCCCAATAGCTAGTCACGTATTTAATCGAACCATTTCACAGGATTTTTCAACGTTTTCGTCTGCTTTTGATATTGAATCGCGTCCCGATCTTTCATCATCTTCAACCGATTCAAAACCATTACGAAATCGCTCGAACCATTTGCAAACTGTTTTAAGAGACACTGCAAAAAATTCTGTAACACTAACATTTCATGATTTTCTTTGCCACTTTTCTGAAGTTTGAAACCAAATTTAATGTTTAGGCATTGTTCGTGACTCACTTTTATGATAAGATTAAAAAACCTGCCTTCACAAAATTGTCCTTCAATATTAATTGACAGAACCAAACAAATCGAAACTTATTATATATTATAAGGAGGGTTCAAAGATTTAATTACATTATAGAAGTTTCGACTCTTTCCACTAAGTGGGTACTCTGTGGCGCGGAATTCGCCGTACTTTTTTGATCACTCCTCGTATGAGTTCTGATTTCGTTAAAACTGAAACATTTCTCAAATTGAATACCCAATCAATAAATATAAGTTAGGTATACATTTTAAACGAAGTAAGGTATCTAAGAAAAAAAATATATAAAAAAATTCTATATTATATACTTTAACCCCAATTATTGAACGTTTCTTAAATTGTAGAAATAGACGAAGAATTATAGTATTATTAATTTGTATATATTTTCATTTTTTGACAAAGATACATGTAGACAATTAAAAAATGTAGTTAAAACTAAATAAAATCGATAAATAAAAGGCCTAGTAATCAATGAACAAGAGTGTTGACAGAACTTTTATTACTCAAAAATTATAAAATCCAAACATTTTACCTTCAAAGTAATCTCCGTTTAGTGTTAATCAACTTCTCTCTATTTTATTCTTTCACGATTTAAAACCTTATAATATTTTTTTCAATTCATATATGGGTCCACAATGATGAATGGGGTTAATATAGATGATTTATAGTGTAAGAGCACTTTCAGATCATCTGATTTTTTACAGTCTGTAATTGAAACTCACGCTTATGCTATATTTACTTAACTGTCAGTGAATTTACATTTTCATAAGAAGGTCAACTTTAAGGTCTTATTCGCACGGGCGTTAAAAAAACGTTGCGTTCATAGTTAGCGTTAGCGCTTTTAAAACGCTCGCAGATACAGTGTTTATATGGGCGTTTAAAAATCACTTCTTTTCATCATCTTCGAAAGCATGAATTCAGAAGAGTTGTTGGCAATAGCTGTATGTATTTTAAGAAGGCGAAAAAAAATGAAAAATTTCTGTGTGCATCCTCTGAATGATCAACGATACTTGAAAGGACAGTTTGTGGCTATTTATGTCGATTGAAGGTTGTATCCGGATGTTTTTCAGCTACTACAGTATGAGAATTGAAACATTCAATGAATTATTGAGAATCGTAATCTACGATATTTTCCCAATTTGGGATTATTTTTGAAGTGACTTCCATCTACGTGTCCTCCTTCAAAATTTTGTTTGAATAATTTGATAAACCTTTGTTATATAACAAAGATCTCGATTCCACCTCCAAAATAAAACGTTCAGTATCAAATACCGCCATTTTCGTAAACGCTGTCTGCCGTTATCTGTTCTACTTGTAATCAGTACCAACGTGCAAATAAGACTGACTGACAAATTCGGTGTCATTCACCGATTCTTAAACGCCTACGCGAATGAATGCACCTTCTTCCATATGTTCTATTTACTTCAGCGCAAAACGCTCGGCGTTAGAAATGGATCAAGTTCTATATTTCTTACCGCGCGTTAAATAAACTCCGGCATGTGAAAAGATACACTGAGTTTCATATGTTTTATTGAAAAGATGAAAAAAAACGCGCGTTGATGCGTGTTTTTAACGCTCGTGCGAATAAGGCCTAATATTCAAAAATATTATATTATTATTTTACAGAAATTTAAAAGAGATTTATATAAAATCATATTATCTAACCCCTATGATTTTAATAAAAATTATATTTTTATTCCATATATGTATTTGTATATGTACATATATTTATATATACATATATATACATAAATACATAAATATATATATATATATATATATATATATATATATATGTATATATATATATATATATATATATATATATATATATTATATATAAAGTTATAGATAAGTATTTTTTAAAAAGAAGTTGATAATATGATAATACAGTAGCTAAAGCAGTTTGGCTGCAAATAACAAAAAGTGGCTGCTGAAGCTCCAGTGGGTTATACTTAATTTTTGAAAGTGCCCAATATCTATATAATACATATCTAATACATTTAGTGCGTAGTCTCGCTAAATAACGAATGAGCGATTTTTGCAAATATCTAAATTATTATTGATAGATAACGAAAGAGAAAAAAATAGATATCACAGAGCAGGTTATATCTATACATACATATATATATATATATATATATATATATATATATATACGTTTTTCCAGTGTGCGACAGCTAATTTTTTTTAAGAAATTTATTTAGTGATTATGCAGTGAACGTTTTTATCGTTCTTTATTGCCGAAATTTAGCAATGAAATATGCATATATATATATATATATATATATATATATATATATATATATATATATATATATATACATGTATATATATATATATAAATATATATATATATATATACACACACACGAAGGTAGAGTGATAAGAACCGTATTTGACAAGAAAACACTTTTTTTAAACAAATTCTTTTTTTATTTTTCAAGTTAATCGTTTAGTTTGACGCACTTAGTAGAACGCATTTCCCATTCTTTATCCCTTCCGAATAGTACGGTTTGTCAAACTCCTCAGAATAGGCATTTGCAGTATCGATGACTTTCGAATTTGATGCAAATCTTTACCGAGTCATTTCATCAAGTTTGGAAACAGGAAAAAGTCGCACGGTGCGAAATGTGTAGAATATGGCGGATGTGGAAGTAATTCGTAGTGAAATTCATGCAATTTTGTGTGCCAGTGCATTGTCGTGATGGAAGGGCAGTTTTTTATTTTCAAAATAACGACGTTTTTTTCTCGATTTCATCAAAGCTGGTCCAATAATGATGCATAGTAAGATTCTATTATTGTTTTCCCTTTTTCAAGATAGTCGATCAACAATATTTCATGAGCATCCTAGAAAACAGTCGCCATAACCTTTCCAGGTGATCCATGACTTTTTCCTTCTTTGATCCATGTTCGCCAGGAGAAATCAATCGTTTTGACTGCTCTTTCGTTTCAGGTGTACGGTGACGGATCCATGTTTCATCAACGATTATGTATCGACGCAAAAAGTCATGTCGATGACGTTTAAACATCGTTAAACACACCTTCGAAATGTTTATTCGTATGTGTTTTTGGTCGATTGTGAGCATACCCGGCACCCATCTGGCGGATAGCTTCTTGATATGCAAATATTCATGTAAGATGTTCCGTACTCGTTCATCTGAGATGCCGACTATCTCAACACTTTGATTCTACGATCATTTATAACAGTGTTATGGATTTTTCCAATCATCTCTTCAGTCGTCATCTCAATTCGACGATCTGGACCTTCTTCATCACAAACACTTATACGGCCACTTTTAACCCTTAGCTGCCACACTTATCTGGTATAACATAGCTGCCACATGCCACACTGGGGTCATATTGACCCACAGTGGCAGCTAAGGATTAAAATCATTGAATGAATAACGGTTGTAAGGTGCAGAGTCACCGTAGACAACTTGTAACTTTTCTTTAACTTCTCCACACATTTTCCCAAACACAGAAATCTAATCACTGACCGATACTGAATTTTTTTCATAGTTAAAAAAGAGAAATAGTTGTTTATTTTGAATAATTTTCGAAACTAAGCTAATAAACGCATTGTGCTCAAAGTTTAACAGTAGTAGTTTGAAAGATAATTTTCTTAAAATATGTTGCAGTTTGATATAAGTGGTGCCATCTCTTGTCAAATAGAGGTAATTATCACCCTACCTTCCTGTGTATGTATGTATGTATATATATATATATATATATATATATATATATATATACATATACATATATATATATATATATATATATATATATATATATATATATATATACACTCTGAGACAATAGCATAAGAGATTCTTATTTGTATGTAAATTTTCATATATGTGAATATCATCATTGGACTTGTTTCCAAAAATTTTTCTGAGATCGTGATAATAATTGTAATCCATCCGGATCAAATTCAACTTCGTTTCATCGCTAAAAATCACCTTCCTCTACTAAACGCTTCATATCCGTCGTCTGCAAAAATTTATACGTTTCATTTTATGGCAGCTGCTTAACAGACTTTTTTTATTTTTCGACCTCTAATATTTGATGATGATTTAATAATTATTTGAACACTCAGTGTACTTGCTGATGTTCCATAGATTTCCCTGATGTTCAATCCTGTAAGAGTAGAATTAGAAATGTATCTTAAATAAATCTTTGTCTCCACCCATTCATCGCCATATTTGTCATGTCTTGCAGATTTTTTTCCATAATTATGAGGATCATTTAAGAAGCTGTCTAGCACACAAAAGCTTCTATTAGCTCTATTTGCAAGTATGTTTCTTGAATATACTTCCTTCTTTACTTTTTTCCATTTCGAAAGTATTTAGGCATGTTTCTCGGCCTATCTTTCTTGATTTTTTTCCAGAAATGAACATAATACTAACTCAATGATTAACGCGTATAGAAGCATTAAAGATTAAACCGATTCTTTCTATCTAATTTTTACAAGTGCTAAATACGTCTATGACAGTCGCCTCGCGGTCGTGGCAACTGCTCTGTAAACTATTGGTGTGGTGGCGATATTAGTAGCTCGGTACTTTTGAGCGCGAGTTTTAAAATTTCTTGAAAATGCTCGGTGTCTCTCACGGTTGTATATACAAGTCTGGAAACGGATAGCAATTTCAATGACGAAAACGGTATCGCTTGTTGATCGATCTTTTTAGTTACAATTTCCGCCACTACGCGGTACCACCCATAGAGGTATACACTTCTATTTAACCATACATTACTTGTCACCACTCTCGTAATAATAGCATAATTCTAATAATAGCATTTTCTACTAATCGAATTTTCATGGAAGTTGAGTTTTAAAAAATAATAAAATGTCATGGAATGTTAAAAGATGAAAAATGTCGTCCACTTATACATATTTAATAGTTTTCTTTGTTAATACATATTTAAAATTCGCGCTATACTGTGAAAAATAAGGAAATGAGTGTATCTTTTTACGGGTGGCGTCGCGTGTTGGCGGAAATTATTATTAAAAAGTTTGACCAACAAGCGATCCTGTTTCCAGACCTGTATGCGAGACCGTGGTGTCTCCTGTGTTGATTGTCCATTGGAGGTAAATTTAATACGCACGTAAGGAATGAGTACAATAAGAGTGAACAGAAGAGTGAGAGAAAGAGGTCCGAAGTCCAACCTATTGGTAGCGCCGCCTGGTGAAATTTACATTCCCTAGCCAAGAGAAGTGTATTGGCAGTATAAGCTAGTGTCATAGGCCTGATATTAACCAATTCATCTGCATAGTGCGCTGTTATAATTCATTTTGTGTTTATTCATCGATTGTTTCATGTATTTTTCCAATACGTGTACATTTCCAGGTAAAAATTGAGTATTACACATTTATGTAAACAAGTATGATGTATGATAGAAAAACCCAGACATGAAAAATTTCCAAAAAAAAAAATAAGAATAGCATATCTTATTGTCACGGAATGATTACATCATAGAGGAGTATACTATTACAAATATAATTACTTATCTATAAACTCAAATATTAAAGTTTTAAACAAACATTTACGTTTGTATTATGTTTAAACGATTATTGCCAGTCGCTCGTTCGTTATTCGTTGCGACACTATTTTAACAACTAGATGGAACAAACTAAAATACAGCTCAATATAGAATCTCAAAAAATTACTAAACCACCAAACGAATATATATATATATAAATATATATATATACAAATATAAATGTATATATATATATATATATATATAAATATAAATGTATATATATATATATATATATAAATATAAATGTATATATATATATATATATAAATATATATATATATATATATATAAATATATATATATATATATATATATATATAAATATATATATATAAATATATATATATATATATATATATAAATATATATATATAAATATATATATATATATATATATATATATATATATATATATATATATACATATATATATATATATATATATATAAATATATATATATAAATATATATATATATATATAAATATATACATATATATAAATATATATATATATATATATATATATATAAATGAAAATATAAATATATACATATATATAAATATATATATATATATATATATATATAAATATATATATATATATATAAATATATATATATATATAAATATATATATATATATATATAAATATATATATATATATATATAAATATATATATATATATATAAATATATATATATATATATATATATATATATATAAATATATATATATATATATATATATATAAATATATATATATATATATATAAATATATATATATATATATATATAAACATATATATATATATATAAACATATATATATATATGAAAATGATTTATTATTGATTTCATTTATAGTTAATTGTAATTCTGAATTTTACCCCGTTTACAAATCACGCAAAAAATATAGTGTTGCTCAAAAGAAGAGACCATCTAGATTCTATTAGTATAGAATCATTTATAGGTTTCAGAATATTCAGAAACTTGTAACGTGTCGATTCTGATTAATCCAGTCATATACGTAAAATAGAAACTAGAACAACTTTATCCTGATATATATATATATATATATATATATATATATATATATATATATATATATATATAGGTGATTCAAATTAGGTTCCCACACGAAAGTATTAAAAAAAATATGTTATCCAACATTTAGTACTAGGTTGGTGCAAAAATAATATATCAGTTAAAAATTATATTTATGAATTAAAATATAAACCATTGGCCTGCACACATTTTTCCCAATAGGAAACAAGTTTGTTTATTCCTACAAGATAGAATTCTGGTGTCACGGAATTAACGAATTCATCAAGAGCTCTTTGAGCTGATGCTTGATATTTGTAAACCTTCTCTCGAAGGAAATTACTCAAATGTTTAAGAAAATGATAATCTGTCAGAGGCAGGTCCAGAGAATAAGCTGGATGAGGTGAGGTTTAATAAGCCAGTTCATTTATTTTTTTTAAAGTCATTTGTGAGACGTGTTGTCGGGCGTTGTCACGAAGCAGAATCGGTCCTCTTTGATTGACTAATGTTGGTAACTTATGCATTTTTTCAATTTCCTAACAATATATTCTGCTGTTGTTTCCGCAGGACCTAAGAAGTTAGCCACTGCGATGAACGTTTCCGATTGTTGTCGAGAATCCAGCTTTCATCACATGTGACAATCCAATCAAGAAAGTGATCTTTTTTGTTACGCAAAAGAAGCGCAGAGAAGACTTCGTATCACCGAATTGCTTGATGTTCGTTTAGTTCAAACGGCACCGGTTTATCCAACTTTTTTGTTTTTCCAATCAGGCTCGAATGCCGAACAATTGTTGACTGATCAACACTGAATTCTTCTGCCATCTCTCGAGTTTGTTTTATATGGATCCTCTTCAATAATGTCTATTAAATCATTATTGTCTATAGTTTGATGGACACGACCCTCCTTATGATCAAGGCTTTCGTTTCCGTCACGAAATTTTTGGAACCAGTGTTGAGCTGTACGTTGACTAACTGACTCTTCGCCCAAAAAAAAATTTAATATTTCCAGCGGTTTCTATTGCTTTACGTTCCACTTTAAACTCATACAATAAAATCGTGCGAATTTCCTTTTTTTCATGACTAATGTAAGAGGTTATCTACAACAATACTAAAGAATGTAAACAATAGACATCAGGTAAAGTAAGTAGTGCTAATTGTGAAGCATTGTTTACAATGATGTATCACATTACTATAACAAATGATAACGGTAACTAGAAAAATCGGCGCCAAACTAAAATGATAAAACCGCAATTATTTTTGCACCAACTTAATATTTTAGTACAAGTGTATTTTAGTATTGAATTGAACTAAAGTACTAAATAAAAAAATAACATTACTTTTCTTAACCATTGCGCACCCTTTAATACTTCCATGTGGAAGCCTTAATTGAATCATATATATATATATATATATATATATATATATATATATATATATATATATATATATATATATATATAAATTGTAATGTCTTTCACTCTATTTCCCCATTTACTATCCAATATATACGTACTCTAGAATAATATAAAAAATGTCTGTGAACGCTAACGGATCAAAAAGGGTAGGGGAAGATTGTTTCCTGCAGTATGAGTGATATAACGGCGTTTTTTTCGATTAGAAATTCGATACAACGGCACTTATGTTCATGACAGTATCCCTCATATTTCGTAAAGGAATCATACCTTCTAAATAAAAAAAAAATCACCTTGATTGTTTGACTGTTTATAAATCGCTCACATTACCATCTGCGTGCAAGTACAGGAGACGGTTTGAACAAATAAATATTTCACACGGTTCATGATTTTTATCGCGAAAAATAATACAAATACAGATTAAAAACACGCAAACACACACATTTATATATATATATATATATATATATATACACAAATATATATAAATATATATATATAAATATATATATATATATATATATATATATATATATATATATATATATATATATTCATTTTATGCATACAAAGTCCAGTTTGTCTCTTATATTTAAATGTACATTTTTTATTTTTACCAAACCTTCAACACTGATAATAAACAATTAAAAAATCAGAATATAAATTGTTGCGTTTACACAACGTTGACCGTAAATGGGTTAATACTTTGAGTCTTAATCCAATCACTGTTTCTTTTAATTTTGAGCACATTTTCAGGGCCTTAAATTGAAATTACTTGAAAATTAGCCTATTTTCTGTATGAACATTAATATAAATACATTTTTTTCATTTTATCCTAAACTATATTTATTAAAAAAATCACTATATTCAAATGAAAAGTCTGTATATTGAACATTAGTAATAATTTGAAATAATAGTAATAGCCTAAAGGAATTTTATAGTACAAGTTAAATAAAAACATTTAAATTACTGTATGAGTGTAGAAATTTTGCATTGTGCACTGACTGACATCTGTCATGTTTAAATATAATGAAACACTATATTAGTATTTTCTTTTTTTCGCGTATTTGAGGTATTTGGACATCCTTTGTATTGTCGTCTTAATATTGTAGACCATACTTGGGGATACGAGACACCGACAACAGTCAATTTCATGTGATGGTTTGTGTCCTGGTTATCACATGTTGTTAATCTTCTCAAATAGTGCACACCTGGGATAAGTTTCGAAAAACCCAGATAACCTGATTCTAAATCCCCCCACCTTCCCCAGAAGCATACCCTTCCCTTTGTTGCCCCTCTAAAAGTCTTGATTCGCTGTCGAGGTGATATCATCGACAGCGTTGGTCGCGACCACTATATTAGACTTATGACACTTCTTCTATATTTTTCCTCTAGACCGGTAAAAGAACGCAGTCTTCTGTTTCGCCTAAGCTCTCAGATTCGCGCCTTCCTGTATTCGTGGTATGGGTCACAGGTCTCGTCCCCGGTACCTAGTTACGCTATGTGATATCTACCAGCATTAGCTGGCATATCAATTAACCCTTAGCGGATCAATGCCGCAATATATGCGGCATAGCACTTCTAGTTATTTGGTCGAATGGCGCGTATATCGCGGCAAAAAAATCATTTTATCATTTTCATCATTGTTATTGTTAATATGTTTTTATTTAACACGTTAAGTGCTATACTAACGTCGGTTCCTTTTAGTTAATTCATTTCGATTCGTGATCTGCATTTTCACTAAAAATAATTTTTTTCTCTATACCTGATATCAAAATCTTTACCGGATGATTTTTCTTCGTATAAAAAATTGCTTGGACCCAGCAGTAAGCGAACTTAAAATACTTCAGGACCGTTAAGGGTTAAAAAAATGTTCTAATCTTATTGTTAGTCCTTTAATTGTATCGCTCTCAAAATATTCACTGCCATTATCTTCATCGTCTATGTTTTTTTAGTGTTTGTTTTTCTAGTTCATTGTCTGTTAAAAAATATATTTAAATTCATTTATTCACTTTATTCTACTACTCGACGGTTCTGATTGTTGTTTATCCCTAAACTGACTTCAAACGAATAAAACCAATTACATTAAACTGTATTTAATACATGTGGATGTTTTAACCCTTTCGATACTAACGGGACACATGTCCTACCGATTTTAAATAATTCTTGTATTGAAATACTTTACATAGTAAACCCACTATAAAATACGATGGGACAAAACTTCCCAGAACTATATCTGTTATCCGAGATGTCCGAAAATTATTGGACAATGACTTTGACCAATTTTAACTACCCCTTAATGCAATTAATTACCATTTACCGAATAAATAATACATAATCAGAACAAAAAAGTAATATTGAAAGGATTAACAAACAAGTCGCCTTTGAAATAACAGAAGCGGGTGACTCATTTACTTTTTCAGCGCAAGCGCATTGTACTGCACGACTCAAGATATGTCGTCGGCAGTGAATGTGTTAAAATAATAAATAAAAGGCTAGAATATAACAAAATTGGAAATAATATTTATTAGATAAATACACGTTTAAACAAATATTGAACAAAGATTCTCAAATATTTAAATTCTATGAATGAGTATTTGGAGTGTTAGGACGTATCGATAACTAGTCATTATCGCCTGATAAATTGTATGATTCAAGGGTCCAATTTGCATAAGAACATTTTCAGATAAGATCAAAATGACACAAAGATGAAATAATAAAAAAAATGCTACCAATACTTCGGTTTCTAAAAAGATATTGTGTATTTAGATTAAATAAATTCATATTTTACTTATATATCTGTTACATAAGTATGTTATTATATAAATATATATAGGATTGATAAAAGTATATTTATAAAAAGTATATAAAGAGAATACTGACGTAGCTTATAAGTAATTAAATTTTAAAGGTACTCTTTTACTCCTTGTTTTACAGTACATTACTACTCGATTGTCAAGAAAAATGCAAATTCGCTATTATTCGTGTGACTTTTTTTATGAATTAGGTTGGTGCAAAAATAATTGCGTTTTTACGTATCGAGTATAAAGACGCATATATCAGTTAAAAATGTTATTTTTGAATTAAAATATAGACCACTGGCCTGCACACATTTCTCCCAATTGGCAGGGTGCAGAGTATATGGTGGGGACAACTGAATCGATCCCAGCGCTCGCTGTCGACAAAATTTCGTTAAATCATGCTCAATTCACCAACAAATTATCATGAATTAAAATAAAATTATTTACTTTAATTTTGTTAAAAAACTCAAATTAATGTCCTACTATTTTTTTCAATTTTTATTATTGTAGCTGTCATGTATTATTTGTTTTGATTTTATCGGTTAACCTCACTCTATTCTAAAATAATAGTATTTGATATTTATTTAAATTTTTTATACTTACTTTCTTTATCATAATACGTTCAATTTAATTTTCTCTTTCAAAAATACAATTGCACTTGTTTATTTATATCATTATAAATTTTTACATTTTGTTTTTATAACGAATTTTTATTTTTTACACTGATTTTACATAGCTCCCACAATTCTCGAGCATGATTTTTTGTAACCATCAGATGTCGTTTCCGTCGCGCTCCCTGCCAATAGGAAACAAGTTTATTTATTCCTACAAGATAGAATTCTGGTGTCATGGAATTAATGAATTCCTCGCGAGCGCTTTGAGCTGATGCTTGATATTTGAAAACCTTCTCACGAAGGAAATTACTCAAATGTCTAAAAAAACGATAATCTGTCGAAGAAAGGTCCGGAAAATAAAGTGGGTGAGGTCAGGTTTAATAAGCCAGTTCATTTATTTTTTTTAGTCATTTGGGAGACGTGTGGGGTCAGACGTTGTCACGAAGAATAATTGGTATTCTTTGAATCAGTGATCAATGCTGACCGTAAACGATGCAACTTCTCATGCATTTTTTTCAATTTTCTGATAATATTTTTCTACTGTTATTGTTTCACCAGGATTTAAAAAGTTACAGTGAATGATGTCATTTGACGACCACCAAACAATGAGCATAATCTTTTCTCATGAAGTTTCGGTTTAGGAAACAAGTTTGTTTATTCCTACAATAGAGAATTTTGGAGTCCTGGAATTAACGAATCCATCGAAAGCGCGTTAAGCTGATGCTTGATTTTTGAAAAACTTCTCTCGTAGAAAAATTACTCAAATGTTTAAAAAAATGATAATCTGTCGGAGATAGGTCCAGAGAATAAGGTGGGCGAGGTAAGGTTTCATAATCCAGTTCATTTAATTTTTTTAAAATCATTTGTGAGACGTGTGGTCGTTGTCATGAAGAAGAATTGATCCTCTTCGAGTAACTAATGCTGACCGTAAACGATGCAACTTCTCATACATTTCTTCAATTTCCTGACGATATTTTTCTGCTGTTATTGTTTCACCAGGATTTAACAAGTTGTAGTGAGTTATGCCACTTGACGACCATCAAACACTGACCATAATCTTATTTTCATAAATTTCCGATTGAGGAAACTGTTTTGGTGCTTCTCCTCAGTCTAGTCAAATATATCTGATTGTTATAAAGAACGCACTTTTCATTACATGCTACAAGGCGATAAAGAAAGGGATCATTTTTATTACGCAAAAGAAGCGCAGAGCAGACTTCTTATCGCCGAATTGCTTGATGTTCGCTTAGTTCATACGGCGCCCGTTTATCCAGCTGTTTCGTTTTTCGAATTAGGCTCAAATGTCGAACAACTGTTGAATGATTAATAGTGAGTTCTTCTTCAACCTCTCGAGTGGCTTTACGTGGGTCTGTTTCAATAATAGTTCTTAAATCATTATTGTCTACAGCTGAAAGACGTCCACTACCCTCCTCATCATCAAAGCTTTCATTTCCATTACGGAATTTTTGAAACCAGTTTTGAGCTTTACGTTCCCTAATTGACTATTCATCAAAAACAAATTTGATATATTCAGCAGTTTTTATTTCTTTTCACTCAAATTTAAACTCATACAACAAAATTGCGCGAATTTTGATTTTCAATGACTAATTTAAGATGCGATATCCAACAATTCTAAAGAATGAAAACGATAGGCATAAGCTGAAATCAGTAGAGCTAATTTCATTGTTTACAATGATGTATCACATGACTAGAACAAAATATAATGGTAGCTAGAAAAATCGGTGCCAAACTTATATCCTTAAAAATGTAATCAGTTCAGATTTGATCTGGTTAGAGTACATGTGTGGTTAGAACATGTTTATTCAGGGCATGTCTGGTCTGAACATGTTAGATAAAACGATAGAACTATTCATAGTCAAATCAATTTATAGTCAGGTCAACTCCCAGTCCAATCAATCGACAGTTAAGTCAGTTCACACCCAAGACAGTTAACAGTCAGAGTAGTAACTAATACTCTGTGACTGTTAAGTCAGACAGGATAATTCACAGTTAGGTCAATCAGAATCAATTGAATTCACAGTTAGATCAATAAACAGTCAGGTTAATTGTCAGTTATATTAACTATCAAGTCAATAACAATCAGACAGAATAATTCATAACGGTAACTACAAAAATCGGCGACAAACTTAAAATGATAAAAACCGCATTTATTTTTGCACCAACCTCATAATATGAAGTGAAAATAATCTCATGTCTCCCTAGAGCCATCGAAAGATTAACTTTATTAAAATTTTATATGTACCTCTGAATAACTATAAAAATTACAAGTTCTCTCTCTCTCTCTCTCTCTCTATATATATATATATATATATATATACATACAATAAAAATTAAACACAAAAAACTTTATAAAACAACACATTGCAAAAAAATCTATCTGCCAGAATGTTTATATACATTTACTAACATGCATACATATATATATATATATATATATATATATATATATATATATATATGTGTGTGTGTGTGTATGTATGTGTGCGTGTGTATATATATATATATAAATGTGTGTATATATATATATATGTATGTATATATATATATATTTATATATATATTTATATATATGTATAAATCTATGACGTCGACTTATTTATTTGGGACAAGGTTTCTATGATACCCAAATATGTTAATTGTTTCATTCGGTTTCATGACATGCTTATAATTGACAAGTAAGCGAGCGCAACGTGCCCTGTGGTTGAAGAGCGCAGCGGCAGGGAGCAAAGCCCCGTAATGTATATGTACATGTGTATATATATATATATACATATTCGTTCAATTGCAAGGTTAGATTGAATACAATTAAACAAATGAAAATCATAAAAAAATAATTATTTTACGAAATAAGATTCTGTCATTGTGTGTGTGGGTTTTTTTTTCGTAAATGTTGAGATTTAAAAGTAAAAATTAATACAAAACTGTTCATTATATAGAACTAGACATTTGAAGGAATCAAATTATTTACATCTTTGCATTGAACGCTAATAGTTAGGATAGAAATCAAATTAATTGATTTTTAGCTATGCATCATTTAACATGTTAATGATAACTGAATCGCTGTTTTACAACGTTCTTTAGTGCATATAAGAAGATGAACGCGACAATATGACCTCATAAATTATTTTATATCTAGATAAGAAATATTATGAATATAAGCAGTTAAAATTTACATTTCAATTTCGTTTTTTTACAAACTTTAATCATCAATCATATTTTCAATTTATCTAAGCATATGTCCTTACAACTGAGTACGTTTAGTCATTATATATATATATATATATATATATATATATATATATATATATATATATATATATATATATATATATATATATATATATATATATATATATATATATATATATATACTGTATGTATTTGTTTTTTGAAATCTATTAAAAAATTTAATTGAATGTTAAAAATGTTTTTTATTAATAAATAATTTTCAGTTAATAACTAAATTCCTTATTAATAATAATTAATTATATGAGACCAAATAAAAATTTTTTATATTAAAATCTTTATTGATTTGTGTAATACATTTTTAACATTACATAAAAGATTATAACATTTAATTTGGGAAAACACAAAAATGTATCAGCATTGGCACAAAACAAATATGTATGTATGTATCGTATATACACGGACAATCGTATTCGTACACAAGAACTGATACTACAAAAAACAAGAAAAAGTTGATAAATGACAAAGTAAAAATGGTTTTGTAGTCTACAGTGTAGACTTGATGTTGCATCATATTTTTCTAAGAAAAAAAATATCATTTTTGTATTTACAATAAAAACGGTGCAATACGGTAAAATAAGGTGCATGTTCTGAGACACTCGTATTAGTACACTTAAGTATTCGTTTGAAAACTGTAAAAGTGGACACATTAAAACTTAGAATTTCATATTAGGAGAGTTAATAAAATTGACATCTCTAGAATGGTAACATTGTTGATTGTTTTGTTGCACATGAACTAGATATCAGGTAATCATAGGGCGAAAGGGATTCGAAACAACCATATAAACAAGAAAATTAGTAATTTCTTTACATGAAAGCGGTAAATCTTTAAGGGAAATTAGTAAGTTCGTTCAAAGATCCACCGTGAAGTATTTTATAGAAAAATACAAAAACGAGAGCAGCAAAAATAATCCGAACGGTGGTACAAAAAAAATATAAAAGAAATATTTTCACAAAAACTTGAAAATGGACCTTTTTTTGTAAAAAATAACTGTATTTATTGTTCTTCAGAATGAGTATCAAAGATTTTTGTAAAACATAACTATTATTAGTAAATATAGGTAATGCGAAGAAGCTTTCAAATACATATGTGCTCTTTCAGACACAATCCGTGAAAGCCTTTCTGTCACATCGAACAGATCAAAATCAAAAAGAATTTTATTATGATGAAGTTCATTTTACAACGTCAGAATGCTGTGCGTTGGTCGGAAAATTGAGGGTTTGGTCCGGAATCTTAACTCTTGGTTTTTAAGCCGGTTTTGAAGGGAGGGTATGTTTCAGGAAATGTATAGGGTGTCGTTTGAAGTTTGGAATCCGGGAAAAATTTCAAAAAAAAAAACAGAGGATAAGACCGGAAATCGAACAGATAAGACGGGACCTTTTTATTGGGCCTTCATCATCATTGCTGCATACAGCACAACGCCTCATATTATGGCCTCATCGTTTTTCAAAGTTAGGGCTAGACCGTATGCAAAAAATGAGAAAATAGCCAACTAAACTAAATTTTGAATTTAATGCCGATAATGCAGGATTTAGTCTGCTTTTCATTTGACTAAATTTTTGACAACTGACTAAATTGATTTTAGGTTTTTATACTAGCACTGTTCGCTTTTTTGAAAACAAATATAACCCACGGCGCGAGCTAGTACATTACTATATTAATACCTTTGGGGTACCTTACTACAACACGAAGTTTGATCCCAAACTCAATTTCCGAGGTCCTATCCTCCCCTTGTTAGTCTCGGCAACTTTTCGCACAGTTTTAACTGTAACATCGACACTAAATTCAACAATTTAGTTTAGTCGGCCATTTAGTCCGTTGTCGCACACGAGCTTAGATTAAAACAGATAGAATACATAAAAGTATATGTGCATTAGCTTTTGACATCCTTTTTATGAAACAAAGTTGATTTTTTTATGAGTCATAACACTCAGAAAACCGAGAAGCGATATATCGCTCTTGGCAATTTATTAAAATGTATGGAGGAGATATATCGCTTCTTGGCACTCAAAGGGTTAAATTTAGTTATGAAAATGTAACTAGACAAAACATACTCTAACGACGGTATTTATTTACATCTAATTATAGTTAATATGAATTTTAACTGAAACACACACGTATCTATATATTCATCGTTCTCTCCTTTATATATATATATATATATATATATATATATATATATATATATATAAAATATATTATATATATATATATATATATATATATATATATATATATATATACACATATATATATACACATATATATATATATATATATATATATATATATATATATATATATATATATAGCCGTCCTTCGATTTACGCAGATTATTCGTTCCATGCGGTTTTTTTACGCGGAAAAACCCGTGTAAATAGAATCCGCCAGTACGAAAAAAAAAATACTAAAGAAAAAAATAATATTGGTTGTGTTTATTTGCTTACTATGAACGTTCTGCATAAGACTAATGTGATATCATTATAGTCCAGTGGATCTGGATAAAATTCAGGCCTATCCTTGCATCTGAATGGATAATCTAATCCTGGTTTTGGGATGGTGAGGTAGTTTGTCTAGAGTATAATTACAAGTTTGTGAACTGTTTGACCTTACGCTGTCGCGGCCAGCGCGAAAAAAGGGTTAAATTCTAAGTTTTAAAATATCTAGGTTCCTGTTGTAGCTAGAAAAGAAATAAAAAAAAAATTTGTAGGAAATTTAATTCTCTGTAATTTTAATTATCATATTTTTTTTACGATGAATATTTTTTTATTTATTGCGAAAAAAAATTTCAAGCATTGGCATTTTTTATTGCGCATTTTTCTCGTTTTTTGTTCGTTTGACATTAAATAAAGTCATTAACAAACTTGTAGAGCAGGAAAAAATCTACAATTTTCATATTAAACATTTTTTTTGTCCGATAAATATTTACTGTTTTACACCGCTGCAAATGTCCGCTTGTGCCGCATGCACTGAAATGTAATACCACTTCCCGTGGTGTTGCGTCGCTAAAACAAATATTTCAATAAAAACTCTTTTCAGAATCACCGTAGAAGTAAAGTTCAAGGTACGTTTTTTTTACACGGTGTACCCAATAAGTCTAATTCACGTTCTATTCTCATTGTGTTACATTAACCATTCGGTTCAATTAACTATTGCTTTCTGCGCCTCTTGATAAGTTCCAGTTGAATTTCATAGTTTTATCCCTCCATGTAATTTTCAGATGTTACCTCAGCTTCACTTTTCTCGTCATCTTCTGTATTTTCTTCTTCTTCTCCTTCTTCTTTTCCTTTCACAACTACATCAAAATCTTCATCAATTTCGTCGTCCTGAAACGCTTTTCCTTCACGTCGTTCTGAAGCGCTCATGTTCTTCGAATCCTCTCCTAACACTTACCGATAATAGTTTTTGGACACCTCTCGCTTTAACAACACGAACTTCTGCTCAATTCTACTTCTCAATTTTTTTACAAATGAAGCAGTCTGATACCATTCTCACCAAGTGAACTATTTACTCCGAAATGCAACAAACTGCTGAGTTAGGTACATTAATGTTTGGGTACATAAATGTTAGGTACAGCGTGGTACATTA
>CM068317.1:14021754-14031754 GCA_034766995.1 Acanthacorydalis orientalis | reverse complement strand
TCACAATTTCGAAATCAAAGTTTGGAAATGTTTGAGAAACCAGCTTCAATAACCCGAGAAAAGATATTTTACATTTTTTTCGAACAACAAGATCACGAGGTATTACATATTGCCTGTATTTACACTAAATTGTGTGAAAGAATTGACCTCGTGATGTAAAGTCAAATTAACTTATGAGTAATGCAGTTTCGACGCAAACGTATAAAAATGTATATAAACAGCATTTTTTTTTTGATTTAATGACTCCCGAAATCATTAAATAAGAGTGCGACGAGTAATAACCAAGGTTAATAACATTTAGTTATATTTACTACTTATAAATATTAGCTTACACAGTAAGTAAGAAAAAATACACTTTTATAGGCCACCTTTTTCTTTTTGTAAAATCTGTTTCACATAAAGTTTTCAGATTTATCGTTTTGAAAATTATGTTTGTGTGCTTATATTTTTATGAAAATATTTTCAGAAATTTACTCTCAATGTGTTCAGTCCGGTATTTTGAGTAGGGTCAAACCTCCCCACGTTCCCCTAACTTGTTTGACGATTTGCGCGTTGTTAATCTATACACATCCATCAGCATCATAACAGACAGATAATAAAATTATTCCAGATTTTTATATTTTAACAAAAATGTATAATTTCTATAGATGTCCCAGGTTAAAATGCACTTTTGTTTACCTTGCAACTCGAGAACGCGAGGAGGATGGAGGGCGCGGGTGGTGTCGTTCGCTAACTCAGTTCTGAGAATTTCAGTCGTTTGAGTCACATCACGGGGCAACAACGCGTGCGCACTTTTTATGAAAACGAGCGTATGTACTTTACTGTTAAGGGCGATATTGTTTGGCCGCTACGAGGTCGCGATTTATCCTCTCTTGATTTTTTTTGTGGAGGTACCTTAAGAGCAGAATACAGTGCATCCTGTCGTAACGCAACATATCGGGAGCTCTGTTGCGGTACGAGAGAGAACAATTTGTAGAATAGAAACGCCCATTTAAAGCGCTCCTGTGTTCGTTATTCGGTTCCCCTTACTTACAATAAGCTATGTTGAGTAAAAGAGCAGAAGGGGGGAAAATACACCGTTATACTACCGCAGTTTGTGGGTGAAGAATATTTAGACTTAACACAAAAAATTAAAAAAAAAGAATTTAAGAAAAAAAGAAATATTAAAATTTTTCCTTTTATTTTGTGAATGAACCGTTTTGCCGGTCAGTGTATATATTCACGGCAGTGTCACAGTTAACACTCAAAAATGATGAAAATTTTAATGAAAATATTCATACTTTTCATAAGAGTAAGGAAAGTGAACCGGTTTTTTAAATAGTTTTTCATTAACAAAATAAATATATTTCTCAAAATAAAGTATGCTATTGCAAAGGTCAAACCTTTATATGTAAAATTTGTACGCAGTTTTGATATTCATTTTGTAATTTTTCTTGTTATTTAAGTAAAAGTAAAGACATGCAAAACTTGACATGTCGAAATTTCCGGGGCTAAGTGAACCCCTATATTAAAAATTGATTAAAAATGAAAATAAAGTGTTTTTATCATGAAAAATATTTAATACATTTTATTTAGCCTTTTTTCCATAATCTACATGTATGAAACTTTTTTCTAAATTAAGATATGAAAAAGGTACTTAAAATCGAATTACTGTAAACTACGGTTTTTTCCTAGCAGCCCCTTTTTTTTGTTCAGCCCTCTCCTGATCCACTGCCAGTTCCTTCATCCATGTTCCATATACAGTGAGCCGGAAAATGATACTTGTCCTGTACTTTTTCCTGTACAAAGAATCAGTTAAAATTTGTCCTGTTGAAGCTAGTGGTATATCCTAAATTTGTAGCTTCCGGTTTTCATATAGATACTGTTGTATTTCTCTTGAGAAATGCTGGTAATCAATCTTCTCCGGCCGGCCATGCGCTCTTCTTTCCAAGACTTTAGATTTGCCAAATTCAATTTCATAGTGTATTCTTACACAAGATAATGTTCTCTTATCCCCAGTCGCATCAGGTTCACTTAACCCCACATGCATATTTCAATTTTAATAACAATAACATATATTAATATCCTAAATATGCAAAAGAAAGTAACGGTACTGTGTTCAGGAAGCCTTAAAATTTCATAATCACTTGTATTTAGAATTGTTAACAACAAAAAGTTGTAACAGAACAAAAATTCACTTCTGCACTGCTAAAACACTCAAAGCGTATCAAAACCGGAACCGTTACACTGGACTCAACTAAACTCCTTTTGGCCACGTATGTACATTAATAGTAACCCACAGCACTATAGGCGAGTTCATAAAACGTTTTTCCGTGCCAAAGGTTCACTTAGCCCTATAGTTTCAACAAATTGAAATCAGAGCATATTTATGTTCGAATGTACTATCATAATAATAATAAATTTAACAGAAATGATCACCAAAAAAGGAAACATCAATTCTTTGATGCATGTTTAACACTCCAGCTAATTATGTACGATGCACACAACTTATTATTTACAAAGATATTTGTGAAATTTTGTATATTTGTGTATATAATATCAATCTTTTGCTAATATTATATACCTAATACATCCTTACATTTATGAAATTTCAGTTTGAAACACTATATATATACTGTTCAAGATATATGATTTATACAGACTTCTGAACGAAGAACATTAATGAAATGAATATATTTTTTGTGAATTTTGTACTATTTTTAGTGAGTCTGAATTTACTTCTAGTCGAATACTATTTATAAATAAATGGATGAATCATTATCCTAATTAAATTTAATACAAATCTAAATTTAAATTCATTTTACATTAACAGACTGACGTTCTTGTCATTTGTCTACGATCTCATGTCTAACTGATTGTAATCTTGAAATTATGTAAATATATATGTTATGTATAAGTTTAAATAGACAAAAAAATGTTCATAAATTTGGACATGCAATCAATATAATGTAAGAATAAATCTGTATTATTAAATTTATTAATCGGATGTAGTTAATCATATTATTATTACTTTTTACTTCCTATTATGTTAATATAGTAAAAAATTAAGTAAATAAATGAAGTAGACGCCTAATAATCGAACATAATCGTATAAAGGCACATGTTAACAAAATATAGTTACATATTTTTTAATAATATCTAAGGTACCTGCTAAAATACTAAAAAGTTTATGAAAATTTATAAAGTTATTCTTCTTTTCATTCTGAATCTGAATATATAATTTTAAATATTCGGTTGGAATAGCATTTCGCGTTTTAAAAGTGAAATTCAAAGGCAGTGTTTACTTATTTGTTCTACATTTATTTATTCTAATACATATGTGCCATTTCGATCCGCTGCCTTTCACCATCTTTCACTTAGTTTCCTAATTCCGTCCAGCCAGATCTTGACATCTTTCTAGACGATGAAGTGGTCCAGGTGGTTTCTACAGACTGTCAGGGAAGTGAAGTTTTTTCCATTAAGGGAATTTTGTAGAGACCGGAACAAATTGTAATCTGAAGGTGCAAGATCAGGTGAACATAGCAGGTGAGGTAGGACGTCCCAACCAAATTTAACTAATTTCTGCCGAGTCTAAAAACAGACGTGAGGTCTAGCGTTGTCTTGGTGGAAAACGGTACCCATCCGATTGATCAATTCAGGACGCTTTTGATCGATTGACAGCTTCAATTGGTCCAATTAAGCACAATACTTCTTCGAATTTATCGACAGATTATTTAGGAGAAGCTCATAATAAACATCCTTCCAATCCCATCAGACGCACAACCTTCTTCGAATGAAGACCCGCTTTTGGAGTGATTAATGGAGGCTTATTTCGTGTTCCTCGAGACTTTTTCGATCCATAATATTGTAGACGATTCATTTTTCATCGGCCGTGGTTAATCGTTTAATAATGTAATAATCACATTCTTGGATTATTAAACAATTATAAACAAAAACAAAACTTAAATTGTTTTTTTTTTAATATAAAATATTCTATCATAATATATATATGTATATATATATATATGTATATATATATATATATATATATATATCATCATCATCATCTTCAGCCCCTGTCAATCCACTGCTGGATAAAGGCCTCTTCCATGACTTTCCATTTTGTTCGATTCAGTGCCTCTCTTTTCCACAGTTTTCCAATAAAGTTTTTAATATCCTTATCCCATCTGTTCATTGGTCTCTTTCTCGGTCTTTTCATATTCCTTGGTTCCCAGTCAATAATTTCTCTTGTCCATCGGTTGTCTTCTCTTCTTGCGACATGTCCCGCCCATTTCCATTTCAGACTCTTTACTCTTCTTATTATATCTGTGACTCCTGTTTGTTTTCGTATCCATTCTATTCTCTTTCTATCTCTTCTTGTTATTCCCAACATGCATCTTTCCATACTTCGTTGTGTTGTTTGGAGTCTTTGAACTATTTTGGCGTTAAGCACCCATGTTTCGCTGCCGTAGGTAAGGACCGATAGTATACACTGATCGAATACTTTTTTCTTTAAACAGAGTAGGATTGTTGATTTAAATATTGAGGCGTTTCGTCCGAAAGAGCTCCATCCCATTTTTATTCTCCTATTTACTTCTTCCGTGAATGATCCATCTCTGTTGATAAGCTGGCCTAGATAAACGTATTTCGTGACTTCTTCTATTTCCGTTCCTTTTATTTCGATTTTCTTCGGACATACAAACGCATTGAACAGTACTTTTGTCTTTGTATGATTCATGTTGAGGCCGATTTTTTGACTGGCATCGTTTAGTTCTTCTATTCTCTTTTGCAACTCTTCCGGAGTATTTGCGAAAATAACTATATCATCGGCAAACCGGAGATGGCTTAATCTTTCGCCCTTTATCTCGATTCCTTTGTCCTCCCAGTCGAGCGATTTGAATACTTCTTCTAAGGCCGCAGTAAACAATTTCGGAGAAATTGCATCTCCCTGTCTTACACCTTTCTCGATTTTTATCTTTCTTGTTTCTTCATGTAGCTATATATATATATATATATATATATATATATATATATATATATATATATATATATATATATATATATATATATATATATATATATGTATGTATATATATATACATATACATATACATATACATATATATATATATATATATATATATATATGTAACATATATAGAGGGAGAGAGACAAGAGTCGTTTGTTAAATAGAGTAAAAATGCTAAAATTTTCGTTTAGAATCTTCAAATGCACATTTTTATTCAAATTTCAAGTACATAAATATTTAATTCTCCAGACCGTTTGAAGATATACAGAATATTACACTGCAAGGGTCGTTTGATAAATATGATAAAAAAAAGAAAGTTATCACCGTTTTTTGGAAAAAAATCGACTTTATTTCTTAACATAGTCTCCATTGAGAGCTATACACTCGGTCCAGAGAGTCTTCAAACTACGTATTTACGGCGGCGATGATATCCTCATTCGATGAGAATTTCTTCCCACCAAGTCAAATTTCCAAGTTTGGGAAGAGGAAGAAATCGCACGGGGCGAAGTCCCGAGAACAGGGTAAATGAGAAACCAATTCGAAGCCTAATTCGTGAAATCTTTCCATTGCGACGGTCGATTTGTGGGACGGCGCGTTGTCCTGGTGAAAGAATACTTTTTTGTGCGCCAATTTTGGCCGTTTTTGTTTCAGCTCTTCTTTCAGACGATTCAATAATATTGCATAATAGACTACTGTTATCGTTTTTCTCTTCATTAAGTAGTCGATCAGGATGATTCCTTAAGAAAACCAAAAAAACAATGACTATCACCTTCCCAGCCAACAAAACTGTCTTCACAATTTTCACCAGTCATTGTCCACTGCTTTAACTGCTGCTTCGACTCAGGTGTGTAGTGGTGGATTCATGTTTTATCCATGGTGACAAATCGACGCAAAAAGGCGTGTTCAATTTTTTCTATTTTTACGGCAACTGCTACAATGCTCGCTTCAAACACCTGTAGAACGTGTACAACACGTTGCTCCTGGCTTAAATTTCGCCTACGCTAATTTGAAGTCACACTTGATAACCGTGACGTTTGCAAATAAATGGTGGCACCATCTCATAAAAATTTACTAAAATTATCGAACGATCCACGTGCGTGTTATATGTATGTATGTGTGTGTGTGTGTATATGTATATATATATATATATATATAAAACAGGTGGGCTGAAAAGTTCGTAGGCTGACACATAGATGGCGCTACTAGTATCAAATCCATATGATTTTTAGTTAGCCCTAACCTTCAAAAGACGCGTGTATAAATTTGACAGCTGTTGCACTATTAGTATCTGAGTTATAGCATTTTTAGTGAAAGAACTTTTGTTACCTTGAAAAAATTGATAAAAAGGAATTTCGTGTGTTAATAAAGCATTGCTTTTTGGCGAAAAAAAATACTGTTGAAACCAAGGCTTGGCTTAATGAACATTATTCGGACTCTGCACCAGGAAAATCAACCGTAGAGAAGTGGTTTGCTAAATTTAAACGAGGCGAAATGAGCACCGAGGACGATGCACGCAGTGGACGCCCCAAAGAGGCTGTTACCGACGAAAACATCAAAAAAGTCCACAAAATAATTTTTGATAACCGTAAAGTGAAGTTGATTGAGATAGCTGAGACCCTAAAGATATCAAAGGAACGTGTTGGTCATATCGTGCATGAATATTTGGATATGCGAAAGCTCTGTTCAAAGTGGGTGCCGCGCGAGCTCACAATCGACCAAAAACAACAACGAATCCGATGATTCTAAGGAGTGTTTGGAGCTGTTCAATCGTAATAAATCCGAATTTTTGCGTCGATATGTGACGATGGATGAAACATGGCTCCATCATTTCACACCGGAGTCCAATCGACAGTCAGCCGAGTGGACTGCGCCGAAACTGAAGCCTATTTTGAGGCTAAAGACAAATCGTATTATAAAAATGGTATCGAAAAATTGTATGACCGCTATAATCGTTGTATCGCCCTCGAAGGGAACTATATTGAATAATAAAATCAAATTCTATCAAAAAAAATTTTTTTTCTATGCAAGCCTACGAACTTTTCAGCCCACCTGTTATGTATGTATTTAGTTTTAAAAGTATTGTGGATATACCGATAGAATGATGTTCTATATATCTAGCCCGTTGCCTACAGCATAAAAGAAACCCTAATTGAAAAAATAATTAATCCTTTCGATGTGCTGAGCATGATATCATGAGTTCAATGTAAAATGTTAGGCAAGTTTTGGTTTTATAATCATAAATCCTTTAATTGTTTATTTTTATGATGAGAAACATTACATCAACTACTTAAAAGTAATTGGGGTTGATAGTACGTACCTTTATAGTTATTTATGATAAAAATAGACTCGTACTTAATTGTTTCATGTCAATACTAACAGACCACTAGTTAAATAAGAGTACATTTTACACATTCGATAATTTGAATCCGCTTAACTGGGTTCTCAGTTCTATTCCTCAGTATTATTTTAATCAGATTATTTTTGTATTTTAAGCCTTTATACTTTATTTAATGTGCAATAATTGGTGTTAAATATAACTAACAAGAATGTTTAATAGTTTTTTAGATAATATAAACAGCCTGCTGTCACCCTTTTACATTAACAGTGTACTTTAGCACAAAATAAATATTAACTTTGAACAAATTTTAGTTTCTTACTCCATCTACCGGATTTATTAGCTAAGTTCATTGTTTTTAAGCTTTATTTTCAATAATTATTTTTGTAAAATAAAGTGTAAATAGAATAAAGTATTCATAATTTGATGAAAATATAAGGTGAGAGTATAAACCGTATCTATAATTATCCCACTACTAAATTTGAAACGAAAGCATCATAACCTTAAATGCTAATATAAAAATGTATTTTTATTCGTTAGAGAAATAAATGTCTATATTTCTTCAATACATATTGTGTGTTTAATTTATGTTTATGTAGTTTTTATACATGACAGTAATAAAATGTCAAAGTAGCTACTGTCATAACTTTTTGGTTAATTATCAAAATTTTTGGTATGTATTTATATTTGTATTAAATAAAATAAATGATTATTATTAAATAAAGATAATCCAGTAATGTAAATTAATATCTTTCCACGTGTGCATTATATTTTGCGAAGTTTACAAATTCTTTCATTGTAAACATAAAGTAAACAATTTGTTGTTGAAGTTACAACTTAGTTGAATATGTACATAATAGTGAATAAAACATTATGACAATCAACTAATTTATTGGAGATATTTCAGAAAAATGCAGGGTCAAGGTGACGGTGACACAAGAACCAATCTGATCATAAATTATTTACCTCAAAACATGCTAGATGTCGAACTCAAACAGTTGTTTTCTCGAATAGGACCTATCGATAGTGTACATATTGCTAGAGACAATGGAGTGAGAAAATAAATTGAGAATGATTATTACTAGTTTTATATGTGATTTTCATCTTGTGCATATTTATTTTAGACCGGTTATAGCTATGGATTTGGTTTTGTGAATTACAAATATCACGGAGATGCAGAACGTGCTATAGAATCATTAAACGGTTTTAATATCGAGAATAAACGACTTAAGGTCGCTTTTGCAAAACCTGCGAATGAATACAGTAAAGATACTAACGTTTATGTTTCGAACTTACCGCACGATATAAACAATAACAAACTCGATGAAATATTTGGAAAATTCGGAAATATTATACAGAAAAACATATTAAGAGACAAACACACTGGAAAACCAAGAGGTGTTGCTTTTATTAGGTAATTGATTAGAAGGATAGTATTTTCAATATTTCGTTCTATGCTGTCAATAAAAAAAATGGCTGTTACCATTTTTATCGCTTTGTTTTAAAGATTTGAAAAAAAAGAAAATGCGCAACAAGCAATATTGGAAATGAACGGACGACGTCCGAACGGATGCATCGAACCGTTAAATGTCAAAATGGCTGAAATCCATGCTCGGCAGAAAATGGTCATGATGATGGATTATCCGCAAACATATCAAAGAGGTATAAATTCATATGAAAAATTATTACTAATTTTTTCACTGTTTTTGTGATCTCAAATTCGCTAATTTAAGAAAATTTACATAATCTAAGTTAAATTAAAAAAGATTTCAAATATATTATTTTTAAAGAAGTTAAAATCAGTGTGTATACAATTTTCAGTTTTATTTTTACAAACAGAAAATGTACTAACAAAAATGCCATTTCTTAGGTTCAGAAAGTACAGAATTAGATTGTAATTATGTTTTTAGAATTCAGAATAATATTTCTACAATTTATTTTATTTTTTTGTCAATATTTCTATTTTATTGTAATCGTTTATGCATTCTAAATTTTGTAATAGATGTATGAATATGGTTTATATTAAATAAGTATAAATAATACTTTTTTACTTTTCAGGATTGCCAGGACCTAATCCTGGGGCTTTACAACATAAACAAATACCGCCACTCATATTTCCTGGAAGCTTCGGTCCACCAACACAAACCAGAAATAATTTTAATATGGCAGGTGGTGGTGGGCCAATAAGAGGAGGACGAAAAGCACTTCCAAGAAGTCAGTTTGGAAACTATAACCAACAAGCTACTCTTCGTGAATATAATCCAATAGGCACAGGAGGTGGTTATATGTATACATAATTTGTTATGAAACTAACAAGCATTATGATACATCATAGCTAATAAGATAATTTTATTGATGTAATAGATATTTATTTACACTCTGAATGCAAATGGAATAATAAATTAATCTCAATGATGAAACTAATTTTGATATACAAATATAAAATTTCACTTTTTGTCTGCCATAATGGAAAAGACATTCCATTTAATAAAAAAAAAGCTGCAAATATTCAAGTATGTTATAGTACAAAAAAAAAAGTAAAAAAAATGCAAAATACCATATTTGCTCTGCAATAACCAAATTTATTTTAAAAAAATTGCTTTTATGTAGGTATTTTTAAAATTTGTTTGAAAGTATATCTTGATAATGTATGTATG
>CM068317.1:14011754-14016754 GCA_034766995.1 Acanthacorydalis orientalis | reverse complement strand
TTAAAGTTGAAATTTGCGACCGGGACTAAGTGAACATGATCATAATTTTGCTTTGAAGTTGGCAATGTCAGCGACAGGGAATTCATTGCCACAGTTTTTTATATTCCCCAGGAAGAATTTCTGAATAGTGGATCACCAGGCTGAGCAGGAAAAGACAATTTCAGTGGTTGAATAAACGAAAGCACTTCTTAAATTTACATCAATTTTTCTAATCGCACGTGCGCGCCTCACCCGACACTCCAATTCTTATTTCAGATAACCACGCGTCGCACCTATCCATCGCTGGACTGAATTTTTGCGAATCAAACGATATTATTGTGATGTCCCTTCCGCCTCATTGTTCACATAAGTTGCAGCTGTTAGACTTCGCGGCCCCTTAAGAAATGCATTTTCTCGCAGTGCGACAACTGAATGACGTTCAATCCGAAGAGGACAATATACGACATCCATGGAATTCTTGCTTAAGCTATACCTTTCATCTTTAGTCATCAGAACATTGTGTCAGAATTTCAACGCACTGGAATTTCCACGTTTAACCCGAACATTTTCCAAGAGTACAAGTTTCTCCCAAATAGTGTCACCGACACGGAGAACGTCGACCCTGATGTCTCTGACGTCGCCGCAGTTGGATCCACTGACTCAAACAACGTAGTCTAACTGAGAGAGTCCAGCGGCTTTAATATGTTATCGTAGCGGAATTCGACGAATTAATTGAAGTCGACTTACAGGGCGCAGAGATTGCTGAAGCCCTGCCTGACACCGCCAAATTCAACACAATCTGGACTGATCCTGTAGATACTGTCGCTAACGAATTGCCTTCTTTCGAAAAGCCAACGGATTTTAAATCGATGTTTGATAGTATTCGAGTATACCCGAAGTTGATCCGAAAAATCAGACTCGGAAAGGACATAAGCGGTGAATGAGCGCCGTTCTCACGGATTCACCTGTTATGAAGGAACTGGAAGCGGATCAGAAGGGCTAAACAAAAGAAAACGGCGCTCCTATGAAAAAAAAATCAGTAGTTTACAGTAATCCGATTCTAAGTACCTTTTTCATATCTTAATTTAAACAAAAATTTCACACGATACATGTAGATTATGAAAGAAGACTAAATAAAATGTATTAAATATTCCTCACAATAAAAACGCTTTATTTTTATTTTTAACCAATTTTTAATATAGGTGTTCATTTAATAAAAGGGGAAGTTCACTCAGCTCCGGAAATTTCGACATGCCAAGTTTTTCATATCTTCACTTTTTCTTAAATAATAAGAAAGATACAAAATGAATATTAAAACTGTCTACACATTTTCGTAGTTAAGGGTTTTACGTTTGAAACAGTATAGTTTAGTATGAGAAACACATTTATTTTGTTAATTAAAAACGATTTAAAAAAAAATTCACTTAGCCCCGGTCTCCCGTACTAAACAAGATTCAATAAATTAGCGAGGTATAAAACAAATCAAAAAAATACAGATATTAGTATACAATCATTATTATTTTTTATATTTTTCATATTTGTAATATTAAGAAAATAGTAAAAAAAGATGTCTTAAAAGATAAGTTTTACACTTTTACTACTGAACATTTTCAAAAGCTGTATATATATATACATACAACATGTAACATGTAAATGAACCTAAGATGATTTCGATTTTTATTTACAATAATTATAAAAAAAAACATTGTTTGATATTTTGCTCTTACATGACATATGAAAATAATGTAAAACAGACATGAATTAATTTAAAAACAAATAACATTTTATAGAACTAATTTAAACAAGTTTGTTATACATAGTATATTAATTAAAATCTTATAGAAGTAGTTTAATTTAAAAAAAGTATTTTCAAAAAAAACTAATTTGTTATTATATTGTTTAGTTAATATGAAATAAAACTGTTTTGTATTATAATTCTTTTTAATTAAACACCCTCTAAAGGCTGTGTTGTGAGGTGTGTCGCGGTGTTTAACTTATAAAAAATCTGCAGCTACATTATGTTACTAAAATTTAAGATATTCAGAAGATGTATTGTAAGTAATAGATTATTTGAGGATATCCTTACAAATATCACATTTTTTTTATTTTTAGACATCCACATATATAACTTAAACATAAAAAACAGGTGAAATATTTGTGTGTGTTATTAAGATTTGTATGTCGTTTAGGAAGCAAGTTAATAATAATAATAGTTAAACCGTCTTCCGTAATAAGATCTCGCTTTTTGATTACATTGTGTCAACGCATCGCCTGTGTAATTATCAGGACAAGTGCAGACAGCAATGTGTCTACGACCATTGCAGATTGCATTGACGCCACACTGGCCGATGCATGGATCTCGACAGTGATAGTCAATGCAAGCTTTATGATCAGGACATCCATCGTCTGCTGTACATTCGCCAGGCGAACAGCCGGTCACGCCATTACCGACGAATCCCGGTAAACACGTGCAAACGGGTCTTTCGCGATTCGTATTATCGTAGCCAGGTTGGCATTTGGCGTTCACGCCGCACGGATTCGGATTGCAGAGGTCCGCTGTTCAATTTTGCGGGAACAAAAACGTGAACCAGTTAATAAAAAATCAAATAATTATTTATCTCTATTAAAACGGTCTCAAAAAAAAAGACATTTATGGACTACAAACATCTGAGCTTTAATTCGACGTTATGGACTGGATATCAACATTTTGAGGTACGATTTTCAAACAAAAAGATTTAAAACTAGCTTTTATTCCAAAGTATAATTTGTAGTGTATTTTTGTTTTATTTTAATATTTGTATTAAATAGACCAAAAATATTTTATATATATATATATATATATATATATATATATATATATATATATATATATGCTGGTAATTATGACAGTGGACTAAGTTAAAAAATTGAAAAAATGATTTTATGATTAATTTCATATTACAATTATTTACATTTTGATAATTTAGACGAATTTAGAAAAAAAATAAGAAATGTACCGTTTAATGTCTGCAAACTTGCTCGGTAAACATAATTCTGTTTTTGTTTATTTTGATAGTGGATTAAGCCACTTAGTTTTCGGTATAAATTGCTTTTATGGAAAAATGCATGTACCTATCTGATTTTCGTATAAAACTATATTTATTTTCAAGGTAAATAACACTTGAATCAAATTCTTTGCAGCTTTCAAACGAACAATAATAATATTGCTATTTGAAAACAAAATCTTTAGAGAAATTAATTACAAAGAGGACGAAAAATATTAGGGGAGAATCTGTTTATTGGTTGAAAATACAATGGATCAAATTTTTAAAAGATGCCCTTTATCAGATGTTTTATAAAAAATCTTTAGATAGTGCAAAATTCCAGATTTTGGATCTTTCATCCAAAAAAGGAAGATCGAAAATACACGAAAAAAAATTATTATTTCCATTTTATGTATGAGACCATTTACAAAGGGAAAAACATAACATAACAATATAATGGATCTGTTACTGTACATTCCGCCAATTTTCCATGAATATTTTCGTACTCACAAAACATCACAAAAAGAAAATACCGTCACTGAAGAAGAAGAAATCTCTAATATTATTCTAAATTATATTGACACGATTATCATTACAAAATGTAAGTGAGTACTGTTGTTTATAATTTTCTTTTTTGAATAAAAATGAAACATTTTTTTGTCATTTTTAAGATGTTTGAATAATTTTGAAAATAGTCTAACAACTGGAGGATACGACCTCAGAAATTGACTTTAGGACCAAACTTTGTGTAATGATAGTATTAATATAGTAATGTACTAGCTCACACTATTCAGCCATTTTCGAAAAAAAAAGACTCCAAAGTTTCTGCATCTTATAAGAGAAATTATTTGTTTTTCACATTTTACTAGTTTGGTACCTATGAGGTAACATGCAGCCATGGAGTGTCCAAAGTATCAGGTTCGAGTCTCCATCAATTTATGCAGTTTTTTTCTTCACATGAATGATTATTTAATGATTTTAATGAATTTTATTAAAAAAAAAATTAAATAAAGATGAAATAACATTTTCTTGCAATTTTATTTCAAAAAACGTTCTTTTTTAAATTTTTACAATTTTATTTCAGAAAATTATTATTTCATGTTTTTTTTTCATTTTTTGCATTATTTTACAAACAAGAATACTTTAATATACGAATATGTTTGCAAAATAATGCAAAAAAATTAAAAAAAATAAAAATCATTCGTTCAAATAAAATTATAAAAATCTAAAAGAGCGTTTTTCGAAAGAAAATTGCAAGAAAATGTTATTTCGTCTTCATTTAAATATTTTTTTTAATAAAACGTATTAAGTAATAATTCAGTGAAGATAAAAGAACTGCATGAACCGAGCGACGAGACTCGATCCTGACACATCAGACACTTGAAGCCGGCTCCCTTCTACCAAGCTATTTCGAACTTTTCCCCTCATAAGCCTTATGCGGAAACTTTGGAGCCTTTTTTCTCGAAAATGGCTCGATAGTGCAGGCTAGTACGTTACTATATTAATATCTTTGGGGCACCCTACCACTACACGAAGTTTGGTCCCAAAGTCAATTTCCGAGGTCATATCCTCCCCTTGTAAGTCATATGAAGTATCAGAAAACATATTTTTCATGATGCTAGTAAAAATTCATAATTACATAAAAGAATTACATCATAACAGTAAGTTCTTTGGAAAATATTTTTTACATAATGGAAAAATATTTTTTATTACACACAAAGCAAAAATCTAAATACCTTAATACAAAAAATATAGCTAGCTGTAATTAATGCTAATGAAAACACTACAGAATATTAATTTAAAAATTTCATTACATTTTGACGGTTATTTATCAATTGTTTCAATACTTTTGCGTTACATATTTTTTTAATTTCCTGGGAAACTATATTACTGAAAATTAAATTTCCAATTATAATTGAAACATAATAGGTTTAAGTAAAACAAAATAGTGACAATTTTAAAACAACGTCTTCAATTTAAAGAGGAAACTAGCATTTT
>CM068317.1:13999254-14006754 GCA_034766995.1 Acanthacorydalis orientalis | reverse complement strand
ATGCGGCCGTTTTTGCTTGATTTCTTCGCTCAAACGTTGCAATAAGTTCGCATAATACTCGCCGTTGATAGTTTTTCCTTTTTCAAGATAGTCAATGAAAATTATCCCACGCGCATCCCAAAAAACCGACGCCATGACCTTGCCTGAAGATGAAACGGTCTTCGCCTTCTTTGGAGCCCGTTCTCCCTTTTCAGTCCATTGTTTTGATTGTTCTTTTGTCTCGGGTGTGAAGTGATGGACCCATGTTTCATCCATGGTTATGAAACGGCGCAAAAATTCTGCTTTGTTGCTGTGAAACTTCGCTAAACACTCAATTGAAACATCTTCACGACACTGTTTTTGCTCGAGTGTGAGCAAACGCGGCACCCATCTTGCACACAGCTTTCTCATGTCCAAATTTTCAGATAATATGCGATGTACCGCACTTTTTGAAATGCCTACTATGTCTGCTAGCTCGCGCACTTTCAGTCGACGATCATCCAGTACCGCTTTGTGGATTTTCTTCACCATTTCCGGAGTCGTCACCTCATTTGGTCGACCACTGCGATGCTCGTCTTGGCAGCTCGTACGGCCTCGTTTAAACTCTGCTACCCAATATTTCACTGTTGTAAACGAAGGAGCAGACTCACCCAGAGTAGAATCCAGTTCAGCTTTTATATTGTTTGGGCTGAGGCCTTTCAAATAAAAGTATTGTATCACGTAACGATGACCAATTTTCTCCATTTTCACAAATTCACTGAAAACGTTCACCATTGATGGCTGCCAAACAAATACTAAACAACGTGGCGTCCTCAAACTTGAAACATATGCTTTATAGATTGTGTACTTTCTAATACAGTGATATTTTTCAAACAACTACCGCCATCTCTAGGTCAGGCCGGGTACTTCTGGGACCACCCTCGTATATATATATATATATATATATATATATATATATATATGTATATGTATATATAAACGACTACGTTGCGATATACGTGTGATAATAATTATATTCACATAATGAGTTTTAAAAAATATGTTTATTGTTTCATTCGGTTATATGTGCATGCTTTATAATTGACAAAGTGGGCGAGCGCAGCGAGCCCGAGGGTTGCTTAGCGTAGCGAGCAGGTGACGAAGCCTCTAGTTTGTGTCATTTTTATAAATCAGCATTTATGAATCTAAAAAAATGTTAAACATGATCATAAAGAAAGTTGATATTTTAAAATGTGTTCGTAGATGACATAAAAGTTAATATTAGCAGGCGAGCGAAATATCTGTTTTACACCTACACCCATGTATATTTTTAATAAGATTTAAAGAAAGTGAAACCCACTGATAGATGAAGAGAAATTTATTTCTTGTAACACGTCAAAATATGTAAATTTCACGACATTTTAGGCCACCAAACAAATGTATGATCACTTTATTCGAAAATGTTCATGGACGATATTTTATTTTATCCTTTTTATGTGCTTCATTTGAAATATATCCAGTGATTCATAATCTTATACGCAGTACCGTTTAAAAAGATTCAACGTGACACAAAAGATAATGTTAAAACGTGTTATTGTAATTTTTTAATACTACCAACAAATAATATTAACAATATAGTTCTAATACTGTGACTAAATTCACTTTCAATGAACTAATTCACTTGAAATAAATTATTTTTTCAGTCCACAAACTACAAAAGAATTCCTGATCAAAAATATTCAATAAATTAATATTGAAAATTTCTGATTGTTGTTTTTACTTATTTTAGCAGTAATGTCATTTTCAGAGCGAAAAGAATGAGAAAAAGATTTTTTTATACTTTAGCGCTCTGAATATGATAGCATTACCTTCGAAATGCGCATAAGCAACGATCAAAAATGATGAATAGTAATTTATTGAATATTTATGATGTTGAATAGTAATTTATAATATTTTTAATGGGAAAAATTTTTTATGGTTTGTAGAGTGAAAAGAGAATTCATATGTGAAAATAATATTCATAGCTTTTGTTTCCAAACTGCTGAAAAGTAAACTTTCTGCGCCTCTTAGTTTGATTTAAATTTCCTTTTTCTAAGATCAGCTTTGAATTTTCAAAATATAGATGTCACATCTGAAATATATTGTAAATATTTATGTTTTTCGAAGCCACATTTGCAAATTTTAGTATTTGTTACAGCAACGGGCTACAAGAAAGCGTTATTATGTAATAAATAGAATCTTCGATTGATTTTCTTCGACGTTTTTCCATGATAGCTTGATACCACTAGCACAGAAGATTAGGATAATAGTAAATAATCGTGTTACTTTCACTAAAATTAATTGGCCGAATCCTTGCACAAACCCAAAGAAATAGTCTATCACTTTTTTCTTACTTCAAGTCATCTTTGTCTTTTTAGAAGTCGATTCTTACCTTTTAACTTATTCCATGAAATTACTTTTGAATGAAGAAGCATATATATATATATATATATATATATATATATATATATATATATATATATGTTTTATCATCTTTCGCAAGAGACTATATTGTACGTTTCCTGCCAATATTTCAAAGGTTCAAAAACTCTTTATAGCATATTTTCTTTTGGCATTTTTGAACTTCGGTTAAAATTCTAGGTGTGCGTTGGAATTTAAATTTCTACGACCCACAATATCCATTTCAGCGAGAAATGTCAAATATGAAAATCTAATATTTTTTAATATAACACATTTTATTCTCTCCCTTTCATATTATTAGAGATACATTTATTGGCCTTAAACAATCAACAACGTCTATGACTAGGCTTTCCAGCCGTACGGTATTTTAATGAAAGGATAAAATTATAAATGTTATGCTAAGCAATTATAATTTTCAAAATTATTTTCGAATAATCTAACTTAAATTGATTTGTAAGCTATAAAAACTGACAATTCGAGGAAATAAATTGTGTTTACAGTTTACCCTTTCATCAGTCGCTTTTTATTTAGTATAAGCATTTTACTTATAATTCAGTACAGATACATTGCATTTACCTATTTTCAAACAGTTCTTATTTAGACATTGTGCGGTGCGGTAAAGATACTGCTAAATATAAGGCCTGGACTGCACCTAATTATTGTAATGTTCCTACATTATGCCATTTAACAAAATTGTTTTAAGGTTCAGAGTTGCCTTTTTTAATACCCATCCGGCATTTGGTTTTTCAAAATCTAGCTACGGTTTGATAATTTAAATTTATCATTAGTAACTTTTTAAGTACTTTTTTATGATAAACATATTTTCAGATCTAGCATCTAACAAATAATATGACTAATATGACAAATAAAATCTTGCTATAAATAGAGGTGTGTACAAATTAATGCAAAAACACACACACACACATACAACAAGCTCTGAAATGGATAATCATACTTAATTCACACATATTTCACATATCTAAAAAGTATATCAGGCCTAAATGTTCACAATGGGGAGGGGGAAATACTTCATAGGTAAGTTTTTCATTTTGATTTTTTGTTCTTTCAAGCGACCCTCATTCAAGACAAAGTCTGCACTGATGTTTTTTTTAGTTGTCGCTATAATTGGTAATTAGTCACTGTCCCACTGGACGCTGTCGTCCATGTAACTCATTTTTGAACGGCTTTTTCCCCATAAAAATAAAATGGACTAATATTATTAGGTTGCATTGAAAGCCGCTGTTCACGTATAAATGTCTCTAGGTGCGTACGCTGTGGGAAGTGACAGATGTCTCTTATGTCATTTTGAAGTGTGAACATTTCCCACTCAAATTCAGTAATCAGACGCCATACTTTGTTTACACAAGTGTTTTTCTATGACCGAATTATAATGGAACGCGATAAAATGTTTTTTCGATGTGTACTTCTATACTATTTTGATTTGAAAAAATGTGCAACTGAAGTTCATTGATTGCTTACGAAAACTTATGGTGAATCTGCTTCATCGAAAACAATATGTAGAGATTGGTTTCGATGATTCAAAAGTGATGATTGTGACATTCACGACAAACGACGACCAGGTCAATCGAAAAAGTTCAAAGATGAATAACTGCAAGCTGTATTAGAAGAAAACCCTGCTCAAATATTCAAAGAATTAGCTCAACAGTACGAAATTAATAAATTAACAATTTCACGACGTTTACAAACCATGGGAAAGATCCAGAAAGAAGGGAGATGACTGCCACATGAATTGACCGAAAATGCTGTTGCTAATCATTTAAACATCTAAATTTCTTTACTTGCAAGGCATAAAAAGAAGTTTCTTGTGGCAGATTGTAACCGAAGATGAAAAATGAATTTATTTCTATAACCCGAAACGTAAGAAATCATGGGTTGATCCTGGCCAACCATCAACGTCGGCACAAAAACGAAACATCCACAGTCACAAAGCAATGCTTTCTATTTGCTGGAATATGGAGGGTGTTTTGCATTATGAGCTGTTGAAACCGAAGAAAACAATCTCCGCCGAACGTTATCGATAACAATTGGAGCTTTTGAATGATAATTCGATGCAAAAACGGCCAACAATTGCATCAAATCACAGAAAAGTGATTCTTTTCTATGACAACGCTCGGTTTCATGTTGCTATAACCGTAAAACAAACACTAATGGAGCTCGAATGAGAGGTTCTCCCGTACCCAGAGTATTTTTCGGACCTGGCTCCAAGTAACTACCATCTGTTCTGATCGATGCAACTCGCTTTGGAAGATACACATTTCCATAACTACGGAGAAGTCGAAAATTGGGTTACTGAATGTATTGGTTCAAAAGACAGACCATTCTTTCGTCGCGGAATTCAACTTCTGCCAGAAAAGTGGGAAAAAGTCATAGCCTTCGTAGGCAAATACTTTGATTAATGTATTCACACATTTTGTTATTGAAATAAATTCTCAAAAAACAGCGACTTTCAATGCAACCTCCTACTACTTTATGTGCAATGGAGTAGTTACCAAAACTGAATCCATCTTTATTTTATCTGGACTTCTGTATTTTTTTTTTTGATCACCGGTATATTATTATTCTTTTCATGTTTTTGACAAATCGATTTACACCTAAATTGATATTATCATTTTTAAATTAATCTGCATATTGACATACACCAATTATACAAAACTAGTACTAAAAACAAATACCAAAATGATAACTAAAACTAAATTTAGATAAAAAAAAATATATACCACGTCGTCAATTTTGGACCTCTCTACGTACATTTCATGTTTCCGAACTTCATTTTAAAAAATATTAATACTTGATCGCAATAATTTTGACTGCGTCAAGTATTTTTTTTATAATTTATACACAGATATTTAAAGTTATTCCTGTTTAAATTCTGTTCATGATCATAAATTATAAGTGAAATTCGATTAATATACCATTCATAATGTTATAAGTTTTATGAAATTCCTTTCAAGATTAAATTACTCCTTAGGTAAGTGTATATATATAAACATATTATATACAAAACTAAAAATATTAATATTAAGCACATACTCGTACCTCATAATAAATATCTTAAGATTCGCTTTACCTGGGTTTCTTTGTCTGCACTGCGAAAATGGATCACCTACAGTTCCTGATGGACAACTACATACTGGCACATGGTTTTGAACTCTGCAATCAGCACCTACTCCACATGTGCTCTCGCAAGGATTTACACAATGAGTGTCTCTGCATGCTAAATGTCCGGAACAGTCAGCGTTATCTAGGCAAAAAATTTACAATTTAATATTTTTATTGTATGAATATAATTAAACTGAGTCAAAAAAGTTTTCGTAGACTTTGTATTTTTGTATATTTTTATTTAAAAATAAAAATGCATGAATGCAATTTTGTAAACACTTTCGCCATATATATATATATATATATATATATATATATATATATATATATATATATATATATATATATATATATACACGAGGTCAGACAATTAAGTAATGCGACAAAATTCAAAAATAGAGTATATTTAAAAATTAAGGTACATCGCTGCGATCCCCTTCAAAGTAGTCCCCTCCCGCATCTATACACTTATTCCAGCGAGTTTTCCAGTTTTCGTAACAATTCTGGAACACTTCTTGTGCGACCTCTCCGAGTACCCTCGTCACAGATTCTTGGATATCTTCAACGGAGTCAAAATGTCGACCTTTGACGAATTTTTTCATATGGGGGAATAGGAAAAAGTCGCAGGGTGACATGTCCGGTGAATAGGGCGGTTGTGGTAACGTTGCGATGCCTTTAGACGCCAAAAACTGAGAGACACTGAACGCACTGTGACAGGGAGCATTGTCGTGATGCAGAACCCAAGTCTTCGCGATCTCTGGACGCACTCTGAGCACGCTTTTTCGTAATTTTTCGAGCACATTGCGGTAGAATACTTGATTTACGGTTTGTCTAGGTGGTACGAACTCTTTGTGAACCACCCCTTTGCTGTCGAAGAAGCAAATCAACATGGTCTTCACTTTGGACTTGCTCATTCTCGCCTTCTTTGGCCTTGGTGCTCCAGGGGACAGCCACTGTTGGCTTTGTCATTTAGTTTCGGGGTCATATTGAAAGAACCAACTTTCATCACCAGTAATAACTCGATCGAGAAGAGTAGGATCACTTTCAACCTGCTCGAGACAATCGTATATACATCCATTTTCGTGACATGCACTACTCGCGCGTTGTTACAAAACACTAAACAGCTGGCGAAGAAATG
The DNA here is from genome assembly GCA_034766995.1 of Acanthacorydalis orientalis. Classification (NCBI taxonomy): domain Eukaryota; kingdom Metazoa; phylum Arthropoda; class Insecta; order Megaloptera; family Corydalidae; genus Acanthacorydalis; species Acanthacorydalis orientalis. The sequence continues at coordinate 14,000,078 of CM068317.1, read as the reverse complement.
ATCGTACGAGGGTGATCAAGGTCTCAATCGAGAGAGTAGAGATCTTCTATTACGGTGGCGGAGTTACAGGTTCGCAGTGTTACCACAGGCCGAGAAAAAAAATCGGTCGCATTACTTAATTGTCTGACCTCGTATATATATATATATGTGTGTGTGTGTGTGTGTATATGTATGTAAGAATATACTCATAACAAAGTTAAATCCAAATACATTAATGACAGAAAAAAAAATAAAAAACAAAAATTTAACTAAAATTCATATAAAAAGTATTCGTACACAGAAGAAGATTAAGATATAAAGCTAATTTATATTTTTTCTTATAATTTTCAATATCTTTTTGGTTAACGTTTTGAATTCACCACTACTTCCAAACGAATTTTCATATTAAGAATCCGTTTTTCTGTATCTTCCCCTGTTATTTTCTCCCATTCAGTCAATAATGCAGTTTTCAGTGATTCCTTAGAGATTATTTGACGTTTTCGGAGGTGTCGATTAAGTAAATCCCATAAATGTTGAATGGGATTTAAATCGGGTGATTGTGGGGATGTATGCAATTGCTTGGAGACTTTGTAAAGACACCATTCTTTCACTATTAAAGATTAGTATTTAGGGTCATTATCTTGCTGAAACAAATTTATTTGTATCTGGACCCATTTTTTCTATACTGATTATTAAATTTTCTTGCAAAATGGGAAGTAACCATATTTGTCCCTAGTTTGTTCAATGAACATCAAATTTACAACGTCTTCTGCGGTCTTACACCCCCACACCAACACATTACTACAACCATGTTTTATGGTTGGTATAATATTTTCCTTATTAAA
>CM068317.1:13991754-13994254 GCA_034766995.1 Acanthacorydalis orientalis | reverse complement strand
GAGCATCAACCTTATGCGGCAGATCGACTTCCCACACGATTCAAAGTTGTATTTATGTGATTTTCAAAACAATATTCATAAATCTGATGAAACGTAGACTCGTTCTCATGCGTGGGTTTGTAAATACGGAACTGTAAAAAATACAGTATAATCAATCATATGTATTGAAGGTCATTATCAAAATTACTACACGCACTGTCCTGTTTTCTTGTCCACGTCGAGAATCACTTACACTTTCGACGCTGAATAAATTTTAAATATTTGTTTTGGCACTGTTAACCTTGCATTGTTTAACAGTGATTTATGAAAATATCTCCATACGCTGGATATAACTCGGTCATTTACGAATGATCATATTTAATACTTAAAAAAATGAAAAATTAATTACTCGCATTAATATAAATAATACCTAATTCAATTCCAGATTTTTTTTCTAAAATAGTACCAATTTAAATAATAAAGACAAAAGGTACCATCAACCGTCCATAAGTAATCGATCACTTTTGTACGAGTCACAAAAGTATCCGACCACCCTTATACTCAGTATGTTTTATGTAATAAATTAAGTTTTCGGTAGAGAAGAAATTGTTTAAAAATATGTTTGATATCGTTTATTACTGTACTTCAAAATATAATATTTACAAATAATAATATATGTACAATATGTTGAAAAAAGGTGTGTTTTCAATTCAACAAGCCATATCTATACACACAAAAGTATCCGGCCACTCACAATATTGTTTGAAAAAGAGTTATAAGGATGAAAACTAGTACTTGATAGGATATCCTTTGATTTCAGAACTGCTTTTGATCATTTAGGCATAGAATGTACAAGTTTTTTCGTTATAATTGAGCTGATTTGATCCCATTATTGTTGAAGAAAGGTTTTCAATGCTTCTTTACTGGTTATGGAATGATTGGTCAACGATTTCTTCAGAACTCCCCACAAATGTTCTATGGGATTCATGTACGGTGATTGAGGAGATGTTCTGAGTTATTTCGGTATATTGTATAAAATCTATTCTTTCGATTTTCTGGCACATTGCTTAGGATCGTTGTCCTGTTGAAATATAAATTTGTTTTCCAATCCTAACTTCTCTGCACAGCATTTCTAACTTTAAATTATGATTCAAAATATGGATATAAGCTAGTTGATCCATTTTGCCTTCAATAAAATGAAGGTTTCCCCCCTCCTCAGCTACCGACGTGTAACCCACACAATTATGAAATCACCGCAACGTTTTACGGTTGGTTGGAGATTTTCAATATTGAATTCAGTTCCAGGTTTTTTCCATACCATTTTTCTTTTCTATGAACTAAATATTTCAAATTAAATTTCATCACTAAAAATGACAGTATCCCAGAAGTCTTGTGAATGATTCGCATGTTTTTTGTCGAATTCGAGCCTTTTTTCTCTATTTTGTTTACTTATCCATTGCTTCTTTCGCGGAACTCGCCATTTTTCTGATGATTCTACAAACTGTTTCAGAACTCAATTTTTTTCCTGTACTTTTTTGTATATCCCCGAATATTTGTGTAGCACTTGTACTTTGATTAATTCCCACAATCATTAAAATTTGTTTTTCCTCCCGTTCACATAATATTTTGTGTCTTCCTGATTGTTCTTTATTCACTAATATACTATCAGTTTTAAATTTTTTGATAATATCTTGGACTGTACTACGTGGAATACCAGTCTTTTGTGCAATTTTACGTTGTGAATATTCTTTTCATTTAGAGAAATAATATGTTTTCTCTCTGGTATATTTTTTTCGCGTTTTTTTGACATTAATCGAATATTAAAATACTGTACGGCAAAGAAGCACAACAAATACTACCGAGTAATTTTAAGACAATGGTGAGGTTTCACTTTAGTTTTGAAAGCGAAAATATTCAGGGATTTACAGATTTCTATTTCCATGAGTTTAAATTATTGTGCATGGCCGGATACTTTTGTGTGTATAAATATGGCATGTTGAACTGAAAACATAACATTTTTCAACATATTGTACATATATTATTATTTGTGAATATTATATTTTGAAGTACAGTAATAACGATATCAAACAAATTTTTAAACAATTCACTACCGTAAATTTAATTGATTACATAAAACATACTGAGTATAAGGATGGCCGAATACTTTTGTAACTGTTTATATATTTAACTTTATAGATTATATATATATATATATATATATATATATATATATATATGTACATATATGTATGTACAGTAACCTCAAAAACTGTTCACGAATTTTCGATTAAAAACGCTAATCTAAAAATGAGAGACTACTTCGAGGAATTCTCGACTAACTTCATTGTTTACTAAATTGAGATCACGTAGTTTGGTGATGCAGAATTTTAGTCATTTTTTTGTTGCCATTGAAAATTATTCGCATTAGAATATAGTGAAGGTCGTGAACAGTCTTTTGGTTGAACCATTGTCGAATATTAAATTTTACCAAGTAAATATTTTTTATATTTCTATCCTCAAA
>CM068317.1:13954254-13986754 GCA_034766995.1 Acanthacorydalis orientalis | reverse complement strand
CATAGTGCTAACATTAAGGCTGTTGAGTTGGAAAATATATTTCTTAAGACGACTCAGGCTTCTATATTGACTTCTATTCCAATTGCAGTATATTATAAGTTATGTAGCATATATACCAATATAGCATAATTATGATATAGACGTAAATAAATTATTAAATACTTTTCATACACTTTATTTTTAAATCATAAATTTCACACATCAAAAACGAATTTTTTACTTTCTATATTAAACAGATCGTATGCCATACATAGAACTACTATACTATACTGACTATGTTCAACTTTGTAGAGTGGTTTAGAGTGATGCAAACATACATTTTGTACGCAATAAACTTTCTTGGAATGAAAAGAAATACGTACATGTATAGAAATTTTGAAGAACAAACTCTCACAGCCTAAGTCTATAACAAAATGACAATGCCATAAATTAGGAAGAAACATTTATATTCTATCAGTGATAATTTATAATAATCTATAAATAGAAGATGTTATTTTTTTACATCATTTGAATTTAAAAAAGAAAAGCGAAAAATGGAACATATCATGATGAAAATCTGGTAAGCATTTTTAATAATTTGAGGAATCGCTAACAGAGATGTAAATATAAATCAATTCATCATAAACTTTACACAAAAAAAGTAAAATATGAAATCAAAGATAGATTTTAACCGATTCCGAATCATTCGTTGCCTTTGTAACAGACTCTTTCATAGGAGTCTGTTACGAAGGTAACGAATAACGAAGTGTGAGTCGGGATTTATATCCCGACTCTCACTTCACAACTCTGGCGGAATCTAACAATTGAAATAAGAAGAATGCCTGCATAGTTCTGACTGAAAAGAATAAAAATTGAGATCCTGAAGTATTACAGGAGAGGAAAATTTGAAGAACTTCAGAGCACAAACACCCTGAGACCAAATTTACAATAAACCAAAACATTCATTTTGTCAATTGATTAATAACATTTTTTGAAATCTGTACACTTAATACAAACAATCAAAATATCAAAATACTGGGTTGGAACAAAAGTTCGTAGCGTTTTTCAATAGATGTCATTAATTGCATTTTCGCGCGCAGCTCGATTGTATGACAGCTCCATATGTGTTATTTTCACAAACGGTATTTCAGTGTTTCTTTCTCTTCTATTTTTGTGTAGTTTTGTGAACTTTAAGTCTGTTAAATTTAAAATTGAAAATGAAAGAATATAAGGTACTTTTTTGTCATTTGATGCTTTATTTCTGGAGAGGAAAAAGCGCTGCAAAGACAGCAAAACAGATATCCGCCGTTTATAGAGAACGTACCGTAGCTGGTAGTACTTTTCAAAAGTGGTTCGCTTGGTTCAGAGATGTAAAATTCAACCTGAAGGATCGAGAGCGTTTCGGTAGGCCTGCAGTTGTTGATAATGACAAAATTGCAACACTTATTGAAAATAATCAACGTTACACAAGACAGAATATCGCAGAGGTACTGCAGCTGTCTCATATGAGTGTTATGAGGCATTTGTAGACACTTGGACATGTGAACAGCTCGATGTTTGCCGCATAATTGAACTGAAAGGAATTTAATGGAACGTATTTCCATCAGTGATTCGCTCTTTAAAAGAAACTAAATCGACCCGTTTCTGAAACGATTAATCACGGGCGATGAAAAATCCATCATCTACAATAATGTGAATCGAGAAAGGTCTTCAGGAAAATGAAATAAGCATCCGTTCGGCAGTCAAAAAGCGGTTCTCCACTCCGAATAAGGTGGTGATGTGTATATGGTGGAATTTAAAGGGTGCTTCTCCCAAATAATCATACGATAAATTCGGAGAAGTATTGTGTTCAATTGGACCAATTGGATGCGGTAATCGATCGAAAGTGTCCAGAATTGGTCAATCGGAAGGATATCGTGTTCCACCAAGACAACGCTAGATCTCAAGTCTTTTTGCAGACCCGGCAGGAATTGCAGTTTGGCTAGGACGTCCTATCTCACCAACCATATCCACCTGATATTGCACCTTCAGATTATCATTTGTTTCGATCGCTACAGAAATCTCTTAATGGAAAAAACGTCACTTCCCTGTAACCTGCAGAAACCACCAGTACCAATTTATCGCCCGGAAAGATGCCAAGTTCTGGGAGGACGGAGTTATGAAACTAGGTGTAAGATGGGGAAAGGTGGTGGATCGAAATTGCACATGTCTATTAGAATAAATAAATGTAGAAAAAAACAACAAATTAAAATGACGAGTAGGTCAACATTGCCTTTGAATTTCGCCTTAAAAACGCTACGAACTTTTGTTCCGACCGAATAATACGGATATGCCGAAGACATCCGTTTAAATATTCATTGTTCATAGTTTATATTAGTAGAGCAATCTATTTAATTTAGTTTTAGCAATCTATTTAAATGGATTTTCTATCTATTTAATCTATAATTAATTTAATTTATATTAGCTATTTGAATAAAAATCAAAAAAAAAACAGACACAAAAATTAAAACTACTATCGTCAATTCAATAGGTGTGGAAATTAAAAAAAAGTTTTACTGCACAACTGGCATTTTAATCTTAAGATAGTTTTACATTAGTATAACAGGTGGGCTGAAAAGTTCGTAGGCTGACACATAGATGGCGCTACTAGTATCAAATCCATATGATTTTTAGTTAGCCCTAACCTTCAAAAGACGCGTGTATAAATTTGACAGCTGTTGCACTATTAGTATCTGAGTTATAGCATTTTTAGTGAAAGAACTTTTGTTACCTTGAAAAAATGGATAAAAAGGAATTTCGTGTGTTAATAAAGCATTGCTTTTTGGCGAAAAAAAATACTGTTGAAACCAAGGCTTGGCTTAATAAACATTATTCGGACTCTGCATCAGAAAAATCAACCGTAGAGAAGTGGTTTGCTAAATTTAAACGAGGCGAAATGAGCACCGAGGACGATGCACGCAGTGGACGCCCCAAAGAGGCTGTTACCGACGAAAACATCAAAAAAGTCCACAAAATAATTTTTGATAACCGTAAAGTGAAGTTGATTGAGATAGCTGAGACCCTAAAGATATCAAATGAACGTGTTGGTCATATCGTGCATGAATATTTGGATATGCGAAAGCTCTGTTCAAAGTGGGTGCCGCGCGAGCTCACAATCGACCAAAAACAACAACGAATCGATGATTCTAAGGAGTGTTTGGAGCTGTTCAATCGTAATAAATCCGAATTTTTGCGTCGATATGTGACGACGGATGAAACATGGCTCCATCATTTCACACCGGAGTCCAATCGACAGTCAGCCGAGTGGACTGCGCCGAAACTGAAGCCTATTTTGAGGCTAAAGACAAATCGTATTATAAAAATGGTATCGAAAAATTGTATGACCGCTATAATCGTTGTATCGCCCTCGAAGGGAACTATATTGAATAATAAAATCAAATTCTATCAAAAAAAAATTTTTTTCTATGCAAGTCTACGAACTTTTCAGCCCACCTGTTATATATATATATATATTTATGCATGGGTGTATGAAATGCTCATCCATTAATTCACAAGATTAATTATTAAAAATGAAAGCTGACAATAATTTATCGATTTAGTCATTTTAAAATTTACTTATATATATATATATATATATATATATATATATATATATATATATATCATCATCATCATCTTCAGCCCCTGTCAATCCACTGCTGGATAAAGGCCTCTTCCATGACTTTCCATTTTGTTCGATTCAGTGCCTCTCTTTTCCACAGTTTTCCAATAAAGTTTTTAATATCCTTATCCCATCTGTTCATTGGTCTCTTTCTCGGTCTTTTCATATTCCTCGGTTCCCAGTCAATAATTTCTCTTGTCCATCGGTTGTCTTCTCTTCTTGCGACATGTCCCGCCCATTTCCATTTCAGACTCTTTACTCTTCTTATTATATCTGTGACTCCTGTTTGTTTTCGTATCCATTCTATTCTCTTTCTATCTCTTCTTGTTATTCCCAACATGCATCTTTCCATACTTCGTTGTGTTGTTTGGAGTCTTTGAACTATTTTGGCGTTAAGCACCCATGTTTCGCTGCCGTAGGTAAGGACCGGTAGTATACACTGATCGAATACTTTTTTCTTTAAACAGAGTGGGATTGTTGATTTAAATATTGAGGCGTTTCGTCCGAAAGAGCTCCATCCCATTTTTATTCTCCTATTTACTTCTTCCGTGAATGATCCATCTCTGTTGATAAGCTGGCCTAGATAAACATATTTCGTGACTTCTTCTATTTCCGTTCCTTTTATTTCAATTTTCTTCGGACATACAAACGCATTGAACAGTACTTTTGTCTTTGTATGATTCATGTTGAGGCCGATTTTTTGACTGGCATCGTTTAGTTCTTCTATTCTCTTTTGCAACTCTTCCGGAGTATTTGCGAAAATAACTATATCATCGGCAAACCGGAGATGGCTTAATCTTTCGCCCTTTATCTCGATTCCTTTGTCCTCCCAGTCGAGCGATTTGAACACTTCTTCTAAGGCCGCAGTAAACAATTTCGGAGAAATTGCATCTCCCTGTCTTACACCTTTCTCGATTTTTATCTTTCTTGTTTCTTCATGTAGTTTCACCGACATCGTTGCTTTTTTATAGATGTTATCTAGCAGCTCGATATATGTGCCCTCTATGCCCTGGTTCTTCAGTGCAGATATTACCGACAAGGTGGTGATGGAGTCGAAAGCCTTCTCGTAGTCTATAAATCCAAGACACACTGGTATTTGGTATTCATTTGACCGGCTTATTACTTCTCTCACTACTTGAATATGATCCATTGTACTAAATCCGGTTCTAAATCCTGCTTGTTCCCTTGGTTGGGCGAAATCCAGTTGCACTTGTAGACGTTTCGAAATTATTTTAGTAAAGATCTTATATATCGTAGGTAGTAAACTAATCGGCCGATAATTCTTCAAATCTTCTTTATCTCCTTTCTTGTGTAGAAGAATTACGTTGGCTTCATTCCATTTATCTGGGATAGTTCTTTTTTCTATACAAGCAGTGAATATATCAGCGAGAACTTTTTCTGTTTTTTCTCCTACTAACTTGAAAATTTCTGCTATTAACCCATCATTTCCGGCTGCTCTTCCATTTTTCATATATATATATATATATATATATATATATATATATATAGTGTGTGTGTGTATTTCTTTCATGTTTTTCCTCCAATGATTTTTTGTATGCTATTCGGACATATTATTCTATCGAGTATCGATTCTCAGTAACATTTACGAATCTATAATTATTGTTATTTTATTATAATTTGCGCGATAAGCGACATTTTACCATACTTTATTTAGTTTTGATCTAGACAACAATATTAGTTAAATGTACCATTGCCATGTTTAGGTATCGAAGGCTATTAGGAATAATTTTAATTTACGCCTCCGTAATTTTCTTCGCTAGAGGCGAGTCTAGGTCGCACCATATCGATATCGTAACGTGTGGGCTGTTGGGATTATTCATTGTTCATCTTTTACTAAATCAGTGTCGAGAAACCTGATGTCACAACGATGTATTTCGTAATATTTAGAAAAAAGTTGCAAATTTTTTGTCCTGATTATACGTGAGTGGTGATCTTTCTGATATAAACAAATAATAAAAAGTTAATCATGTTTCATAATGCGCAATGAAACAGAAATTTACAGTCAATACAGTTTTGCTGCTATTTGATCATTCAATTGTCGTTATAAACATTTTATTAAAATTTCATTTAGCAATGATATTGTCTTGATATTTTCGGTCTGACGAATCATTTTAATATTGATGATAAACTTGATCAATAAGCTACTTGAAGATGAGTTAAGAGCCGAATGTAGATATGAAAGATAAATATTCAATTTTAGTAGGACCAAGACCACCAGGACAATACAGCAACATATTACATAGAGGATCGTTTGATAAGTATGGTAAAAAAGTAAGTTAAACGCCGTTTTTTGAAAAAAAAATGATTTTATTTTCCAACATAGTCTCCATTGAGGGCTAATAACTTGATCCGACGAGTCTGCAAAATATGCATTGATGGTGGCGATGACATCCTCATTCGACGAGAATTTCTTCCCAACGAGTCAAATTTTCAAGATTGAAAAGAGGAAGAAGTCGCACGGGGCCAAATCCGGAGAATAAGGTGGATGAGGAATCAATTCAAGCCTAATTCGTGTAATTTTGCCATTGCGACGATCAATTTATGGGACAATGCATTGTCCTGTTGAAACAGCACTTTTTTGTGCGTCAACCTTGGCCGTTTTTATTTTGGCTCTTCTTTCAAACGGTCCAATAATGTTGCACAATAGCCTCTTGTTATCGTTTTTCTCTTCGTTAAGTATTCGATCAGGATGATCCGTGAGGAATCCCAAAAAACAATCGAAATCGCCTTCCCAGTCGACAAAACTGTCTTCGTCTTCTTCGGTACACTTTCACCAGTCGTTATCCACTGCTTTGACTGCTGCTTCGATTCAGGTGTGTAGTGGTAGATTTAAGTTTCATCCACGCAAAAATTCCTGCTCGTTTTTCTCCATTTTTGCTGCGACTGCTACAATGCTCGCTTCAAGTATCTGTAGGACGTGAACAACGTGTCGCTTTTGGCTGAAATTTCTACCTATGCTAGTTTGAAAAGTGACAGTTGATAGCTGTGACGTTACCAAATGATTGGTGACGCCAACTCATAGAAATTTATCAAACTTATCGAACGACCCTCGTATATAAAAACGAACAATTATGAATACATTTGGACTCCATCGTTTCAAACCATCTCTTATACCCACTTCTTTCCTTTCAAAACACGACTCTCCTTTCAAAACCGGTTTAAAAGCCACGACTAAGACCCCGGACCTAACCTCAACTTCCATCCAACGCACAGTAATACGGCATTGATACTATAAAATCAAGGAGGCTATAAGAAGGAGAACGAACTTTGGTGTTTGGTGGCATCAAAAAGTGGCGTACGGGTTTCAGTCAGGGGTCTTATGCGCGGAACGCACTGCGCATAGAAAAACACGTGACAGAAGTATTCTAACTTAAAAAGTTCTCATTGTCTCGTTTACGTTCATTTTGTTAGTACATGATTTACCGTGCGCAAAAAAATGACCAAGACTTGTTGCATTAAAGGGTGTGTAGGAAAAGAATGAAAAGCAATGTTTTCTTTTCCATCGGTAACAATCAGTCAACAAATTGTAACAAATCGACAACAATAAATAAGTTGACACTAATCGCCTCTTTTCACAATCAGCTGTTCTTAGCAGATATTGTGGTACTGAGAATTGTGCGCATCGGCCTTTGCGCATGACCTTCCACCGACACTAGCGCCGCCATCCGATTGCCGGTTTTCGTGAATTGATTATAATAGGCAATAGAGAGAGTTCGTTCTCCTTCTTGTAGCCTCCTTGCTGTATAATTTGGTTAATAAATAAGAGTGTTCTATTTTAAATGATTTGTTTTCCTGAAATATTATCATAATTTGGGCGTCCTTCTTCAGTTCATAACGATCAACTGAAGGCGTTATTTGAATCAGAACCACCCACAACAATTCAAGAGCTTGCACAAAAGTTAGACGTTAGTCATCCAACAGTTCTAGACCACTGAAAACCTCTTAAATTAAAAAATGTATATGAATTTGAAGGTCACAAACCGCAATTATTTTTCTACCAACCAAATATTTTAATCTGTGTTTAGATAAATAGCAAGAAAATTGTATTCGTCGATCTATAATGTGCCATTTTCCCTAATAACAATTTTATTGATTAAGTAGTGTCTAAAGACTCATTTTTGAATTTAAAGCATGACTCACATAATTACGCATAGGCACAATCGCAAAAGCAATCCTTTTTAGTTTATCTGCATGACTCAATACGAACGTAAAAGTATGCATTTAAAAAAAAAGTACATTACTTTCTCTTAAACTCAATATGCATATTTGATTTCAAATAACAAAAATAATACACTTTTTATAAATAACACACTAACGTGCAATAGCAGATATTCTACATAATTCGATTTGAAAAATGTTTTAAAAATATAAGGATGTCTTATGTGCTTGCTTACTTACTAATTTTAATTTCAAGTTCATTTTTAAATACTAAATTGAGGTCACGTTTTGTATTATGAAGAACTGTTAATGTTTTAGTAAATCTTTTTTAAAGAAATATATTTTCACTCTTGTACCACATTTATTTAAATTATAAAAAAACGTGGTAGGTAATGTTCAAAAGAAAAGAAATCAACTTTAATAGTATATTTAAATCGTTTGATAAATATTTAGCCTTCCTTCCACAAAGTTTTTTCATTTCCCTATATATCACAAAACTTTTTTTCTGATTAAAAATGTTCAATAGTTGATTATTTTTGTTTTGTGGGTTGTTATTACAGTGGCAAAAATTATATTGTGATAACTTTTTTAATATACAGAATGATTATACTAAAATTAAAGTATAAAATTATAAAAAGTTGATTGATAAAAATTAGTCATTCATAGAACAAAATGGCTAGATTTTTGAAATGTGAAAACCGTTCAGCAACAGTTTAAAATATTTTGTGTGCGAATCATGAATATGAGTATTGTTAGTATATAACATTACAACAGTATATGTATTTAAATATAAGTAATTAGTGCGCCTCGTAACCTTTATTCGTCTTCAAGGCTTTCGTCCTCAACACGAAATTTTTGGAACCACCATTGCACCGTGCATTCCTTCACAGTACCCACACCAAAAGTATCGTTTAGTTTACGAGCAGTTTCTGCTGCTTTACCACCCGTTTTGAACTCATACAAAGAAATTGCTCTTATTTCGAAACGGTATACAATTAAAACATTTGGAAACATTGTGCAATAAATGTATATTTTTTATATTTATTAATGTATTACTTATTTAATAATATAAAAATAATAACAATAATTCGTTACATTTTTTAAAAAAAATGTCATTAATAAAAATAGTCTCGTTTTTTACACGAAAAAATTATTGGCACAACTTGCAGTAATTTGTATTTCGCTAATAAGTATTTTCAGAAAACTTGAAATTATAAGTATGTCGGTAACCTTTTCTACTTATCATCTCTTTTCATCTATTTGGCATTGAAAAAATCAATTTGTACGTCACTTCCGGCTTTATATTTTCCCGTTTGCGTACAATCAGATTGCGTATAATATTGATACTATTTTATTTTATTATGTTTTTTAATTGAAACATCTTCTATTTAGTAATAAAATTCACTGTTAGAAATTTAATTAAAAGAAAGGATTACAAACTGTAATAAGCATAAGAACTATAGAAGTAAATGAACAATAATTATAAGTCATATAAGTTTAACATATATATATATATATATATATATATATATATATATATATATATATATAAATATATATATATATATATATATATATATATATATATATATATATATCTACAATATACACTGCCCGAAAAAGTATTGGCACAGTTAACTTCTTCATAATTGAAAGAGTATAAAAACATTTGGAAATAGTTTGTAATATTTTGTAATAAATTTATATATTTTATATTTATTAATGTCTTATTTATTTAATAATATAAAAATAATAACAATAATTCATTAGAATTGCAAAAAAAAATGGCATTAATTATAATAGTCTCGTTTTTTTCTCAAAAAAAGTATTGGCACCTTGTACTAATGTGAACTTCACTAATAAGTATTTTCAGAAAACTTGGAATTAATAGTATGTCAGTAAATATTTTCTCTTTATTACCTTTTTTAATCTATTTGGAATTGAAGAAATTAATTTGTACATCACTTCTGGCCTTATATTTTCCCATTTGCGTACAATCACTCCTTTTAATTGAGATTTATTAGTTATATTGTGTTTTCTAATTTTCCCATGCAGTATATCCCGCACATGCTCAATCGGATTTAAATCAGGAGATTGTAGTGGTGTGTAAAGGGTATGAGGGGTGTTATACAAAATCCATTCCTCTATTGCGTGGGTTGTATACATGGGATCATTATCATGTTGAAGGTAAAAGTCACTTTCAAGACCCAACTTATATTTATATAAACTATGTTATTTATTATACCATCGATGAAAACAAACTCTCCCACACCAGATATTGCCATGCAACCCCACATCGTTACTCTGCCACCGCCATGTTTCATAGTATATAACAAATTTTCTGCATTCAATTCTTTATTAAGTTTTCGCCAGACAAATATTCGACCATCGCAGAGAAAAATATTAAATTCACTTTCATCAGATAAGATTACTCTTTTCCAAAAATCGATATTTTTGTTTTAGTGGTCTTTTACAAAATTAATTCTTTTACCCTTATAGATTTTATTTATATAGAGTTTTTTCTAGGTACTCGAGCTTTATAACCAGCAGTATACAATATATTTTGCACGGTTATGGGGTAACAGTTTTATTAAAATTTATTTTTAACTGTGCTGCTGCTTCTGATGAAGTGATTTTTGGATATTTTTCCAATTCTTTTTATAATAGACCGTTCTTCTTTATTCGAAAATTTCCTTGAACGTCCACTTTTTGTTTGGTTTTGTAAGTTTTCCTTACCTATAAATCGATTAATTACACGTAGAACTGTAAATCGGCTTTTATTTATTATTTCTTTAACAAAACCATATAATTTCCCTTTTGCATGCAAATTCAAAATAATTTTCCGTTCAGATAATGTAGTTTCTGTAGTTTATCACCCCATGGTTTAAATTTATTGGTTCTCTACTATAGAATTTGAAAAAATTGCCCTACCACAACTTCAATGTCGCACAAATAATGAATTACCGGAGATCTCCCTACTTATAAAAGTAACTGCAGAATTGAGAAATACATTGTTTATTAAATTAAAACATAGGACTGTGCCAATACTTTTTTCGGAAAAAAAACAAGATTATTTTTGATAAAGTGATTTTTTTCTGAAATTTTTATAAAATATTGTTAATATTTTTATGTTAACTGTGTAATACTTTTTTCGGACAGTGTACATATATATATATATATATATATGATGTATGGATATATTCGTGTATTTATAATATATCTTATTCTTACTTGTACAAACATAAAATCAATTAGACAAAAATCTTGCTACCGAAATTATTATTGACAGAAAAAAAACAAGTGTATAATAAAAACTGGAATTTCGATCGAGTATAAAACTCATTTTTAAAAATAAAAGACAAATGAAATATTATTTCCAGTTATAACTTTTTTGTTCAAAAAAGCAGTTCACATTTTAATGAAAAGGACTTGCGCGAGAAATAATTTGGAATCTCGCTGAGATTACATTAAGTGTGTCAGGTTATCTTGTGCAGATTATAAATTATTTACAAATATATGTAATGTTGAATGTTGAACTCGGTTTAGTCACTGATATAAATTTGTTATTATGAACGAAAAGAATTAAACGTGAATTACAATGAAAACAAATTATGCGTAACGTTCCATCTAAAAATAAAGTACATTGTAGTAATTTTTAAGAATTTACTAAATAATCTGGATTTAGATTAATTATAAAATTCACTTATTCAATTAAAATGGAAAATATTATTTCGGTTAAAGCATATATATATATATATATATATATATATATATATGTATATATATATATATATATATATATATATATATATATAAATATATATGTATGCATATATATATATATATATATATATATATATATATATATATGTATATATATATATATATATATATATATGTATATATATATATATATATATATACATGTATCGTATATATATATATATATATATATATATATATATATATATATATATATGAATATATATATATATATATATATATATATTTATATATATATATATAAATTAGAGGGCTTATCCCCTGCTCGCTTTGCCTAACAAACCACAGGCTCGCTGCGCTTGCTCACTTCTCAATTATAAGCCTGTACATGCAACCGAATGAAACACAAACATATTTTTTAAAATTCTATCAGATATATAGTAACGTACTCATTTTATATATACAGGTAAATAAAGGATGGGACACTTTGTATTTTTATATATTTTTGTTTAAAAATAAAAATCCATGAATGTAGTTTTATAAACACTTTAGCCATTTAATATATATATATATATATATATATATATATACATATATATATATATATATATATATAGATATATATATATATGTATATATAAATATATATATATATATATATATACATATATATGCATACATATATATACATATATATATATATATATATATATATATATATATATATATACATATATATATATATATATATATATATATATATATATATATGTATGTGTATATATATTAATTGTAATTGAAATTGAAAAAAAAAATTCCTTTATTTTGATTTTGTACATAAAATTATATTATAACATGTGCAAGAGTTGTTTAATTTAGAATCAGCTTATACGACCGATATATGGTAAATGTATAAATTTTATTTTAAAATTTCGACCTCGTCCTATACATAGGTCGCCTTATACGCTTAGATATACGATGTATAAATAGTCTAATTTTAGAATACGTTCACATTTCTTTAGAAATTTACTAAAGACGAACACATTCGATATTTTATTAATTTTTAAAACGGACAAAAATTCAAAAATTAATATTCCATCAAATTTATCAAATATCCATCAAGAAAAAAGAATCATACTCGAAATCGAAAAAAAAATTACAATTTTCTAAATTAACAATTCATATATATATATATATATATATATATATATATATATATATATATATATATATATATATACGTTTAATACTATAAAGGAGACATTATTGAAAATATATCCACAAAGATAATATAATACGAAATTAGCTGTAGTTGAACTAGCAAAAGAATTGTTTAAGTTCAACAACAGATGTAGATTAAATTGTATTACAATAATATTATATTATTTTTGTGCCTGCATCAAGAAAGAACCCGTCGATTATCAAATCGACCGAGTGTGAAGATTAAAATTCTCAATAAAATACAAGTATAAATTATCGTAAACACATGACATTTATGGAGAGTAAAATTTCATTGATTCAAAATGATAAAAGGCAAGAAAAGTTTAGAGAAAATGTAATGAATTTACAAATTATAAAATATGTATTCGTATGATCAAATGTGGCTGCCAAAGAATAATAATTTAGTATGTTATGAAACACACTGGATCTGATAATTTGGAATTCAGAAAAGAAATAAGGAAGAAATAAGGAAATAAGAATAAGGAATTGTGTCCTAATATATTAAAAAAATGAAAGAGTCGAAATTATTTAATCTTTTAAAAAGTATTTTTAAAATAATAGTCAACAATTTATTGAATAAAATAAAATATTCTTACAAAACCTACTCAATTGTATTTTTTAATTGTATGTATATATATATATATATATATATATATATATATATATGTATATATATATATATATATATATATATATATATATATATATATATGTTAAGATAAAAAATACAAAACAAAAACAATCAATAAAATAATATATTATTATGAGATAATTCGTGCAGAAAAAAACTTTATATGATTTTATGTACAAAGTAAAACCAAGAATGTACATATGAATCAGAATGTTTATATTTTAAGAATTAAAAATATAAAATGAGTTTTAAAGACACCAATGCAATATGGATATAATACTTGATTAATGATTTCACTTTTTATTGTAATTTGGCATATATATATTACTTAATTTAAAATAGAAGAACAGTATATTTATGCACACTAATGTACTTATTTATTGAACTAACAGTAAGTAATACAAATAAAAGATAAAACAATTTAAACAGTATTTTATAGCCTTGAATCTTCACGGTCATAAAAATTGGTATCAAAATCATCCTTAAAGTAACTATATAAATAATTTAACAGATTTGACATTTAAAAGAAAATTTTAATTATTCATGAGAGATGAATCGTCTTTTATAGCGTCTAGATGAATAATAATAATTGAAAGAAACAAATGAATAAATACTGGAATGAAATGATTTGAATTCTAATCAAACTTGAAATCGTAACGACTTATTTTTAAGTATGTTGTCTGAAATTATATAGATACACTGCCCGAAAAAGTATTGGCACAGTTAATATTTTTGTAATTGAAAAGGTCTAATTAAAAAATTTGAAAATATTTTGGAACAATTTATGTATTTTGTATTTACGAGGTCAGACAATTAAGTAATGCGACCGATTTTTTTTTCTCGGCCTGTGGAAACACTGCGAACCTGTAACTCCGCCACCGTAATAGCAGATCCCTACTCTCTCGATTGAGACCTTGACCACCCTTGTACGATCATTTCTTCGCCAGCTGTTTAGTGTTTTGTAACAATGCGCGAGTAGTGCATGTCACGAAAATGGAACAGAGAAATTTGTCTCGAGCAGGTTGAAAGTGATCCTACTCTTCTCGATCGAGTTATTACTGGTGATGAAAGTTGGTTCTTTCAATATGACCCCGAAACTAAACGACAAAGCCAACAGTGGCTGTCCCCTGGAGCACCAAGGTCAAAGAAGGCGAGAATGAGCAAGTCCAAAGTGAAAACCATGTTGATTTGCTTCTTCGACAGCAAAGGGGTGGTTCACAAAGAGTTCGTACCACCTGGACAAACCGTAAATCAAGTATTCTACCGCAATGTGCTCGAAAAATTACGAAAAAGGGTGCTCAGAGTGCGTCCAGAGATCGCGAAGACTTGGGTTCTGCATCACTACAATGCTCCCTGTCACAGTGCGTTCAGTGTCTCTCAGTTTTTGGCGTCTAAAGGCATCGCAACGTTACCACAACCGCCCTATTCACCGGACATGTCACCCTGCGACTTTTTCCTATTCCCCCATATGAAAAAATTCGTCAAAGGTCGACATTTTGACTCCGTTGAAGATATCCAAGAATCTGTGACGAGGGTACTCGGAGAGGTCCCACAAGAAGTGTTTCAGAATTGTTACGAAAACTGGAAAACTCGCTGGAATAAACGTATAGATGCGGGAGGGGACTACTTTGAAGGGGATCGCAGCGATGTACCTTAATTTTTAAATATACTCGATTTTTGAATTTTGTCGCATTACTTAATTGTCTGACCTCGTATTTAGTTAATATTTATTTAATAACATAATAATATTAGCATTATTTTATAAAAATTTCAGAAAAAACTCACTTTATCAAAAATAATCTTGTTTTTTCCGCGAAAAAAGTATTGGCACAGTTCTGTGTTTTAATTTGATAAACAATGTATTTCGCAACCCTGCAGTTACTTTTATAAGTAGAGAGATCTCCGGTAAAACATTATTTGTGCGACATTGAAGTTGTGGTAGCGTAATTTTTTCAAATTCTGTAGTAAAGAACCAATAAATTTAAACCATGGGTTGATAAACTACAGAAACTATATTATCTGAACGGAAAATTATTTTGTATTTGCATTCAAAAGGGAAATTATATGGTTTTGTTAGAGAAATAATAAATAAAAGCCGATTTACAGTTCTATGTGTAATTAATCGATTTAAAGGTAAAGAAAATCTACAAAACCAAACAAAAAGTGGACGTTCAAGGAAATTTTCGAATAAAGAAGAACGATCTATTATAAAAAGAATTAGAAAAATATCCAAAAATCACTTCATCAGAAGCAGCAGCACAGTTAAAAATATATTTTAATAAAACTGTTACCCCATAACCGTGCAAAATATACTGCATACTGCTGGCTATAAAGCTCGAGTACCTTGAAAAAAACTCTATATAAGTAAAATCTATAAGGGTAAAAGAATTAACTTTGTAAAAGACCACTAAAACAAAAATATCGATTTTTGGAAAAGAGTAATCTTTTCTGATGAAAGTGATTTTAATATTTTTCTCTGCGATGATCGAATATCTGTCTGGCGAAAATTTATCAAAGAATTGAATGCAGAAAATTTGTTATCCACTATGAAACATGGGGGTGGCGGAGTAATGGTGTGGGGTTGCATGGCAGTATCTGGTGTGGAAGAGTTTGTTTTCATCGATCGGATAATAGATAAGATGGTTTATATAAATATTTTGAAAAATAACCTAAAAAAAAGTGCTGAAATTGCTAGGTCTTGAAAGTGACTTCCACTTTCAACATGACGATGACCCTAACACAGCCCATGTAGTAAAGGAATGGATTTTGTATATCTCCTATACCCTTAACACACCAGCATAATCTCCTGATTTAAATCCGATTGAGCGTTTGTGGGATATACTGCATACGAAAATCAGAAAACACAATATAACTAATAAATCTCAATTAAACGGAGTGATTGTATGCAAATGGGAAAATATAAGGCCGGAAGTGATGTACAAATTAATTTCTTCGATTCCAAATAGATTAAAAAAGGTGATAAAAAGAAAATATTTACTGACATACTATTAATTCCAAGTTCTCTGAAAATACTTATTAGTGAAGTTCAAAATTACTACAAGGTGCTAATATTTTTTTTGATGAAAAAACGAGAATATTTTAATTAATGCCATTTTTTTGCAATTCTAATGAATTATTGTTATTATTTTTATATTATTAAATAAATAATACATTAATAAATATAAAATATATAAATTTATTACAAAATATTTCCAAATGTTTTTATACTCTTTCAGTTATAAAAAAGTTAACTGTGCCAATACTTTTCGGGCAGTGTATATTGTATATATATATATATATATATATATATATATATATATATGTTAAACTTATATGACTTGTAATTATTGTTCATTTACTTCTATAGTTCTTATGTTTATTAGAGTTTGTAATCCTTTTTTTATAAAATTTCTAACAATGGGTTTTATTATTATATAGATGATGTTTCAATTAAAAAACATAATAAAATAAAATAGTGTCAATATTATATGCGATTGTTAAAAGAAGTTAGGAACAATAATTTAAGAAGAAATTGTTTGCATAGTATTCGCGCTAAAAATCAAAAAATGTTGGTAGGCACACTAACGCTACACAAATAATTCATAGTTAACTCATGGTCACTAGCAGTCGTACTTCTTCCTTTTCCCTGTAGTGAGTCGACCGGCTTTATCGCTTGCTAGGGCGTACGGTTGTTTATCGTCAAGGACAATTGAAATTGTATTTAGTTGTTTGCATTAAAATAAACGTAGCAAAATGTCACATGGTGGAAATAGAAATGATTGTCGTATTTATGTTGGAAATTTACCTCCAGATATCAGAACAAAAGATATACAAGATCTATTTTTCAAGTTTGGTAAAGTTACTTTTGTCGATTTAAAAAATAGACGTGGTCCGCCATTCGCTTTTGTCGAATTTGAAGACGCACGGTAAGCTAGCATTTTATTATAATATCGGTTGTTTTATTTGTTGTATCGAAATAACTGAAACTTTTATCATTTTCATCTAGCCATATGAAATATATTTGTTCATATAGTAATACTTTTTGCCTAATGATGAGATTGTAAAACGCAAGGGAAGATCTTTTATATGTAATCGAACTGGGTAAAAGTTAAATTTATTCCCGGTTTTGTGCAAACAAAATCGCATAGTTCATTAGTATAGAAGGTAGTTGCCCCGTGTGCGGAGATTATGAGAGCTGAAGGCACCAATAAACAATACTATGTAGTTTTATAACAAAAACTAAACGCTTAATTCCCCCTCTCGATTTATTAATATGTATATATGCAGTTTGAATTAATAAACATAGATTAAATATTTGTATAAATAAAAGTTACAATAAACTGTTGACATTTATGTAATGTCTAGTAGGTACATATCAATGTTATAAATTTAATTTTTGTAATACAATTACAAAATTATTACAGAGATGCAGAAGATGCAGTTCACGCGAGAGATGGTTATGATTATGATGGTTATAGGCTGCGGGTTGAATTTCCCCGTGGTGGAGGTCCATCTGGATACCGAGGGGGTAGAGGTGGCATGGATAGGGGTGGTAGAGGTTCACGAGGACCTCCTGCAAGGAGATCACAATATAGAGTTCTTGTAACAGGTATACCATTAAATTTATTTTAAGATATTCTTTATATTCAAAAATGATAAAGTATAAGGTGAACAGTTAAAAAATAAATTAGTACTATGGTATAAAATGTGCAATTATTGTTTTAGTAATAATTTAATACCTGATGATGAAAAAGTATAAGCAAAGGGAGATGACGATGATCATATGCTGGCGTAGTTTAATGACACTACTGTCCAATTTTATTTGTAAAATTGTGTAGCATATGAAGTCGCCATAGTGGCCCTGTGTGCATAGATTATGAGAGCTGAAGGTTTTGTCACTTACTAAAATGAAATTTATGGTGTTTTATATCAGTTTTGACTTTTTTTAATTAAAAGAGGAAATAAATTTAAAAAATCTATTTTTAAGGCTTGCCACCATCAGGCTCTTGGCAAGACCTCAAAGACCATATGCGAGAAGCGGGTGATGTTTGTTTTGCGGATTCTTACAAGGATGGAACCGGAGTGGTTGAATTTTTACGCTATGAAGACATGAAATATGCTATTAAGAAGTTGGATGACTCTAGGTTTCGGTCACACGAGGTAATGTTTTTATAAATGTCTTAATTCATTTGAAATTTTATATACAAACATTTTAAATATATCGACACGTGACAGCAATATGTATTCAAATCCTTAAAACATTTCTAGTGCCAATGCAATAGATGTTTATTTTTAATTTTTAAGTTGAATTTTATGCAAAATAGGTTTAATTTGAATTGAAATAAAAATGTGGCAGTTGTATTACAAAAATTTTATAGTCAGTCAACACTCAACCTGTGTTAATATTATTAGAACTTGTATATATTTTATAAATTAGTCATGATTGTATGTAAAATGTATTTAAAGAAAAAAAGTATTAATGAAACCGTTTTTATTTAGTGTCGCTAAAATATTTTTATATTTGCCTTTTTTACGCCTTGAAATGAAGTGCAAGCACATGTGGACTGCTATACTGTGTAATAATGTATTTGTAAGTATAGAAGTAAGTTGATGTAGCAAAAATATGTAAGCTATTTTCAGCTATGTAATTATTATTGTGTCTATGTAAAAAAAATAGTATGTATAGCTAAGTGTATGTATATGTTTTATGTGTGCATATATACATATACATATTTAGATATATTATAAAACGAGAAAATTGTTATCAATTTAAGGTTCAGTTTTGATGGTAAAGCAAAATGTGTATATTTGAATTATCTTACTTGCCAGGGTGAAGTAGCCTACATTCGAGTAAAAGAAGATCTCAGCGGTAGATCACGTTCACGCTCGTATTCACCACCGTCACGTCGTAGGGGTTCTCCGACGTATTCTCCGGTTCGCAGACACTCAAGATCCCGATCTAGATCACCCTATTAAGTAAAAAATCACAACGTGTAATCGTGCCTTTTACTGGTGACGATGAGCTAATTACGGCTAGCACAGCCATGTACTGTATGAACTTTGGCTCTCTTGTGTACCCATTTGATGCCATTACATGTGTACGTATTTCATAATTTTTTTTTTTTTTTAGTATTTGTATCTTGGCATTATATATTTTCTTTCATGAGTTTGTAGCTTAAAAATGAAAAATGTACGAAAGTATATAGTTTTAATCCAATCGGCATATTATCAAATTTTTATTGTAAATCAATCGACAATTTCCTTAAATTTATACAAAAAATGAAATTATTTCAGTTGATAATCAATAGTTTATTTTTCAGTTGTTTTTCTTAATTATTTTTGTCATCATTAAACTGATACACAATTAAATACAATCATTTGAAAATAAATTGTACATATAACCAATAATTTGCATTACGATGCAATATTCTGTAGTATATCGTATAAAATGAAATGACCATCATTTTGAATGATGATTTTTTAATATTGTTTTTTATTCAATGATAAAACATTCCTTTACAACATAAAATTAATTGAGTACAAAACTGATGTAAAAATTATAAAGTCTGATTAGTTTGCAATTTAATTTTTAAGTTTTGAATGTAACCAAACACTCGTTTTTATTTTTTCAATATATTTGTGTGTAGGTGTTAAAAACAAATGTTTTCTAAATGTACCTATGTAACTAAAATGGGTTTTGTGGTTAAGATAACATAAATAAAAACAATCACTTATTTGTTGTAATAAAAATTTTACATTTTGAATAGAAAACAAATTGTCTTAGAATATGGTAATAATATTTTGTGAAAGTTAATGGTAGATTTAAAATATTGATAAATGATTAAGTATATAATAATTTAAATTAATTTAAAATCTAAAATAATTAGTTATATAAAAAAATTAACTGCTGAAAAACTTGTTTCTGAATATATTTTAAATATATTTTTAAAACATTATCTACTGATATCAGCTTTTTTGAATGCTAATAGAATATTATTACTAATAATGTATAATTTTTCTTAATTCTTTATTGTAATTTTTTTTTAATAAAAAAACTAGTTTTTTTATGTTCTTATAATATGTGAACGATTAGGTCAATTTTATTTAGAGCAAGGTGAATTCTTATCATTATGAAACAGCATATCCACTGATACCTTGTAAATTAAAAATGACCTTCGTTTTATAACTTTGAGAAATGATTTGAAAAACATATTTCACCGCCTCTGCAATCATATATATTTATTTTATTGGCAAAAATACTTGCAATATATTGAATCTTACCACTTTCAATGGCGGAGATGTATATTTTTCCATATTAATGTATAGTTAAGTCATTTTATATGTATATATAATAAGAACAATAGATTTCCCCCTGCAGAAACAAAATAATATGTTAATTTTTCTGTTTATGTCACTGGAAGTCGCAAATATGCACGCTGCAATTCGAATAAAATAATTGGATAATTGTGGACTTAAAAAAAAGATAAAAATAGATTATACGTACGCAAATACTATAAATAAAGTAATTAAAATTAACCAAGAGGAATATTCTTGTAAAATGGATTTTTTCGGACACCGTGGGATCAAATCGGAGGGACACGATTTTTTATTTTATTTATTTTTTTTTAAATAAAACCTTATTACGAACGCGTTTGATGTGCGGATATACTAGTAATTGATAAAGGATTCAAAATCATGGCCCTTCGATGGATTCTCGCATGCGCTGGACTCACGGACAGCGGTGGATTTAGTTGGGATAGGACAAAAAGCTATTTAAAATGTATATGTAGGAATTGCAAACAAATGGATAGGATATTTTCTTGAATGAGGTACGCCTGTTCTCTGTCAGTTCTTATAGTCCAAATATGGCTTTGTTTTTCTTATTTTAAATATATGCTTTCTAAATAACATACTAATGCATGTGAATCATACGATGCTGATTTTGTTTATATTACTTTTGATTGTCTAAAAGGGATTTTAATATCGAATTTTTTACCTAATTATACTTCATTGTTTTAATGACGATTTTGACAATTTTTATCAAATAAAATATTTGAAATGAATTAAAAATTATATTTTTTAATTGAGCATAGATTGTTCGCAGTCTGTTTAAAAGAAAAATAATGATTAATGTTTAGCTTGCTCATAAAGGAAACTTCATAAAGAAAAATGTTAGAAGTATAAACATTTCAAGTATAATTATTTTTAATAAAAATCTTTCAAACAAATTATTTGTATTCGTAATTATTACATTGAAAATTTAATTTTTGAATCAAGTTCAATTAACAAAACTATACTACTAAAAATTGCTTTGAATATGAAATCCCTTTTAGGTGTTTGAATACTAAAAGTCTTTTTATTTCAAAAACAACCCGCTAATTTTTTAGATCCATCATGATAAGTGGATTTAAGTTTATTTTTGGACTATGGGAATTGGATTACAAATGGTAGGACTGCGTGGGACAGGAGATGTTATTAGGAAAAACATATGACCGAACATGCCTGTAATTTAATTTGATGGAATCTGATTTTCAAATTAGGATGTGGATGTTGCTGATGACAGGATAACTTTTTAATTTTGGCATATAGGACATAGGGAACATAATAGGACAGAGGGAGATAAAGAGAGAGAAACATACCACCCTCACGCCGTTGGACAGGATTCAAAAATTTATACATTTAGCGGGATTGGATACGTTTTAAAAGTATATATTTTAAAAGGACTGAGGAACGGTATGTTTTCCTTTTTTCAAAATTTTTGCATGTATTTATCATTAATCCTTATTTTCGAGCATGATGTTTTATTTTTTTTGTCTGTAAGAATTCAGCGTGGTTGATATCATCCTTAGCAATGTGTGGAGTATATGAACTTTTTCATTGATTGTAGCTCTATCGAAATTTTTTTGTTATAAATTATAATTAATGATATGGTATCCATCTCTTTATAAACATTAGTGTGGTGTAAATTATTTTGTCTCAAAAAATAATTATACAAAATCTTCATATTTATTCAATTATAATTAAAGCTGTATGTGTAAAAAAGTGCAATCTTAGTTTATAAAGAGATAACATTTTCATTTAATTTCAGCTAAAATTAAGCTTTTTTCAATGTGAAGTATAGTATCAGTAATATTTTACTTTTGATGTGTGAATAGCTTTTAAGATTTTTACAGTTAATACATAATAAGTGTTTATTAATATCTTTACAGATTACTTTTCTTTCTTTTGTATTTTACAGAACTTGGAAATAAATATATAAATGCATATTTGTTTTTCATTTGAACTCCTATTTTTCAACATTTCATATATATAGATAGATATAGATTAGTAATCTTCAAGCTTTGTCATTGTTTCACAGAACCCGTAAAAATATTTTTTTTTTACGAAACCCCTACCATCCCTAAAAAACAATATGCGTACTCCACAAGTTTTGAAAACCAGCCATCTTACGTGACCAAATTTTATTATTTACACCTGATTGAGGGGAGTGGGGCATTGTGTGCTGGGGCTGTAATCTTTTACTCCAGTACAGTTTTACTGCATAATAGGTATTTATAGAAATAAAAAATTATAAATAACTATCGTATATCTCTACATACAAGACGCACTTTGACCATCAAAATATTGGTTATAAATTCTATGTGCATCTTACACAGCAGTGAAAAAAATTAGGATGTGGGGGAAGCGTATAAAAAAATCGCACAAGACATAATTTGAGTTTAAAAATTAGGGATACGTTCCATAATTTTCTAAAACCGCATAAAACCAAAGCAATGAGTTAAAATACATCTAAAATTACATAAAAATAGTTTATGAAAATGTAGGAATATAAGAAAGCCTAAAAAATCATTTTGAAAATCCGAATGAAATTGATATAAAAATGAAAATGTTTGTTTTAAAACTTAATTCATTTAATTTTATGGCAAAGTAACAATTCCTTTTACATTTTTTTCAGCAGAATTATTGTCACTATCTGACAATGTTCGGCACCATTTGCGAACTGGTGCGAAATCACTTTCATCACTAGAAGGAGACAGTCAGTGACCAGATCTTCATGGTAAAGACAATGGTTCTTCACAAACAGAATTAACATCAACTTTACACCCTGGTTCTGTGTTGATTTTTTCCTCTGACAATAAAATCAGTGATTAAACTTTGCGATGATGATTTTACTATTTTTTTATGCAGTTCTCAATATTCAGACATACAATTCTTCAACTCGCGTTAAAATTGAAGACTCGTTCGGAATTTGTGCCGTGAACAAGAAAATGATTTTAAAGACCTCATCGAATTATATTTGCATTGAAGGGGCTAGATTTTTCTTCCGCTTCACTATCATTTTCTGGATCTTCGACGATATCTAAACTTATACCGATAATATCATCGTCACTTCAGGCACTATCCACAAACAATTCGTTGACACCATTCTGGCCGAAGGTATCAAAACCTTCGCCAATTTTATGTGCCGAAGTAATGATTTCAGCTGATAATGTCGATGTTTGAATGACTGCACTGTTTGCAAGTCATCCAGGCCAAACTGCTTTCCATCAGGCATTTAAATTCTGTGGCTTTATTTCAAATTATTATAGAACGAGATTATTATTGCCTGTTTTTTTCTTTGCGTGATTTTTTCAAAATCTTTATCTTGAAACAAGGAGGAAATTGTCATACCACAACCGATACCAAAGACCGCATAAGAACAGGAAGCAGGCTATCGGAAAAGGTGTAGAATGATAAAATTATCATACGAATTCTAAATTTGTATTTTTTTATTTAGTTTACATTTTTTGTTTATATAAACATAAACAATAATGCATATATATATATATATATATATATATATATATATATATATATATATATATATATATATATATATATATATATGTTCACCATCGTTTTCTGAAATCACTTTCCAACTCTCAGGTAGTTGCTGGATTCCTCGTTCGTAAAAGCTACCCAGTTTTTCGGCAAAAAAAGGCGGTGAGGTGGTTTTTGACGGCCTACACGGTATTAATTTTTTTACCGTTTAAACTGTTCTACAGCGAGTGGAACAAAAAATAATCTGAAGGTGCAATGCCCGGAGAATACGGTGGATGCGATATGATTTCCCATTTCAACTTCTTCAGTTTTTGGAGTCAGTTTTGCTGTATGTGATTTTGCGTTATAGTGGGGAAGATGACCCCCTTGCGATTGATCAAAATCGGACGGTTTTCATTAATAATTCGTTTGATTAGCTGTTGACAGTATTTCTCTTTAGTGATCGTTCTTCCCCGTGGGAGCAGCTCAAAATGAACAATACCTTTGCAATACCACCAAATACATAGCACAACACCTTTATCGGATGTGAGCCAGCTTTGGCGACTGGTTCTTCCCTTTCATTCGTTTGGTTTTCACATTCATCTACATCGGACGTTGTTGTACATGATCCATTTCTCATCGCCAGTTAGCAACTGATCTAAAAAGGCTCTCTATTGAGAGGTCCAAGCAAAAAAACTGCCGAAGAGATACGATCAAACTTGTTTTTATCAGACAACGAGTGCGGCATCCACGTATCGAGCTTCAACGTGAACCCCAGTTTCTTTAAATGCCGAAATACTCTCTATCTGTCAATGTTGAGTGTCTCGGCAACCTCTCATTGAAATTCGTGAGTTATTGTCAACTAAAGCGCGCACAATATCATCGTCGATCCACAGTGGGCCGTCCAGAGCGGCGTTGATCTTCGAGGTCAAAATCACCAAGTCGAAATTAATAAAACATTTCTTCACAGTTGAAAGTGGCGGTGTATGGTACAAATAAATCTCCCGGATATTTTTCGTTGCCACACCAACAATTACTCCAACGATATTGAATCGTATACAAACTTTTACACTGATCCAATATAATTGAAAACGAAAAACATGAAATAGCAATAGGATTGGAGCAAGAATTGCAAAGGAATAATTTTAAGTAAACGGTGACATTTTACGTCTTTATTTTAAATTATTACTGTTTTTCCGTATAAGTGTTTTATTCTAAATGAATTTCTCTCTTGTTTATTTTTGTTAATTATAAACAGTTATCATTATCATGAAAACATCGACTGGTGCAGAAATGTATAAAAACGGCAAAGAATGAAATTTCATGACTATGTAAATATATTATTAGTTGAATTAATAGTACAAATTTTTAATTTCAATACACGTTTTCACCTTATAATTTATTTAATTTAGATTTTTAGCTGATCTAAAGAAGTGCAAATTGCGATTTATTGTTTTGAAAATAAAATGTTTTCAAGTAAATACCTATATAACAGTTTATTCAGAACATATTTAATTTATTAAGAAAATAATAATTTATATAGACTAAAATACTCAAAGTTGTCTAATATTATTGAACTGGATAAAATACATATGTTTAAATTTTGTTTCAGAGCATTAAAAACTATTTTTCACAGAATAAAAAAAAAACACCAGCACGTTCCTTTTACCTTTTTTTATTATTGTTATGTCAACTGAGTGATTAATTCTTTCTGTAATTATGCTGATGATATCCTAACAATTTTATGAACTAAAAACATCAGGACATTTCTAAAAAAAAATCAACTAACTCGTTAAATTATTGCAGTCTTAATAAAATATGTTTCTTTTATATTTCATTTTTATTAATTCATTAACATTATACTCTTAAAAAAAAAACAATAGAAAATTAATATGAAAGTACACTATGCCAGTACATTTACCAAAAAAGCTAAGAACCCTCCGGTTTAAAAATCATCGAACTATCAAAATATTATTCTCTCTACTATTTTGAAAAAGTTGCACAGTAAATGTAATTCGTAGAGACCCTATGTTACAGAAAATTATTTTAAGTAAATCACGTCAAAGTTAAGTATATTTTATAAATGTCGATTTGAAATAATTTCTATATATTTTTATTTTACCTGCACGAAAACCTTATCCAGGACAGTAGTTGTACTAGAATTTCTGATATATATGCCAGTCGACAGTCATATGTTTCAATGTTTTATTTTAGTTGAAAACATTAAAATCACATATTTAATTATAATCATTCACAATAACAAATAATTATGTGAAAAAAAAATCTTCAACAGATATTTAGTAAATGACATTAACTATAAGGGTGAGTTCGGTCATTTGTATAAAAAATCCGATTGAACGAATTTCCATAGACTCTATTAAAGTATAGAAATTAAAAAAATTCTAATTTTAAAATAAAATGTAACCAGATGATCTTTTTAAATTTTTTACAACGAAGTTTAACCTGATTCGACTTAATTACCGAATATGACTGTTACCTTGGGATAAACATGAGTACGGTTTGAATGGCTTAAAAATATCATCAGTGTTTATTAAAAAAACGCGCACGCGTGCCTATACGCACAATTCATACGCATATGCACCTACACACGCACTTTTTCATATTGTTTATCTCTCTTTCTCTCTTTCTTTATATACAAATATATATATATATATATATATATATATATATATATATATATATATATTATGGTTGGTGCAAAAATAGTTGCTGTTTTTATTATTTTAAGTTTGACGCCGATTTTTCTAGTTACCGTTATCTTTTGATACAATCATGTGACACATCATTGTAAACAATGAAATTAGCACTATTTACTTCACCTTATGTCTACTGTTTACATTCTTTAGTATTGTCGTATTAACCTCTTAATTTAGTCATTGAAAAAAAAGCAAATTCACGCGATTTTGTTCTATGAGTTTAAATTGGGACGTAAAGCAATAGAAACTGCTAGAAATATCAAATTTGTTTTTTGCAAAGAGTCAATTAATGAGAGTACAGCTCAACACTGGTTCCAAAGATTTCATAATGGAAACGAAAGTCTCGATGATGAGGAGGGTCGAGGATGATGGACGTCCTTCAGCTATAGACAATAATGATTTAAGTATCATTATTTAAGTAGACCCACGTAAAACAACTTGAGAGGTGGCAGACGAACTCAATGTTGATCATTCAACAGAGATATTCGACATTTGAGCCTCATTGGAAAAACAAAAAGTTCGATAAATAGGTGCCGTGTGAACTATACGAACATCAAGCAATTCGGTGATATGAAGTCTGCTCTGCGCTTCTTTTAGTTAACAAAAATGATCCCTTTCTTGAGCGCATTGTCACATGTAATGAAAAGTGGATTCTTTAGAACAATCGGAAACGTTTAGCACAGTGGATAGACCGAGGAGAAGCACCAAAACAGTTTCCTAAGCCGCAGCTTCATGAAGAAAATATTATGGTCACTATTTGGTGGTCGGCAAGTAACATCATTCACTACAACTTCTTAAATCCCGGTGAAACAATAACAGCAGAAGAATATTATCAGGAAATTAAAAACAATGCATGAGAAGTTGCAGCATTTACGGTCAAAATTAGTCAATCGAAGATGACCAATTCTTCTGCATGGCAACCCCCGACCATATGTCTCACAAATGACTTTTAAAAAATTAAATGAACTGGGTTATGAATCCTCATCCTCACCCACCTTATTCTCCAGATTTGTCTCCAACAAATTATCATTTGTTTAAACATTTGAGCAATTTCCTACGAGAGAACGTTTTAAAAGATCAAGATCATCTCAGAGAGCTCTCGATGAATTCGTTAATTCCAGGACACCAGAAATCTATCTTATACGAATAGACAAACTTGTTTCCTGTTGGGAGAAATGTATGCAGGCCAATGGTCTTTATTTTGATTAACAAATATAATTTTTAACTGATATATGCGTCTTTATACTCGATACGTAAAAACCACAATTATTTTTGGACAAACCTAATATAATTTATTAGGTACTAAAAACGCCTTCTTCATAGCCAGTTAACAGGCATTGTTTCACAATTCTGCACAAGCAATGCAGATCCATTTTAAAATTCTTAAATATAAAAATATCAGTGTTTAAAGCTGCATTCAAATCTGAACCCTCACCCATATAATATATCCATATATCTATAAGGTTTTAAAACAGATTACAAAATAAGAAATTTAACTTAAAAATGTTTTTTTATGTGTAAATAAATTATTATAAGTCAAAACCAACATAGATTTTAAACATGAATGAATCCCGAACCAAGGAATCTACAAAAATCATAAATAATTGATAAAGTATTATGATTATGATCAGTCGATGTAGTTAATTTTCATTACGGTCTTTTCATAAATGATTACCATGAAAAATAGATACTATATATATATATATATATATATATATATTAATTTTATATGAATAGTGATTTAAAAAGAACACTTTTATAATAAATTAGTCTTTAAATCTATGATTTTAAATCTATTAAATATAAATTTGTTTCTACTATAAATTTCTTATACTTCATTTCATTGCCTCTGATCTTACCAGGCTATGTTTATGAAATTCTTATTTTAAAAATCCAAATTGTTAACAAATAAAATTATTTTGCTCAGACATTATTTTATATTCTCTGTCTTATTATTTTTTATAATGTATATTATATATATATATATATATATATATATATATATATATATATGAAAATGCAAATTTTTCTAGGTGCTTTCATAAAAGAAATCATCACGAGATGACTGAGAAATATCATAAAGAAAACTTTATTTTCTTACACTTAAATATTTGTTATTTATAAAGTGGTATTCTCGTATGACAAACATATCAATTATTTTTCAATAAAGACAGTGTTGGGAAATGTATGAATTTACAATCTATTATTAACTTTGGATAAAAACTGACATCGATGACTCATATTAAAGTTTTGAATTAAAAATTATTTGAGTTGAAATATTGTCGGTAATAGAGTTACTTATAAATGTTGAAGTATGAAATTAATATACGATTTTACAAAAAAAAAATATTGGCAATTCGGAAGTAATATATTTTAAAAGAATGTATGCTACAGAAGGAATTTAAAATTTTCAAAACAATCGATTCCCATTTTTAATCTAAGCCCCATATTAACCTGTTAGCTGTGTAACCGTATTTTAAAAGTTTGTACCTACACTGTGTCGCAAAAATGAAGGGATGACGAGTATACTCATTAAACATAGAATATATGCAACTGTTGTAAAATTGTATTAAAATGTAACGAAATGGTATTTGACTTTTTTTAAAAATCAATAATTTTATTGCTCAAATTCATTGGTGTTATTTACAAAACTTAAACACACATAATTTCCACATTTTAAAATAAAAAAAAAAAACAAGAAAAAGCAAATTCTTGGAAAAAATGATTGAATTTTGTTTTTATCTCAAAATATTCTAAAACTTCTTAAATTTACGAATATATTTTGGTTTTCACTAAAAATGTAATTTAAATAGTAAATGGTAATTACTTTCTTTACCTGACGAGTATACTCGTCATAACATAAAAAAATGCCATTTCTTCATGATGAGTATATTAGTCATACACAGCTAGCACACAAGTATATATAGACACACAAAATGGAAGATTAGAAATAGTAATATTTTTAGCGAGGAAAATTAAAAGATTATTGTTTTTGATGAATAAGTTCAGATAATACTGCAGTGATAACTAACTAAAAGAATTATTTCTTTGGATAATGTTTGAAACACAATTCAAGTGCAAAATGATTTAGCAAGATAATTAACTACCATTTTGTTCCAAAAAAATTAAATATCTAATTTTAATAGTCATGTTTAAAAACAATATATATATAGAAAACTGCGACGGAAATTTGAAAAGATCACAACCTGCTATATACGAGGTCAGACAATTAAGTAATGCGACCGATTTTTTTTCTCGGCCTGTGGTAACACTGCGAACCTGTAACTCCGCCACCGTAATAGCAGATCCCTACTCTCTCGATTGAGACCTTGACCACCCTCGTACGATCATTTCTTCGCCAGCTGTTTAGTGTTTTGTAACAACGCGCGAGTAGTGCATGTCACGAAAATGGAACAGATG
This sequence comes from Acanthacorydalis orientalis, assembly GCA_034766995.1. Lineage (NCBI taxonomy): Eukaryota > Metazoa > Arthropoda > Insecta > Megaloptera > Corydalidae > Acanthacorydalis > Acanthacorydalis orientalis. The sequence continues at coordinate 13,956,423 of CM068317.1, read as the reverse complement.
AACACCGCTCAAGATTGTCTCGAGCAGGTTGAAAGTGATCCTACTCTTCTCGATCGAGTTATTACTGGTGATGAAAGTTGGTTCTTTCAATATGACCCCGAAACTAAACGACAAAGCCAACAGTGGCTGTCCCCTGGAGCACCAAGGCCAAAGAAGACGAGAATGAGCAAGTCCAAAGTGAAAACCATGTTGATTTGCTTCTTCTACAGCAAAGGGGTGGTTCACAAAGAGTTCGTACCACCTGGACAAACCGTAAATCAAGTATTCTACCGCAATGTGCTCGAAAAATTACGAAAAAGGGTGCTCAGAGTGCGTCCAGAGATCGCGAAGACTTGGGTTCTGCATCACGACAATGCTCCCTGTCACAGTGCGTTCAGTGTCTCTCAGTTTTTGGCGTCTAAAGGCATCGCAACGTTACCACAACCGCCCTATTCACTGGACATGTCACCCTGCGACTTTTTCCTATTCCCCCATATGAAAAATTCGTCAAAGGTCGACATTTTGACTCCGTTGAAGATATCCAAGAATCTGTGACGAGGGTACTCGGAGAGGTCCCACAAGAAGTGTTCCAGAATTGTTACGAAAACTGGAAAACTCGCTGGAATAAGTGTATAGATGCGGGAGGGGACTACTTTGAAGGGGATCGCAGCGATGTACCGTAATTTTTAAATATACTCGATTTTTGAATTTTGTCGCATTACTTAATAGTCTGACCTCGTAGATGTCGAATACTATCTCTAAAATTTACTGCAGTCTTAGAAGAAGTATTCAAATCGCTCGACTGGGAGGACAAAGTAATCGACATAAAAGGCGAAAGATTAAGTTACCTTCGGTTTGCTGATGGTATCGTTATGTTCACAAGTACTTCGGAGGGGCTACAAAAGAGAATAGAAAAATTAAATGATGCCAGTCAAAAAGTTGGCCTAAACATGAACAATGCAAAAACAAAAGTGTCGTTCAATGCGCTTGTTTACTCGAAAAAAAATCAAATAAAAGGAACAGAAATAGAAATTACGAAGTAAATCTAAATAGGCCAGCTTACCAGCAAAGATGGATCATTCATTGAATGAAGTGAACACGAGAATAAAATGGGATGATCTCATTTGGACGAAACGTCTCGATATTGAAATCAACAATCACACTGAAAAAAAAGTACTTGACTAATGTATACTGCCAATCTACGATAGCGAAACATGGGTGCTTAACCCCAAAATCATTCAGAGACTACAAAAAACACAGAAAAGTATGGAAAGATGCATGCTAGGAATAACAAGAAGAGATAGGAAAAGAATAGAATGGGTACGAAAACAGACAGGAATGATAATGTAATAAGAAGAGTATAGAGTCTAAAATAGAAATGGTCGAGGCATGTTGCAAGAAGAGAAGATAATCGACAGACAATAAGAATTATTAAACCGGGAACCAAAGAATGTAAAAATCAGTGGAGAAGAGATGCATTAAGTCGTACAAATTGGAAAATCATGGAAGAGGCCTTTATCCAGTGGATTGACAGAGGCTGTTACTGCTGATATATAACTATCTCTCTTTCTCTCTCTCTCTCTCTCTCTCTATATATATATATATATAAATATATATATATATATATATATATACATATACATATATATATATGTATATATATATATATATATATATATATATATATATATATATATATGTAAGCAGACCATCAAATTTAAATGTCGACGAATTGGAGACAATGATTTAAACAAATGCCAGTTTCACGTGTCGACAGCTTGCAGAATTGTTCAAAGTGATGAAACAATATGAAAGCATTTACACAAAATAGGAAAGAAGTGGAAATTAAGTAAATGGATACCACACGAATTAACTCCCAATAACAAATTACAGCGTCTTACAATCTGTACATCTTTTATTTCATGACTAAAATCAGAGAACTTTTTGGATCAAATTTTGACCACTGATGAAAAATGGATTATGTATTCCAACTACAAAGTACTCACCACTGGCTTTCATTAGGTGATCCTGTCCCACAAAGTCCTAAAGGAAAGTTAACACCACGAAAACTTATTCTCTATGTTTGGTGGACTTCAAAAGGAATTATTCACCATGAATATCTACGAGTGGGTCAAACCCTAACGGCAAACATTTATAGTGAACAACTCCAACGAGTACACGATGCATTAA
>CM068317.1:13944254-13949254 GCA_034766995.1 Acanthacorydalis orientalis | reverse complement strand
AATTACCTACATTTTTTTAATATCAACATAAACAGAAAAGTCTGTTTGAATATTTGTATCTTAATAATCATTTCCCTGTATATTAGAATGATGTGGAAACAAATGCCAATGCTCGAAATTATGCTTAAAACTGTAGAAATTTTTCCATTAGGAAATGCTTTAAACATTTCAGTTTTTTTATAGTAAAATTTATTATTCTTTCATTATATCTATTTAAAAAATGCATTTGTTTTTAATTACGGACATAAGGTTAATTTTATTTGTTAAACTATATAGATTTAATATTCGCAAATTAGCAATAAATTTCATATTTTTTGAATTAAAACAAAACTATTTGAAGCCGTAACAAGCTGTATTTATGATACAACTTATATATATATATATATATATATATATATATATATATATATATATATATATATATATATATATGTGTGTGTGTGTGTGTGTGTGTGTGAGTGTGTGCATATATACCTGTGTAATTTTATGAGTATAATTTATAAGTGTAGCATGCAAAGCCAGAATAATACACACTTATTACAACCACGTAACCACAGTATTTTAAATTATATATATATATATATATATTTATGTGTGTGTATGTGTATTAATACCTATGTCAGTTTATATGTATATCTTATAATTGTGTACGAGCAAAACCAGAATAATATACACTTATTATAACCACATAACCACAACATTTTAAATTATATATATATATATATATATATATATATAATATATAAATGTATATATATATATATATATATATATATATATATAAAAATACTAATAATCATTTTATCGTTTAGATAACTAAATTAATATGAATGAATAGTGAAAAAGTTAAAGAAATATAAATTTATAGTTTAATCAGTGTATATAGGTGATTGAATTTAGGCTTCCACATGAAAGTATTAAAAAAATCTCAACAATTCAACAATCATGTTATTTTTTTATTCAGTATTTTAGTCGAATTTTATTTTAGTATAGGATTGAACTAAAATACTATATAAAATATAACATGATTTTTTTAAATTATCGTCGATTTTTTTTATTTTTAAATCACCTATATTTGTGCAATAAATAAATAAATAGTAAGATTAAAATAAATATAAAATGAGTAAACTTTATAGAACACAATTAATAATAATAATAAATAAATTATCTCGTTGACAGAAAATTACAGTTCAAAGTTATTATTTTTTGAATCAAATTTAATAAGTTTTCACAAATGAATTGTTACATCTTGCAAGTTACACAATCGCACATTTTCTCTAATTGAAATAATTAATAAGAAAATCATGTAAACCTGTTAGCTATGTAGCCGTATTTTAAAAGTTTGTACCTACACTGTGTTGCAAAAATGAAGGGATGACGAGTACACTCGTCAAACACAGAGTATATGCAATTTCTGTAAAATTGAATGAAAATGTAACGAAATGGTATTTGATTTTTTTGAAAAATCAATAATCTTATTGCTCAAATTCACTGATATCATTTACAAAACATAAACATACATAATTTCCATATTGAAAAAACAACAAAAAAAGCAAATTCTTTGAAAAAATGATTGCATTTCGTTCTTGTCTCAAAATATTCTAAAATTTCTGAACTTTAAGAATATATTTTAGTTTTCACTAAAATTTTAATTTAAATAGCAAATGGTATTTACTTTTTCGCCTGATGAGTATACTTGTCATAACATAAAAAAAACCCTTTCTTCATGACGAGTATACTCGTCATGAACAGCTAACAGGTCATAGTACAGAATACTCTCAGATTTTTCTGTCTACTTGTTAAGAATATTTACTAGAACAGTTATTTTAAGTGATATATTTAGTACTGCTAATAAGTAATACTTATTTACAGTACTTAGTAGAAGATTATCTCAATAACACTCTAAACTTACTGTTAGAAATTTAATTGTCAAATTTAAATCTAATGGTATAGTAGGCACAATTAACTAGTGAAAAGTATTTGCAGATTTTAGTAACAGATTATCAGTGTAGTCCTATGAGTACGGTCCATTATATTTAAATCTGATAGAAAGTATTGCAAAATTAATATAAATTTGGATATATAAGTATATATTTGTGTTATTTTTTTTCAGACTGATCGCTATAAGCCACTTAATTTAGAAATTGCGAACAGATTTGGCGAAGGTTCTACACAAAAAATTCCAGTGAAGAATATAACATTGCCCGATTTGAGTTTCACAAATGAAATCGGTCGCAGGGAAGGATTCTCCCTGTTCAACCCACGCCATAGAAGGGTTTCTGGCCGTCTTATTGAAGTATTCATGGGTAAGTTATCGAAAAAGTTGCATGCTACGTTTACAGTTTTTTAGCACTAGCCAAATTCACTTTTCCAGATGCCTTTTTCACTCGCTCCGTAAAACACAAACATATTTTTTAAGAATAACTTTCTTATAAAAAACATTCAATAGCTGTTGCTTATGCGTATTTCGGTACAGAAAAATCTTAGATTTTTCTATTTATTACCTTTCGGAGAATGATAGTATCATCGTCAAAATTCGCATATGCAACAAATCAAAAATAGTCAATAATCAATTATTTAACATTTTTGATCAGAAAAAAACTGGTTTATGAGATGAATCAAAAAGTAATTTGTAAATTTAGAAGTTAAACGTTAATGAAATACCGAGATATACGAGGAAAATTTGAAAAGTTCACGGCCTAACTATGAAAGAATATAACTTGTGTTTTTAAATTACTTTTATTTTTCAATATGGTCCTCCTGAACTCAAATACACTTCATCCAGCAATGCTCCAATGCTTTTATGCCATCCTAGAAATACTTTTTTTGGGAGTCTTCAAAATAGCGATTCACTGTTGCTATCAGTTTTTCATTTGTTGAAAATCACCTACCGCCAAGTATTTTTTCAGTTTTGAGAACAGATAAAAACCTGGAGGGGGGGTCGGTCAAATCTGAAGAATAATCTGGATGGCGCAGGAAGTCGTACTTCAATTCAGTGATTGTTTCCATGGATACAATACTTGTATATGGACGTGCATTGTCCTGATGGAAAATGTTTTTTTTTCTTTGATAGACCTGGTCTTTTCTTACGAATTGTTTGATCGAGTCGATCCAAAAGTTTAGTATAATAATTTCCCGTTATCATTTGACCCTTTGGAAGATAGTCAAGTAGCAGATCTCTTTAGGATCCCGAAAAATTGAAACCATAACTTTTTCAGCTGATAAAACTGATTTTGTTTTCTTTTCTGGCGGAGAATCACCATGATTCTATTACTTTAATTGTTGTTTTGACTCTGGAGTGTAATGGTAAGTCTCACCTGTAACAACAAATTGCCAGATAAAGTCAGTCATATCCCTCTCAAATCGATCTAAACAGTCGTGGGAAGTTTGTACTCGAATGCGTTTATGACCAATTGTCAGCAAACGTGCCACCCATCTTGCCGATAGCCTTTTCATACCTAACTCTTCAATTATTATGTGATACACACATTCATCTGATATACCCACAACCTTAGCAATTTCAAACACCTTCAATCGCCGATCTGTAAGACAATATCGTGCACTTTGTGGATGATTTCTTCTGTCTTTGCAGTTTTCGAACGTCCACTACGGGAGTTATCTTCTAAGCTTGTATGACCACATTTAACTTCAGCTTCCCACTTCTTTACAGATGTATAAGAAGGTGCACTATCACCCAGTACATTTATCATCTTATTAAAGATTTATGTTAGCGTTAAGCTTCTTGACAAAACACTTTATCACAACACGATGTTCAACTTTATCCATTTCAACAACGGCACAAAAGAGTTTTATTTAAATTGATGTTTGCACCAAACTACTTGACACATTAATTATAGACTTTGAGGTTATGCATAAAATAGATATCGATTTGTAATGCGTCACAAACATTTAAAATATTACCGCCAGTTATATGTTAAGCCACGAACTTTTCAAATTGCTCTCGTAATTGAAATTAACGTTCTAACATCGCCATTTAAATAGACGTAAAGTATATCCAAGACGATTAATGATTAATTATAGAACAATATGATCGAAAAAGTGTTCATGGTTTGTAAGAAGTGAACATTTATTTGTTAAACAAAGTTACATGCTTCAAAAATAAAATGGTTTACAAAAAAGTACACCTCCAATTTCATGCATGTGTTTACTTTCAATTACATTTTACTTATATAATACTTTGTATATTTTACTATTTATTTCTTTGTAATTTCAGGAATGCGTACCGTGGATGATTTACAATCGATATGTGTGTTCAGTCGTGACAGAATCAATCCATTCTTGTACAACTACGCTCTAAGTGTAACATTATTACACAGAACAGATACCAAAGAGCTTGATTTGCCGACTTTAGCTGAATCATTCCCTGAGAAGTTTATTACTGGTGGAATTTTCACAAATGTGCGCGAAGAAGCGACAATCGTGCCTGAGGGTTCTAGGGTAAGATAATACACTTTTCTCTTTGTATATATATATATATATACAAGTAACCATCGTATAACATGGTCGTTAGGTTCCCAAAAATGTCCTGTTATGCGAATTCGTGTTATACGAAACAAAGAACTAATACATAAAACAGGGGTAGGTTCCAAAAATTAAGAAAACTATACTATTTTCTTTTTATGACTAACAATAAAAGAAATATGTTTATTAACCCTTAACGATCGAGAGTTTTCTTTGTATTACTCGCCCATAAGACGACAGAAAATTAGATGAAAGCTTATAAAACGTTTGTAAGAATGAAAACTTAAATAACAAATTTAAACTGGTTTGTTTGGATATAAATTCAAGATATTTAGTTGATTTGTAATTTTATAATTAAAATTAATTTTTATAATTTCTGAGAGTATGATATTTTTCAAAGCAGTCGCCAATGTGCAAGGATAGATTCACGGGACATGTTGAACAATACATGGATGTTTGTTTGCGCCCGCCTTTAACCTTTTTATCGGAACATACTCGACAATCTTTTTTATTTCCAA
>CM068317.1:13934254-13941754 GCA_034766995.1 Acanthacorydalis orientalis | reverse complement strand
TATATGATGCGATCCATTCAGGAGTCGTGAGAGACGTAAGTATTTCTTTTAAATCAATAAAGATACAATGAGTGTCCAATAACAGTTAAGCTAGCCGTACACTATATATATATATAGGCATCAGCATAGGATTTAAACTGGGACAACGTGGGTCACTGCCCGGGGTAGCAAATTGTGAGGGGGGATAAATTTTGAAAAGATGTAAATTTTATTTTCTGTCATAATTGAGATTTACAGGTAGCTCAAATGTGAAATAAAAAATTAAATCTAAAACTTTTTGTAGTTCAATATTTTTTGTAATTTATGTGACAAATTTTCATAATTTTGAATTAAGAGTATAGATGTTTCCATAGAATGGTGTTTTTTCCAAATTTTTTACTGATCATTAAATTTTTTCTGTTGAAATGTTCTCAAAATTAACAGTCACGTATTTCTCTTAATTCATTTGGCAAACAGTTGAGGGGAGTGAATGGGAGCCATTTGATTAGAGACTCAAGGGCTGCATCGTTTTTGCGTTTACAGGGGAATTCCCTGACAACTGAAACTGAAAAATAGTGATGTAGGTGGATGAAAAAAATAAGGGAATTCCTCATTAATTTGAACCGTAAAAGTGGAATAGAAAAATTTATGACTGCTTAAGCTAATTAAGTTGTATTACATAGAAATCATGTTATAAGAGTGCCGTGTTATAGGATGGCAGTCGCAGTTTTACCTCGCATTATGAGAGTATCGCATTATATGAGGATTTACTGTATATATGTATGTATGTATATATATATATATATATATATAAATACTCAATTTTTAGAACACATTTTCAACGCTCTTGTAAATTTAAAAATGAATATTATTATTGATATATAAATTACATTTTTTCATTGAAAATATTAATTTTCAGGCAAGTGGTAGTAACATAACACTTACTGAAAATGAAGGTATTGACGTTCTGGGAAATATAGTTGAAGCGTGCACTGGTCTGACACCAAATATGGACTATTATGGAGATCTGCATAACATGGGTCACATGATCATCGGATATATCCATGATCCAGATCAAAGACATCTTGAACAGTTCGGAGTTATTGGTGATTCGTCTACAGCAATGAGAGATCCTGCTTTTTACCGCTGGCATGCGTACTGTGATGATTTGTTCCAAGAATTTAAGGGATCATTGCCACGTTATACTGTTAATCAGGTATATAAATAATTATAATTCTGATATATATATATATATATATATATATATATATATATATGATAGCACACTATAATTTTTAATAAAACACTGCTTAGTTTCACTAGGTTTTATTCAGCAAATAAATATAAACATTAATATATTAACAAAAAATAGCGGTGTGTCTACAACTCGCCACACGATCACTCGCTTGTTACTCTCTATTGTTTTCCGTTGCCATGTCATCCAGGGCACACTATTAACAACCTACATGCTCGAAACTTCCTGGTTGACATATATGTATATATATATATATATATATATATATATATATATATATATTTCTTATATAGAGAAGCCATATGTAACCAGTCTATATGAAGAACTATTTTAAACACCACAAATCAATTATTTCATATAAACTCTATCTTTATGTAGGTAATTCAATCACACTACCAATATCTTTAGAAAAATGGTTGATAAATATGTTATGATTGTTTTTTTGGTCAATGTGAGCACAGTATAACTATCGAGAATAATTATATTCGACGAAATGTTTAAATTTTTGTAAAATATCTAATATTTATGTTCGGTTAAAAACAAATAGCTACAGATATATATTATTTCCCTCAAAATTGAGAAAATAGATCAAAATTATGTAATAAATGTATCTAAAGGCAACAATGCCCATATTTTTGAATAAATGTCAGCATTGTAATCGATGCATTGCTCTTCAAATGTTATTATATTACGAAAGTAGTAGCTTTTCGTATATTTTATTAGTCGATTATAAGTTTTATGAATCGAATTATAATTATATAAATTTAAAAATTATGGTTATTACTGAAAAATTTTCAAAATCTCTTTATAAGACACACACACACACACACACACACACACATATATATATATATAGTGGAATCCCGTTTATCCGGCTCAAACAGGACCGGACCCAGTCTGAATGACCGAAAATCCGGATAATTCGTTAACAACATATATAACACAGTTTATGTACATTTTATTTTCTTTATTGCACATTTTATATACTTTTACAAAAATATTAACAGTACAAAGCAAAATACATACCTTGATTCAATCTAAGTACAAGTGTCGATTTACTCTCTTGGTCTCAGCATGAAGCAACCATGTAAATTATGTCCTTGATGTTGACTTATTTCAAAATGGAGACTACGTCTCTTTCATCATTTCTTTCAGCTTTCTGTTCAGTAAGTTTACTGAACAATTGCTTTCTTTAAGGCGCTTTAAAGTATCAAGAACTCTCTGATCCATGGGCTGTATTAATGCTGTTACATTAGACGGAAGAAATTTAACTTTGATATTCCCACTAGCCAGTTTTTCTTCTGTTGGCTGAGATGAGGCAATGTCAACTAACAATATCGTTTTCAATGCAAACCTTCTTTTCTTAAGTGACTTTTTACACTTGACACGAAATTGTGAAAAAACATTTCCTTAAAAATCGGATTATCCATCCAAGCAGTTTTCAATGACTTCTAAACAACTGGCAAAAAATATTTGTATGTTTTAGCAAGTAGATTAACAGATTTTCCAACTAATACAATGGGTAATTTATATTTCGCTGAAGTATTACTGCAAGCAAGCAATGTGATCCCCTTTTTCTTTTTTTGTAACCTCTAGCTGAATTTTCTAATTTCAAAGCTAATATCTTTTCTGGTAGCACCTTATAAAAAAGACCAGTTTCATCAGCATTATAAATTTGATTTGGCTTTATAAATTTAATCCGGATGAACCAGAAATCCGAATTTACGGTATCCGGAATAACGGGTTTATATATATATATATATATATATATATATATATATATATATACATGTGTGTGTGTGTATGTATATATATATATATATTTATATATACATACACCAAACCCTCGATTTACATATATATATATATATATATATATATATATAAATATATATATATATATATATATATATATATATAAATATATATATATACATATTATATATATATAAATATATACATATATATATATATATATATATTTATATATACATACACCAACCCCTCGATTTACACGGTAGATTGATTCTCCAAAAGTACCGTGTAAATCGAAATCGTGCAATTAGAGTCCACATATTATATTAAAAATAAGGGATTGGTTTTCCAAATCCGCAATGAAACAATATTATTTGTCTTTAATAAAACTGGAGAATATATTTTACACATTAATTCGGAAAACATTAAAAACAAATAAAGAAAGTGTTCATTCTGTATCATCTTCACTTCTTAATTTTCTCTTCGCTTATCTTTCTTTCACATCTTCACTTCTCTAATTCATTCTCCAAAGGCATAGCGAGAACTGTTCTAATAAAATCCGTCATCAAACATTGCTTCAAATCTTTACTCAACTCCTTACAAGGTTCCTGATATTGAGTTAAACAACTGCGCAAGTCCCTTCCAAATTTCGCACTACTTTCCATGTTTGGATCATTCTCAATGAATGAAATATTCAGTTCTTTAGCCAGTTTTTAATACTGTTTGCGCTATTGTTATCTCGAATTGATGCAGTTGCTTCAGTTTAGAAGAAAAAATTCGAAATTGAAAATTTCTGTTATCGTTAAGATGCAAGAAAGCAAGAAACTCTTTACAGTGGTGTGTGTGCTTATTATTTTGCACAGCATTGTAAATGGAGAGCTTTTTTCAATGCGTGCTAAAGTGTTTTAAGACATTTTTTTTGCAATTCTGTGACCGTGTTAAATTGAAATAGGGCCGTATAAATGGATGTTTTTTAGAATTCTTTCAACCGTGTTAAATCGGATGTGTGCAATTCGAGTACCATGTTAATCTAGGGTTAGGTGTATATATATATATATATATATATATATATATATATATATATATATATATATATATATGATAGTATATCTATGTGTTTTATATATGATTAATATATATATATATATAAAATCAAACAGCTCAACTACAATGGTATAACCGTACCGAAAGTAGAAGTTGTAACCACAGGAAGCGCTGCCAATCAATTCCAGACGTTCTGGCAACAGAGTGATGTTGATTTATCTCGCGGCATGGATTTCGTTCCTCGAGGATCGGTCTTCGCCAGATTTACTCATCTTCAACATGAACCATTCACATACAAGTACGTTTCTGTCAAATACATTTTATAATCATATTTATTTTGAAACGATTTTTATTCTACAAATCAATCCTAACTATCCATGCAAACAAGTGTAACCAAACTTTCAATAATTGCTTATGCACATTTAGATTACGATTACATCAAAATGTTCAATTTACACACATTATTCAAAAAGTATAATCGTATCAATTTCAGTATAACTGTAAACAATGCCACCAATGGATCAAGAATGGGAACTGTACGTATCTTCTTGGCTCCTAAATTCGATGAAAAGGGCACAACAATGTCCTTCAGAGAACATAAACTTATGTTCATTGAATTAGACAAATTCACAGTGACATGTAAGTAATAATAAGATTCATTGGGTTAGTAAAATTAAGATTATTCTTTTTAATATTCTACTTTGAAGAATACATAAGTATGCTACACATACATTTATGTACACACATACACACACACACACATATATATATACATATATATATATATATATATATATATATATATATATAAGAATATCCAGTTCACGATTTTTCCGGACTCCATCACTTCAAACCATCCACTATACCCACTTCCTGAAACACAATTCTCCTGTCAAAACCGGTTTAAAAGCGTCGGCTAAGACCCCGGACCAAACCCCAATTTTCATCCAACGCACAATTAATACGGTGTTGTAATGTATAAAAAATCATCACAATAAAATTATTTCTGATTTTGATTTTTGATCCAGTTCACGAGCAGATTCTGCAGTTTTATATATTGTAAGATATGAAAAACGAAATCAATAATAGATAAATTAATTTTTAACTACATTATTTAAATATACACTAAAATGGCGAAATAATTAAATTTTATAAAAAAATTAAACTAAATTATTGTGTTATTGCACTGTAAATGAGTTGGTGCAATAAATTTATGCAGACTTGCTGTAAAATCAAACTGCACACTCTTATTAATTTAATAATAAGTGTATTTTATTTAAAATTAATATTAGACTCTGATAACGTGAATAGAGATATTCTTTAATTTGAATTATGTGTATCGGTACAAAGTCTAAGCTGTGGTGTATATGAATTACATTGTATTTTGGTACAAGTTCTGTGTATGAATTACACTGTTTTTTTTTGTACTCTGTGTGATTTGTACTGTACTTTTGAACTTACTCGGCTCAGTCGTCAAATCAAATCAAAATCAAAAAAAAATTTATTGTGTAGTTTTTACATTTCAACGCCGTATTACTGTGCGTTGGATGGAAGTTGAGGTTAGGCTCAGGGTCTTAGCCGTGGCTTTTAAACCGGTTTTGAAAGGAGAGTTGTGTTTCAGGAAGTGGGTATGAAAGATGGTTTGAAATGCTGGAGTCCGGAAAAAAATTTCAAAAAACCGGATGGCTCAATGGCTTTATATTGTTTTATTTACCGTTAACTAGAATTCTAAGTAACATGTTGGGCGGAGACAAGTTTCATGTTATTCTTGATTGCAAATCATGACATTAGTTACAAATTGTTACGTTATCTGATTGGTTAACGTTCGTAGCCTCAACACTATAGGTTTTGAGGAAGACTACGTATGAATCTGAAAGGCTATTAGGCTTTGTTGAATGGCACGCTTCGTTCGAAATTAAATGAAATATTTGTTCTTAAAACATGACGTGTCTCCAGAACGTTTAACAGTACAAGGGTATAAGTAATAGTTATCAGAATTTATAATCGTGTTATAACGTTGTGAAATCCCTGAACGTTTTTGCGACAAACGATTGGTTTTATGACCTTTTTGTTTCTATGCGATATTTGGTTTTTTGATGAATAGTTACCGTTGCTTAAATTTATTTTAAAATAATTTTTACATCTAGAAGAGCCAAATTGTTTTATTGTTATACTATGTCCTTTGATTATTTAAAAAATGTCGTGTAAAAACTCTTTCTTTCCACATCTGATAAGCAACGGCTAATTTTCTAACCTAACGGTATTACTTTTCTAACATTTGTATATCTTGCACAATACTGTTATTCGAGTCTTGACAGCACTTTGAATGAATTAACTCGATAAAAATATTTTCTTTTACACTAGGATTATATCAGTACAGATATTTTACGTTTCATTACTCTGTAGTTGATTTTCATAATGGATTTTATGCTACTGAGTAAATAAAAAACTGCCATCTATTAAGTAAATTTGACTTTTTTTTTAATTCAAATACGTTAGTTTTTAATGTGTGTTAATTTAAATATGTTCCTAGAACATTAAAATATACAAATATGCTATTTCAAATCTCAACAATTATTACACTTTTTACAGTGAATCCGGGTAATAACAATGTCACACGCCGTTCAGACCAATCAAGCATAACCATTCCATTTGAACGTACATTCCGTAACGTAGACAGGGACAGGCCAACTGGAGGTGCTGCTCTCGATCAATTTAACTTCTGTGGATGTGGATGGCCGCAGCATATGCTTCTACCTAAAGGTTCACTCGAAGGAATGTCTTGTGTATTATTCGTTATGGTGTCTAATTACGAGGACGATAAGGTCAGTTATATATCCAATACTACTGGCTGTATCTTGCACTATCAGATCTTATAGATGACGTGTGAGTTGGTTTCTTATAAGATTGTTTCAACTTTCATCTTCAGATCTTAGACTCATAGAAACGAACTTCCACGTGACCTACATATTCTGCATAGAACGATAAATAACAGATACACAAAAAGAAAACAATAAAATAAAGATTACTGCTAATGAATACAATTTAATATAATTTTTGTATTTAGATCGAACAAACACTTGATGGAATTTGTGGCGATGCGGCCAGTTTCTGTGGAATTAAAGACAGATTATACCCAGATCGTAGATCGATGGGATATCCATTCGACAGGATGCCAAGACAGGGTGTCGAAACTTTGGCCCAATTCCTAACACCAAATATGCGTACACAAGATGTCACAATTAAATTCACGGAACGTACAGTCGTTAATAAACAAAGAGGAGGACGATAAAAGAAATATGTAAGACATGAGAATAATTATTATATTTGAGTTGTGTGTATTTAACAAAAATGGAAAATAATATTTTAACTGCTCTCGTTCTGTGTAACTGGACGGCCCTTTATTGAATAGCGGATTTACAAAACATTTTACAGTAATGTTTATTTTAAAAACTTAGATTTGGTAT
>CM068317.1:13744254-13926754 GCA_034766995.1 Acanthacorydalis orientalis | reverse complement strand
TCTAGCTCTCGCTGGAAGTAAAACTAATAGTTTCCGTAAAATATTTATATTTTTTTTATTAACAAAACATTCAAAAATACTGGTCGTTTTCAAACTTGTACTTTTGACTACGCGCCATTTTGTCAAATTTTTTTTTTTTATTCTACTTCCTGCGATAGCTATACTTATACTAATTAAAAATTCGTCAATTGTTTTATTTCAGATCAGAGGGAGAGATAAATCATCATTCACCACGCAATTCCATTTTTTTAGAGAGGGAGACTTCAGCATCATTTTTCTAATTTAAAAAAAAATTTTTTTTTGTCTTTATTTTCATTTTTGTGTAGTTTATTAGTAATAAAATAAGTGTAAAAAAATTTGAAAGCATTATTCATTACCCTCATATAGAAAAAAAATTTTTAAAATAGCTTAAATTTTAGGCCGCTAGACCACCGGGTCCCCTTAAATGCTAGCGTGCTTGTCTGTTATGAGAAAATGTATTAAGGGATATAAAAAAATGTTTTTTTTATCTAATAGACATGGCCTTATATAATGCACATGTTTTATATTCTAAAATTAACTGCACAACCAAAACAGGCATTGTTTCTTTTCGTTTAGCTATTACTGAAGAATTATTGAAGTAAGTGTCATTGCCAAATTATAATTTTTGTAGGCATCTTTCAAATACCGATACATCACTTCGTTTGCAGGCGAAAAATTGGGCACATTTTCCTGAGAGTATTCCGTCAGGTCCAAGCAACACCCTATAAAAAGATGACATGTTTGTTATAAGCATAATATTAGGAAAGAGACTATCTTGTAGTGTAAACAATGCCAAGTGCCACTGTATTTACCTACTTGCTTTCAAAAATATCACACTCTTCAAAATTATTAGAATTTGCTTTTTGTTATACCTTGAATTTATTTGTTTTCATTTTGTATTTTTTTTAATTTATTTATTTTTGTTTTGCAATTCTAATTATCTGAATTCATCTCTATGCTATGTATATCACTGATTCTTTAGAAATAAATGAATTCTTACATAAAATCTACTGCTTTTACAAATTACTTCACGCACGAAAAAATTAAATTGTTCGATATGCAATTTTTTTTCAAATAAATCGATACCCAAAGGGTTAATATCTGTTTAAGAATTTTTTTCGTTTTATAACAGAACATATTAATATTTTTCTGTATAATCAACATGAATCGTGACAATATTCAATAAAATGTTTATTTTTTGTTTTCAGTCAAAATTTATTCTTACAGAATTACTTTCGATTTAAGAAATACTTAATTTTTCATAAAATAAAACACACTTACTAGAATTTGTGGAACTTTAAATATATTCTCATCACTGCTTTTCGCAATGAACACAAAGTTCAATCAAACGGTGGAATAAGTGGAATAGAATTTTATTTTATCTCTTTAGTATGACCAATTCGAGGTTTTAAAGAATGTTCAATTTAGTGCATATTTAAATTTAATGATCTTCAGTTTAATAGGAGACATTTTTCAGTCGAAATAATAATCGCTCAACTTGTATATATTTAGACATAGGTTTTAATATTCAACAATATTATATTATTATAACATGAAATATATAAAACACAGTCACAATACAGTTCTAACACTCTAGATAAATTAATTTTCCCAAACTAATTCCTTTTTTGTCATCAAAAATTACAAAATGATTTTCAAAAATATTTAATAAATAATTATTTATTTTTTTGATTGTTACTTATGCGCACTTTGAAGGCGATATTAACGTTATCTTTAAAGTAGCAAAGTAAAAATATCTGTTTTAATATGTTCTAAAATATTTCATTTACCTTAATGCTTTGAATTAAATAAAATTATCGTCATGGAAATATATATTGGTAATAATCAAAACTGTAAATAAGGATTTATTGAAGATTTTTGACTAGAAAAAATGTTTGTGATTTGTGGGATAAAAAAAAATCATTTGCAAAAATATATAAGATTTAAAATTTTCATTTTCTATGCAAAAAATAAAAAATAATATAAAATATCTAAGGAAAGTTCAAAAACTACAAGTTTCCATAAAAATCGTATATGAAGAGTGAAACAAAAATTTCAAGAGAATAGACCTTCAGTACAAAATAATAACATGTGATTCGATCGATCAATTTGATGTTCTTTATATACGATTTTCATAAAAATAGTTTTCTTACAATGTACCGAAAAACAATAAATCATTTATTGATATGGACATCAATAACAATACCAGAAAGATAAGGAATGCAACCGCAAAATTGACCGCAAATTTTGACCAGATAACATGTATAGGTGAATGAAACATTGTTATTTTTAAAAATAGAACAAATATTCCAAATATTTCCTGTCTGTTAAGATCTCGACGTTCCACGTGTTCGTGTGAAAAATACCAAACGATGAAAATATATCAAAGAACTCCATTACAATTGACTTGTATTGGGTTATTGAATTATAGATGGAAAAGAAATAAATAAGAGCAATTTTTTGTATGAGTTCAAAACGGGCAGTAAAGCAACAGAAACTGCTCGCAAACTAAACGATGCTTTTGGTGTCGTTACTGTTAAGGAATGTACGGTGTAATGGTGGCTTCAAAAATTTTGTGCTAGATAAGAGAATTTTGAAGATGAAGATGCGATTTTTTTTATTTCATAACGATCAACTGAAAGAGCTTGTACAAAAGTTAAGCGTTAGTCATCCAACAGTTCTGGACCACTTAAAACTACTTAAATTAAAAAGTGCATATGAATTTGAAGGTCATAAACCGCAATTATTTTTCTAACAACCTAGTACTAAATAAAAAATAACATGACTTTCCTTGAATCCTGTAACCTCTTTCAATACTTCCATGTGGAAGCCTAAATTGAATCACCCTATATTTATAATTTATTTTGAAGAATAAACAAATTATTTTCAGCTTAGTACACCGATAGAAAAAAAACGAGAATAATTGTATTTCAACACTGAAGGCATCGTACACTATGAAAATTTTCCAGATGGACAAATGATCAACCAATAATTCTACAATGACATTCCAATATGTTGGGGAGAAAATTTCACCATGAAAAACTAAACTTGTAATCCTGTAAATAAATTATTTATAAACAAAGTAATTTTTGACACCCAAATGATAATTTTTTTAACACAAAAGTAAACCATAATGATGTATTCATGAGTCATTGTGATCATTTGATGAAACATTCATTTTTTGTGTTCTTAGATCTAAGCATTTCTTAAGAGGAACTGATTTTAACAAAAAACATTCATAAAAAGTCTTTCAAAGTGGTTTGAAACATATTACGTTGGTAGAAAAAGAATTGTGGTTTATGAACTTCAAATTCAAATACATTTTTCTTTTTCTTGATTTTGTTAGCTGTTTAAAGCGGTCCAGAACTGTTGAATGACTTAACGGTTAACTTTTGTGTAAGTTCCTAATTGTTGTGCATGGTTCTGATTCAACTAACGTATCAGTTGGTCGTTATGAAATGAAGAAGAACACCCGCAACTTTCTTCATCTTCAAGGATCTCGTAGCCAGCATGAAATTTTTGGAACTGTCGTTGCACCGTAGGTTCTTTAACAGTACCCACACCAAAAGCATCGTTTAGTTCATGAGCAATTTATATTGCTTTACCACCCGTTTTGAACTCATACAAAAAAATACTCTTATTTATTTCTTTTCCATCTTTAATTCAATAGCCTAATTTAAAGCAAAATTAATAATAAAACCAAAATCTATATTACCAAAATACAGACCGAAAAATGCACTTTAAAATGACAGGAACATGAACACGATGAAATGATACTTTCATTGAAAAAAATTAAGGTTAGAATTCAGAAAACAAAAACATCAATTACTGTCCTACCAATCTAATAATTATTACCTCCTCTGGCAAATTCGAAGTAACTGAGTAGTTATTATGATGGTCTAATACTTGTAAAAATATTTTTATTAAATTAATATAATCTTGATATTAGACCCATTATGACCTCTTCTGGCAAATTCGAAGTACCTGAATAGTTATTATGGTGATATGAATCCTGTAAAAATATTTTTATTGTATTAATGTAAAATTGATACCAGCCGTATTAATTATTACCTCCTCTAGAAAATTCTAAGTAGTTGAATACGAGGTCAGACAATTAAGTAATGCGACAAAATTCAAAAATCGAGTATATTTAAAAATTAAGGTACATCGCTGCGATCCCCTTCAAAGTAGTCCCCTCCCGCATCTATACACTTATTCCAGCGAGTTTTCCAGTTTTCGTAACAATTCTGGAACACTTCTTGTGGGACCTCTCCGAGTACCCTCGTCACAGATTCTTAGATATCTTCAACGGAGTCAAAATGTCGACCTTTGACGAATTTTTTCATATGGGGGAATAGGAAAAAGTCGCAGGGTGACATGTCCGGTGAATAGGGCGGTTGTGGTAACGTTGCGATGCCTTTAGACGCCAAAAACTGAGAGACACTGAACGCACTGTGACAGGGAGCATTGTCGTGATGCAGAACCCAAGTCTTCGCGATCTCTGGACGCACTCTGAGCACTCTTTTTCGTAATTTTTCGAGCATATTGCGGTAGAATACTTGATTTACGGTTTGTCCGGGTGGTAGGAACTCTTTGTGAACCACCCCTTTGCTGTCGAAGAAGCAAATCAACATGGTTTTCACTTTGGACTTGCTCATTCTCGCCTTCTTTGGCATTGGTGCTCCAGGGGACAGCCACTGTTGGCTTTGTCGTTTAGTTTCGGGGTCATATTGAAAGAACCAACTTTCATCACCAGTAATAACTCGATCGAGAAGAGTAGGATCACTTTCAACCTCGTTGCTCTAAATTTCTCTGTTCCATTTTCGTGACATGCACTACTCGCGCGTTTTTTACAAAACACTAAACAGCTGGCGAAGAAATTATCGTACGAGGGTGGTCAAGGTCTCAATCGAGAGAGTAGGGATCTGCTATTACGGTGGCGGAGTTACAGGTTCGCAGTGTTACCACAGGCCGAGAAAAAAAATCGGTCGCATTACTTAATTGTCTGACCTCGTAGTTATTACGATGGTGTAATACATGTGAAAACATTTTCATTGAATTGATGTAAACTTGAAATATCAAGTTTACATCAATTCAGAGGTAATAATTAATACAGCTAACAAGCTGTATTAATTATTACCTCTTATGTAAATTCGGAGTAGTTAAGTAATTATTATGATGATTTGATATCTGTAAAATATTTTTATTGAATTAATATAAACTCAATATCAACCTATTAATTATTACCTCCTCTGCCAAATCCGAAGTAGCTGAATAGTTATTAAGATGATCTAAAAACCGGCAAAAATATTTTTATTGAAAAATGTAAAATTGATATCAGCGGTATTAGTTATTACCTCTTCTTGTAAACTTGAAATAGTTAAGTAGTTAGTACGAAAATTTTTCCTACCAACCTAATAGTAGGAGAAAATAGAAAAATATGTGAACCAAATGAGACTACTTTGAAGGGTCTAGTGTTTGAATCCTGTAATTTTTCAACAAACTCATTTTTTTCAAGATGAACTTCGTAATTCAACGTAAATTCTTAAACAGTTCTATAGAGGAACTGTCCAACATCGATGAAGATGTCTACTTACTGAAATAATGAAAACAAAAAAAAAATGTATTTAACCCTCCCGTTCCGATGTAACAAATTCAGTTGACCGCGTGTTTTTATTTGCAAATATTTTTAATTATATTTCTTTATTTTCTTGTAATACACATATTATAGTCCGGGAGCTAGTGACGATTTTACTTACGTCATCGAATAAATCATGAAAGTTTTTTACCATTTGTGAGTATCGTGACAACAAAAGAAACGCAAGAATCGCAGCCTGGATATGAAGATTTTCGGGCCGAGACCCGATAGTTTCTAAGTTTATTTATTTCATTGTATTTTCTTTTGTAAATGTCACTTTAGAATGTAATTTTCCTTTGTAAATGTCTTCTTTCGATAGTTTCTGAAAAAAACTCAAAAATTTTTGTCAGTAATAATAAAAATTTTGTAACACATTCATGAATATGGCGTTGTTGTATTGCAGTTACAATGTGGTAGTCAACAAAAAAAAGACAACATTACTGATACCTTGAATTATGTTGTATTATATTTGAAGTATCCCTACTTAAATTACGATTTATTTGGAATAAAATATTAACTTGGTATGCGTTGTTAATCGAGAAGCATTGAAAAGAAAACAAACTCAAAACCGGAGCAATTAAAGAGTTAAAAAGAATATTTAATGAAAGAATAAAACATTTTTTTGGAGATTAATTTTGGAATAAAATGTTTTATTCTAAATTTTTTAAACATTGAAATGTATTAAGCTGTGAAACATTTTCAAAATATTATTAAAAAGAAAACAAATTCGTTCCATTGTATGGATTTCGGTTACATTATTCGAATAAATTGAACGCCGCCGCTGAAACCGCTCGGTGGAAGCGCGACGCGCGGTTTTCAAAGGTCTGCCAGATGACTTTTTCCCCGGGTATGGGCTGCCAGATTATTTTTTTCTGTAACAATGTGTTAGAATATTTTTTCTGTAAATGTATACTTTATAAACATTTATCTAGCAAAGGTTCAAAATTTATTCGATGACGTAAGTTCATATCCAGTTTTGACATATTCAACCCCTTACCAGACCAACTTTTTCCCGGATAGGGTCTGCCAGACGTTTTTTCCTTAATTTACAC
Source organism: Acanthacorydalis orientalis (assembly GCA_034766995.1). Classification (NCBI taxonomy): domain Eukaryota; kingdom Metazoa; phylum Arthropoda; class Insecta; order Megaloptera; family Corydalidae; genus Acanthacorydalis; species Acanthacorydalis orientalis. Next base: position 13,920,043 of record CM068317.1, on the reverse strand, counting down.
TATATAAACAATTATTCGACAAAGAGTCAATACCTATTCGATCACGTAAGTTCACTGTCCAAAATGATGACGTTGAGCGGACTCCGGCCAGAAAATCCTCCTATCCGGGCTGCCAGACTTGAGTTTCTTTTATTGTCACGATACCCAAAAATGGTAAAAAAAAAATCATGAGTTATTCAATGACGTAAATAAAATCGTCACTAGCTCCCGAAATATTATTATTTATATATTGGGTGTTGGAATTAATTCGTAGCGTTTTCTTCATGAAAAAAGATCATTTATTTTAAATGAAATTGAAAAAACATATCATTCAAAGTATTGTCCATCGTTAGCCACTACTTTTTCCCATCTTTCGAGCAGGAGACGAATACCACGTCGGAAGAACGCCTCGTCCTTAGATGTAATCCATGAATCGCCCCATTTTTTGCAATCTTCATAAGAAATGAGCTTCTGCCCAGACAGGCCATGACTCATCGATCGAAACAAGTGGTAATCAGAAGGAGCAATATCTGGAGAATACGGCGGGTGGGGTAGGACTTTCCATTTGAGCGTTTCCAAGTATGTTTTGACCGGTTTTGCGACGTGCGGACGAGCATTGTCGTGCTGCAAAATCACTTTGTCGTGTCTTTCAAAGTATTCTGGCCATTTTTCCTTCAATGCATGGCTCAAGAGCATCAATTGTAGTCAGTAGCGATCCCCAGTGATGATTTCATTCGGTTAGAGCAGCTCGTAGTAGATCAAACCCTAATGATCCCACCAAATACAGAGCATGAGCTTGGATCCATGGATATTTGGCTTCGCCGCTGGTGTTGATGGTTGGCCGGGTTAACCCATTACTTTCTGCGCTTGGGATTGTCGTAATTGATCCACTTTTCATCACCCGTGACAATTCGATGCAAAAATATCTTCCTTTTCTCCTGTTGAAGCAGCAGTTTACAGGTAGAAAAACGCCTTTCAACGTCCCTCGGTTTCAATTCGTATGGGACCCAAATTCCTTGCTTTTGGATCATTCCCATGGCTTTAAGGCGTTTTCCTACCGTTAACAAGTCAAGTCCCAACGATTCAAACAATTCTTGAAGTGTTTGACATGGGTCTTCATTAAGCAATGCCTCCAATTCTTAATCGTCGAACTTTTTCGGCTGTCCAGGTCGTTCCTTGTCTTCCAAGTCGAAATCACCACTTTTAAAACGTGCAAACCACTTCCGACACGTTTTCTCTACAAGAGTATGGTCACCATAAACTTCCACTAAAATACGACGACTTTCGGCAGCACTTTTTTTCATGTTAAAGTAATGAAGTAACATTCCCCGCAAAAACAATTTATTCGGCACGAAATTCGACATATTCGATAAAGTACAAAGTGTTGTTATTTACGCTTCAACCAAATGACATATACTACTGAAACTGACGCCGAAGGACATCTGTTTTACGGAGAATATTTGGTTAAAGGGAACAATGAAAGAATGTACTACCTACGCCATCTCTTGTAAAATACTACGAATTAATTCCAACACCTAATGTTTATATTGATACTAATCGCTAGTGTACGGATTGACTTTGATGTTTAACTAATTAAAAATCCTTCTATTCCTTCACAAATAGTAATTTTCATGAAAAATATTAACAGTAAACTGAGTTTACTGCACCGGTACGGAGAGTTGTAAGAAGGCACCGGGATGTAAGCGTTAAAACATACAAATTGAAGGATTTGAAAAGAATACAATTAATAAATGATTTAAAATTTTCAAATATTTTAACGAAAAATAATCAATCGATGTTACTTTGGTGTTGCTTCGTTCTCTTAAATCACGCTATAGCTTTAGAATGAAACAAAGATTAATCTTAGTTTCATCAAATTCTTAGTATTTTTACACTCCTCCTGCACATCCCTAAAATATACATTATTAACGATATGGCTTTCAGTTATAATCTGACTAAAAAAACACTAAAGAGGTTAAAGTAGTACAGGTTAATTTTTGTTTGTAAAACTCACATTTTTAGTAAGTAAAAAAAATAATTTAAAAAATTATCCTATTTAAAACTATCGGGTGTCGAAAATTAAGTAAAAAAAAAACATATCGAGGTAACACAGTGATAAGCAGTGGACAGTAGATATTCTATCTTATCATCCATTCTCATTCTATGGTTAGAATATGTTTTCGATATTCTTATTTTCGAACTAATCAGAGTATTATTTGCGGTTTCCAAAAATATGTAAATGAAAGAATGTATATCGAATTCGTATATAAAGGCGAGTAGGCCGATAAATCGTATACAAAAGCATCTGCTTTCTGTTGAACAACATTGTTCGTTCTTCTGCAAACCAGTTAACTCTTGATATGTAAGTATTACTTTTTATATTTTGTTAGCAATAAATACATATATACACATTATATATATATATATATATATATATATATATATATATATTTATATATGTGCCGCTAATTATGACAGTGGACTCTAAGTCATATATTTTTTGCATTGAGATATTTAGACCTTTGCGTTTGCGTGTAATAAAAAATATTTTTCTATTATGTAAGAAAATATTTTCTAAAGTACTTACTGTTATAATGTAAATCTTTTATATAATTATGAATTCTTACGAGTAACATGAAAAACTATGTGTTTTTTGATACTTCATATGACAGACTATTTTAAAACTTATTCAAACATCTTAAAAATGACTTAGAACAAAAAATATTTCAGTTTTAAGCAAAAAAGGAAATTATAAACAACAGTATTCACTTACATTTTGTAATTATAATCATGTTAACTTGATTTAGAATACTAAAGATTTATTTTTCTTCTTCAACGACAGTATTTTCTTTTTGTGATCTTTTAAGAGTACGAAAATATCCATGGACAATTGGCGGAATGTACAAATTCATTATATCCTTATGTTTTTTCTTTGTAAGTGGTCATATACTTCACATAAAGTGGAAAAAATTGAATTTTTTGTATATTTTCGGCCTTTATTTTTTGGGTGAAAGAACTAAAATCTAAAATTCTGCACTATCATCTAAAGTTGTTTTTTAAAATCATCTGATAAGATCTTTTAGAAATCTGACTCATTGTACTTTCAATCAATAAACAGATTCTTTTTTAATATTTTTCGTTCTCTTTGTAATTGATTTCTTTAAAGATTTTGTCGAAAAAAGTCTTTTTGTGACATTCGGTGTATCTTTATCAATAGCAATATAATTGTTCATTTGAGAGTTTTAAGCAAAGAAGTTGACTTAACTTAACGGTTAATTGCCTTGCAAATAAATATATTTTTATACAAAAACCAGATATTCATTTTTTCAGAAAAATAAAGTATACCGAAAAGTAAGTGACTTAGTCCACGATCAAAATAAACAAAAACCCAATTATGTTTACCGACCAATTTTGCAAAGTCATTAAACGTTACATTTTTTAATTTTTTTCTTATAGATTATTAAAATATAAATAATTTTAATATAAAGTAAATAAAAAAAATTTTTTTCTATTTTTTGACTTAGTCCACTGTCATAATTACCGACATACACACAAACACACACACACACATATATATATATATATATATATATATATATATATATATATACTGATTTACAAAGTTGTGTCTATTAAACAACAATAATATTAAACACCATATAATGTAATCTTAATAGTAAATTTTATTATAAAAACAAATAATACTATTCTTTATTATATTCATCCGTAAATGTAAGAAAAAATTATTTTACATTAATACAACTCGAAAAATATATTTTTTATAATTCTATATTGAAATTGCATCTCAAAATTTTTTCTAAAATTATAAATAATATTAATAAAGATACGTTCTACTATTACTCCATTTATTCAAATAAAAACTTATATTGATCTATAAAAAAATATATGGAAATTTTAATAAGAATTATTACAGATAAACAGCATCAACATGACTGACCGAAAAAATCTTCTGCATTTGTTCGATCGTCCGACTGAACCTGTGTTCGTCTCGAAAGGCAACAATGATACTGTATTTGAAGTTCCGCAAAATTACTTGGTAAGTATCTCTCTATTAATAAAAATAAGTTCTGTTGTTGTCGTCAAATGATTTTTATTCGTGTTCTGATTGGTTGATGGTGATTATTGAACATTTTTCAATGGGGCCGAGCGAGCGTTTAGAGCGAGGGGTCTCCTCCGGGGTCCGAGAGTGAAACGAGTAGGGGGCGGAGCCCTCTGAGTTTCATAATAATAGGGTACAAGCATACAATGTACCGCACTTTTTTTAAAAAATCAACAATAGATTTTTCAAAAATTTTTATTTTTCTTGGTGAATTACATAGATGAAATGTTTCTCTTTGAATTTTTAACTTAGGTATAATTATTAAGTAACAAGGACTAACAGAAAAAATATTTTTCTAAAACTTTTGGTGGGGCGTTATAATACTCGAGGTAGATAAAACGCTCCACCTGAATTTGACTCTATTTTTCATAAAATATAATGAAATTTAACTGAAAATGATAAATTATAAGAATGAGAAACAAAAATATAAAAATAATAACAAATTATTTCTTCTTCAAAGTTTTTCGGTTGGTCTTTCAACCACAATGGTTACAGAGAGGATTGTACATAGTACAAGACTCATGTAACCAACCTAAACAATTTGTACATTGAAACCAATCTTCTTTTGATTTTATATTTAAATAATTTTCAATACACTTTATAGATTTATCACCGTCTTCATCTGAAATTTCTTACTGACACATCTTTTTCGATTATTTCTTCACTGGTTTCAGAAGAAGAGGAAACTGTTTTTTTCTTAATTTTTTTGTCTTTGGCTGAGTATTTTTAGGATTTTTTGACTTAGATCTAGTGTTTTCATTTTCGTTCAGTTTGGTTCAATCATCATTTTGAACATCTTGTCTATTCATACCATGTGCTCTGGCAAGTGATAGTCCTTCAAACTTACAAATACTTAATTCTTTATTATGTTGAAAAATCCACTCTAAGTTTTACCAGTTGATTTAGTTGTCCCAGAAATATATTATTTTATTTTAAGTTTTTTAGCAAACTGAAAGGCCATTTCTTTAACATCCTTACGATCAGGCGCAAAACCCACTTTTCTATTTTTTTATATGATTCACTAATTCTTTTTCGTATTGAATTTTAATAACTGCTAAGCGACCAAGAGTAACTTTAGATTTTCTGATGAAAAGGTGTCTTCAAAGAGTCCTTGAAGGTATTTTGTATTCTCTGATAGATTCACTCACTCCCATTTTATACCTAACTTTTTCCATGATCACATTCATATTTTTTTAGACCAAGATGCTCTTAATGATGTCCTTACATATTTTCATGACATTTCTGTAAATTAGTACATAAAAATGTAACATGATAAAATTTACAAGCGATATATATATATATATATATATATATATATATATATATATATATTTAAAAGAAGCATATTATATTTTTTTAACTTAGGTGTATTATAAAAAATGAAGTGCAATACGCCCCAGCATAAATTTGATGTCAAAGCACAATCACTTATCGAAATCAGCGTCAATATAAAGAAATTAGATTATTAGCTTCTCAAAAATATATTTAAATTGTTTACACAAAGCAAAATAATTCATGAAATTAAATTTTACTGGCACTCGCTGTAAATTTCAAAGAGTCAACAATAAATAAATTAATATTTCTTCTACAAACAAATTTTAATAACACTTGTTTTTTCACTATGTTTACTAACAGCCATGATGCATCTGTGTGTAGTAATTATACTCTAGTCAACCCCCCTCCCTCCATACCATAACCAGGATTAGACGGTCCTTTCTGATACAATATTTCATAACCTGATCCACTGGACTAATTATAAAAATATCCAATAATTATGGATTGGTACGAGGCTGCACTTTTTCAGCTGGAGTACTCCAGTCCAATAGCTCCCACATTTTTGACATATATTTCTAGAACCCGTTCTTGATTCTAAATATATAAGCATGAATCATGGGTTCCGTGACTGACACTCAGCAACAAATTCATTACAACTTTAAAGACTCAGTATAGTTTTTACGATCAGTTTTCATTAAAGTCAGGATTGAATTAAAATGATCAAACTATTTAAAGATGTTACAAGTCGTCAGTCAAAACACGCCGTACAATATAAGAACTATATATTTTTTTATTTTGTCTTGAGTATACAATAAACATATACTACTTATTACTCAAACCGCATTTTCAATTAAACTATTTAAAAAATTATATAAACGAATTTGTCTTTGAGACACTTCTTAAAAAAGATTGGTTTTTCTTATAACAAAAATAACAGATAATAATTTGTTCCAAAAAAATATTAAGTGCGCTTATTTGTTTGTAGACTGACAGATACAAGCCACTTGGTACACAATTAGAAAATCGATTTGGCGAATCCGCGAAAGAAAAAATTACAGTGAAAAACATCAAGATTCCTGACTTAACCTTCGCAATGGACATTAAACGTCGTGATCAATTCTCTCTATTTTTGCCACGCCATCGCCGTATTGCAGGACGTCTCATTGATGTTTTTATGGGTAAATATAACTCATACTAAATCGTCTCATCAAATATTAAATGACTAAATATGAAATACATGCATACAAGTCTAGAAGAATTTCAATGATAATATTAATTAATTCCTCTTGTACAGTATCATGTTTTTTATGAATAATAAATAACAATTTTTCTCTTTATAACAACGCATAACAAAAATGGCATAACGCTGATAAATCAAACTATAGAATATATTAAACAATAATTATTAAGCCTTCACGAATTCAAAAACTGCATTAAAAATATATAATTTTATAGAGAATACAAAAAATATAGTTATTGGTGTTTTTTAATAATTTAATGCAAGTTTCCTTTTAATTCAATCATATTCAAATCTCGATTAATTTTTTTTTCAATAATACATGAAATATTATATAAACCGAAATAAATACAGATTCTTAATATTAGTCAATAATTCATTTCGTTACCCGAAAACATTTATTTTAATTTCCATAAAGTATAATTTATTAATTCCTCATTTTATTATTAGTTTTAAATTACATTTTTTTTGATTTATATTAAATTTATTTATTTATTTTAGTAGTTAAAAGTTTCCTTTTTTTGATACTTCTCACACCATTGAACCATATGTTATTGTATAAGAGATGGATGGAAAACTTTCAATATGAGCTTATAACTCTTGAATGATTTAAGACAGTGGTGTCAAACTCATATATAAATACGGACTACCAAATTCAGTTTAAGAGAGTCTGTGGGCCTCAGACAAAAAGTCACTCAAAAAAAATTATCGAGGAAAAAATATCTTATTTATATTCGAAAATAACTCATTTTTACTATAAATGTTAAATATTCATTTGTCAAATACAAAGACAAATAAAAATATGGAATACCAACTCCATTATACTTTTCTTTTACCGTGTTGCACTGAATTTCATTTTTGCTTCTTCGGTGTTAAAAGAAAACAGATATAGTAAGAATTCATTTTCACTTGAATCTTTCAAACCGGTTTTCAAATAATAATTCTTGAATATTTGAAGCATATTTGCTAAAATCACATCCGTAATATAATCCTTGATAATTTTTACAAGAAAATGAACTAAGTGGGAATTGACCATAAAACGGCGTTGTTTACAGTATACTTCTATAATTTGAAATGTTTTAAAAATGTATTTCATACTTTTTAAATTCTATTTTATTATTTTAATAAAATCAACTTCAAGCTTTAAGCTGAGAGCCGCATTCTAGAGTATTGTAGGCCGCGTGTTTGACACAACTGATTTAAGATATTAGCATAAAATAAAAAAAATGAACACAATATTACCTTTCAAGATATGTACGTTTTTTCAACATAATCACCTAGAAATACATGAATTCTTTTACTCGTCAATAAAAATAAAAGTATTTTTGAAAAAGTTGAAAATTGTAATCTATGTTTTATCAGTATCAAATATTGATTCTGTCCATACTTTTAATTTATCACAATTTGTTGATAAATAAATAAATTGAAAAAAATTGAATTTTCCACTCTCCGCAATTCATAATTTTTTTTTGAATCAAAAATATTCAATATTTTTTATTTGTTTCAATGGAAATGCCATTATCCTTTAAAAAACTATGTCTAATCATTCTAATATATGTACAATTATTTTTTAGGTATGCGTACTATTGATGACCTAATAGCCATTTGTGTTTATGCTCGTGATCGTATCAACCCATTCTTGTTCAACTACGCTCTTAGTGTTACAATCCTACATCGTCCGGATACACAAGGTCTGCAATTACCTAATTTTGCTGAAACTTTCCCTGAAAAATACATTGACAGCGAAGTTTTCGTACAAGCACGTGAAGAATTGAATATCGTTCCTGATGGATCCAGGGTAAGATTTATTTTTTTATTCAATTCAAAAGAAATATGATCATGATTGGTACTTATTTGAATTTTACAACACATCTGATTACATCGATAAGATGAACGAAAAATGTTTTTGATATAAAATATCAATGAAAAAAATATGTGGTAGTTCACAGAATCCGTACGTTTAAAGTGCAACTTCTTTTGTTTGATAGTATTATTATTTAAATTTACTAATGGCGGTACAGTATTGCGGTGTGAAGAGCGTTTTGAATATCAGATAGATTTGTATTGCTATGAACCATACAGTTGAAATAATCGTGAAATTCGAGCCATTCATCAAAATTCATCAAATTGAATGTAATTAATTCCATTTTCGTTAATTCTCCATTCAATATTCTCTTGTGTTAATGCTCCTAGTGAGGTATTCAATTCGATTTTTTTAAGAATAAGATGTATGCGAGTGATGTTACTGTAATATTACTGGTCAAATTCATCTAATTCTCTGCTAGTATCCCCTGATAATGAATCGATTTCGTTTAAGAATTTTATAAATCTCGTGAAGTTGGCTTTAATCACGCCACGTTCTCTCTTTAAGTTAGATACTTTTTCAGCGATTAAAGTCATAGTGTTTAAAGAACTTGTGTATTTACTTGAATGATGGTTGTGATAAGAGATATTGTCCGTGCCTTGAATGTCACTGCTGTTACGTATGTATATGCTATTCACAGATGATGAATTTACACTTATGATTGTGCGTAAGACACCTATAAGATCGAATGAATTGTATGATTGCTGAATGAATTTCAACACTTTTTGTTACACTGTATATATCCGGCTCGAATGACCAAAATGTATCCACTTGGTGAAATAATTTTCTACAGCTTGCCGTAAACATACTGCACGAGCTGTAGATGTACAGCACACGCTTATTCACTTAATGATGTGTATTTGTTTATTGAAATTAATAGCAAACTGCTATACACACATATGAATAATATTAATTATATTTTATTAATTATTTTTATATTCAAAGTTGCAAATACGCGAACAACACACATAGTTTAATACATTTACATTGTGTAAACATTTAGACTCGAGTTTATTTATTATTAAACATTAATAAGTCGTTGTCATGGAAGCGGTTGCTATGCAACAGTTATACATACATATACATCATAGATAAAGTATCTCATATACATATATGTATTAGTATATGTATATGAGATGCAACATATACTATTATATACATATTATATATATATATATATATATATATATATATATATATATATATACATACATATATATATATATATATATATATATATATATTATTATATGATATACATATACTAATTATGTTATATATATATATATATATATATATATATATATATTATTATACGATATACATATACTAATTATGTTATATATATATATATGTATGTATGAATGTGTGTATGTATATATGTATATCGAAAAAAAAACGATATGCGTGACTTCCGTTGCACGTTCGTCATGAACAAAATTGCAGCCGGGTTTCGTGAGGCATAACGATTGAAGAAGAAGTTTCACTTTAAAAATTATTTATTCACTTCTTATTTTTAGGTACCAATTGAAATTCCTCGAGATTACACCGCAAGTGACAGAGAAGAAGAGCATCGCGTCGCTTACTTCCGTGAAGATCTGGGTATCAACCTCCATCACTGGCATTGGCATTTAGTTTATCCCTTCGAAGCTGCACGTAACATCGTTGCTAAAGACAGGCGTGGAGAGTTGTTCTATTACATGCATCAACAAATCATCGCTAGGTAATATTAAATATAACTATCTTCGGAAAACTGTTTTGATTGTTTCACAATATATGTTACCTAATAGCAAATGATTTGTATTTTCTTATAACTTAATTACATTGCAATAATTTAACACGTTGGACGCAGTGAGGCTCACCGGTGACCGGCATTCAACTTGTCTGTAGCATCGTTGGTCATCGTTTATCGGTGACCAACGATGCCAAGATTAGTAAAACACATAATTCAAGTAAATGGTAACACTTTTGAAATTTTCAATATTATTATCGTTATTACAATGATGTAAAAAAATTAATGCTCCATAAAACATCGAAGCGTCATCCAGCGCTACGGGGGTCACCGATGACCCCCCCTAAGATAAATGCATAAAACTTGATAATACAGTTCAACTTTACTTATATTGTAGCATAATATGTATCGCACAATAAGAAATTCGTTATGGCGTCTTGGGAAAGACATATAAAATTGGTCCGCCATTCAAAGTGTTAATTATAACTTGAAATTATACATTCCAGATACAATTTCGAACGTATGTCCAATAAGTTGCAGCGCGTTGAACGATTAGTCGAACTGAAACAACCGATCAAAGAAGGATACTTCCCAAAACTCGACAGTTTGGTTGCAAGTCGTGGCTGGCCATCGCGTGTTGCTAATGCAACACTCCGAGATTTGAACAGGGAAGTCGATCAGATCAAACAAGATGTCGATGACGTAATTAGGTGGAGAGACAGAATTTTCGATGCTATCCATTCTGGATTTGCTCGAAGTGTAAGTACGAATGATCTTATTATTAAGCACGATATCAATAAAAAAAATTGAAATTATAAACATGCTTTTGTGTAACAGGAACGAGGTGAAAATATCGAACTGACAGAAACCGGAGGTATTGATGTATTAGGAAATATGATCGAATCGAGTATCCTCTCGCCAAACAGAAATTTATACGGTGATATGCACAATATGGGACATGTGTTCATTTCATACGTTCATGATCCAGACCACAGACACTTGGAGTCTTTCGGTGTGATGGGAGATTCTGCTACGGCAATGAGAGATCCGGTGTTTTACCGTTGGCATGCGTTTATTGATGATATTTTCCAAAATTACAAATCGACTATTCCACGTTATCCCGTTTCCCAAGTAAGTGAAAATGCTTCAAAAAAACTTATTTTTACATCAATTGGTTCACTAACATTTGTAGTAGTATTGTGTAGACTGATATCAAATTTATTTATTTATTTAAGAAAAGAAATGCACGAAAACACGCAATAACAAACGTGTAAATATGTTAATAAGAGTTATTTCTCGAAAATATGTCAATAAAAATAATTTAATATAAACAATAGATACATATAAGACTTTATTTAAAAAATTATATTATTCTCCATTTTAACATTGTAACGAAGACGCCATCTCCATATAAATACGCATTCGCAATAATTATTGTTTAAGATTTCTCGATAGTTTTTATTTCTTGAGAAAAGAAAAATTTACCTCTTATTTCTCGAGAAATCTCAAAAACTCTCATACAATATATAAATAACATTTGCCGGCTTAAATTCATTTGAAAAGGTTATATATTAATGAAATATCACTCTTCAATACCGAATTCATATATTTTATTTATTATTCTAACACAAAATACAATATGTGGATGAAAAAATGATTGCAAGACAAAATTTACTGTGTTTATTGTTCAACTTTGAAATAATTTTTCAAAAAACATAGCGTATTCAACAGGTACGGCTTTAAAATTACCTACGAATTTTTATTTGAATAAAATTTCAGAAATAATGAAACATTTTTCAATAAATATTACTTTTAAATGCTACAGAAAAAGTATGTTTATACTTAAGAAGTTATAAATAAAATTATATTTATAAATTTTCCATGTATTGCAATAAAAACAGTAAATATTGACCGTTCAAATTGTTGATAAAAACAAGAATAATTTCAATATCGATTCTCACAAAATAAATTCATGGAGAAATGAGAAAAACAAATTTTACTTTTTTCTCGAGAAAAACGCTAGCAATAATTAGAAAGTTATTATTTACTTACTTGACGTTTTTCTTAAAACTGTGTTTTTCTAAACAGTGTACAAAATATCTCAAAATCAAATAGTAATATATTCGACATGAATATTTTTCATAAGATTCTCTAGACGAACGAAATTTTCATATTACTAATCACTGTTAATAAGAGATTTTTTTAGTTAAACTCTCTTGAGTGAAAATTACATTTTTGGCATTGAACAGTAGCATAACCTCTTAAATAATGAATAAAATATTATACAATATGATCATTTTATCATGAATCAAATACACAATTTACAAATGCATATAAGAATATTGTAATGAAAACAAATAATTTATAAGTAATGACATTTCATAGCTGAACTATCCTGGAATCACTGTTTCAACGGTGGCTGTTTCATCCGAAGGAGGTCAAAGTAATGTAATTAATACTTTCTGGCAGCAAAGTGATGTGGAATTATCTCGAGGTATGGACTTTACGCCACGTGGAACAGTTTATGCAAGATTCACTCACTTGCAGCATACTGCATTTAGTTACAGGTAAATATATCTATTATATATATATATATATATATATTTCTACTTAAATTGAATATTTTACAGCGTTACTAATTGATAAATTACAATCCTCTATCTTATTTATTGTTACCTGTTTCCAAGATTCATTGTAAGTACTTGTGATATCTTCGGATAGATTGTAACTGTGTGAAAATATGTTTCTAAATTAATTAAAAGCTACCTGAAGCTAACACAAGCACCGAACTGATAGTGGAAAACTCAAGTGACCTAACAGTTCAAAACTGAAAAAATATTGAATTTTCGAATATAAAAGTACGGATACAATCATATTTTTAACCTTAATTAATAAATTATTAGCGAAATTTGGGACATAACATATTTCTCAGCTTTTCAATACAAATCAAGTTAAACTGAGTTACACTTGGTTTTAATTACACTCACTGTCAGTCTAATTTTCGATGTAGTTACCATATCTATTGTAAAATTTATCATAGCAAAAGAGCTGAAACTAGTAAAACTGTAATCTGGAGACGTAGTCATTGGTTGATCTCTCCTCAGACCGAATAAAAGGCATGAATGGTCCATTATATTCCAGAGAATAAATGAGACTCAAACGCCTGAGAAAATCCTAGTCTTCCATGTTAAAAAAAGTCGGAACAACGATAAGTCGAAAAAAGTGATGGCGATTGTCTTTTAATACAAATAATGAAGATATTTTTAGAAATTTTGCCTCCTTTCAATGATACGATCAATATAAGTTGTTTTCATGCAATATTTTTAGCTCCTTGGTATATCACATGACGATTCCATTGTACAATATTACGTTGGTGAAAAATAATTGCGGCTTTGATCATTTTAAATTTGGCGCCGATTTTTCTAGTTACCGTTTTATGTTTTGTTATAGTCATGTGATACATCGTTGTAAACAATGAAATTAACACTACTGATTTCAGCTTATGTCTACTGTTTTCATTCTTTAGTTTTGTTGGATATAACTTGTTAAATTAGTCATGGAAGAAAAGAAAATTCGCGCGATTTTGTTTACAAGTTTAAATTGGGACGTACAGCAACAGAAACTGCCAAAATATCAAATTTGTTTTTGGCGAAGAGTCAATTAGTGAACGTACAGCTCAACACTGGTTTCAAAAATTTCGTAATGGAAACGAAAGCCTTGATGATGAAAAGGGTCGTGGATGTAGTTCAACTATAGAGAATAATAATTTAAGAACCATTATTGAAGCGGACCCACGCCAAACAATTAAAGAGGTGCAAAATAATTCAATATTGATCATTCAACAGTTGTCCGATATTTGAGCCTAATTGGAAAAACGAAAAAGTTGGATAAATGGGTGCCGTATGAACTAAACGAACATCAAGCAATTCGACGATACGAAGTTTGCTCTGCGCTTCTTTTTCGAAACAAAAATGATTCCTTTCTTGACCGCTTTGTCACATATGATGAAAAGAGGATTCTCTACAAAAATAGAAAACGTTCATCACAGCTGCTAGACCGAGAGGAAGCACCAGAACAGTTTCCTAAATCGAAACTCCATGAAAAAAAGATTATGGTCACTTTTTTGCAGTCGGAAAGTGGCATCATTCACTACAACTTCTTAAACCCTGGTGAAACAATAACAGCAGAAAAATATTCAGTCAGGAAATTGAAAAAATGCATGAGAAGTTGCATCGTTTACGGCCAGAATTCATCTCAATCGAAGAGGACCAATTCTTCTTCATGACAACGCCCGACCACACGTCTCACAAATGATTTTTAAAAAAATAAAATGAACTGGGTTATGAAACTTTACCTCACCCATCTTATTCTTCGGACCTGTCTCCGACAGATTATCATTTTTTTTAAAACACTTGAGTAATTTCCTACGAGAGAAGGTTTTTAAATATCAAGTATCAGCTCAAAGCGCTTTCTATGAATTCGTTAATTCCAGGACTCCGAAATTCTATCTTGTTGGAATAAACAAACTGGTTTCCCGTTGGGAGAAATGTGTGCAGGCCAGTGGTCTTTATTTTGATTCATAAATATAATTTTCAACTCATATATACATCTTTATACTCGATACGTAAAACACGCAATTATTTTTACTCCAATGTAATATATTAAATATGTACCTCTATCACACCCACCAATCACTTTAACTTCTACATATTGAAAATTGAAAAAAATAAATTTACTTATTGATTTTCGCTCATACTTAAAATATTTACACTAAACTTATTTCAGCATCCAAGTTGAAAATACAGCGAACGCTGCTAGATCCGGCACATGCCGTATTTTCATTAGTCCCAAAAACGACGAGAGAGGTCTACCTATGTTATTCAAGGACCAGAGACTTTTATTCGTCGAAATGGATAAATTCCGTGTTAACTGTAAGAAAGTTTACACCTAACTTAACATACCGAACAAAATGATATTAAACAGTTAATATAAATACACAGGTAAATCGATCGATTCAATTTAAATTGTTATATTATTTTATAGTGACCCCTGGATCGAATACAATTACACGTCGCTCCGACCAATCATCTGTTACTATTCCATTCGAACGTACATTCCGTAACCTCGACCTGAGCAGACCAGTGGGCGGAGAGGAACTTGAACAATTCAATTTCTGCGGTTGTGGATGGCCACAACATATGTTGGTTCCTAAAGGAAGTCCTGAAGGCTTCCCGTGCACACTGTTCGTGATGATTTCGAACATCATGGATGATAGTGTAAGTAACGCATATTTCGTTCTTTTCGAACGTAGCGAACCTTTTAAAAATCATACGGTACGTTTGTTTAGGTTGAACAAGATACGACCGGTCCTTGCAATGACGCTGAAAGTTATTGCGGTATCAAGGACAGGCGTTATCCCGATCGCAGATCCATGGGATATCCATTCGACCGTATGCCGCGTGATGGAGTCGACACTATTCAACAATTTGTCACACCAAATATGCGTATTCAAGATTTAACCATCAGATTCACCGAACGTACTGTTGTTCGTGGAAGTCCCGGTGCACGCTAAAGACATTATATAGTGCGACCTCATTTCTTGCAACAAACAAACAAAATATATGTTGTATCAATCAAATAATTACAATTACCAGTCATAAAAAAATTAAATCAATATATTATATTTAAATCTGAAATTAGATACATTTTCAAAATATTAAAAAAAAATAATCTGTTCAACTTTTTTCGGCAAGAAATCGGTGTTTACAAAAAACAAATTTGTTAATAATTTTACTACTAATAATAATTGATTTATAAATAGAAAACTTTAAAGACAGTTCAAACGTACAGTGATTCAATCTATAGAGTTACTTCTTCAATCTGTTGCACACATATGAAACAACAATATAAACAAACAATAGTATTCAAAAAGTTGCAAGAATTGATGTCATACTGGATATGGTGTAGTTGACTTCATTAAATATCACGTATTTTATCATACGTTCACTTTAAAACGTACTCTAGAATTAATTTATATTCTCAAAATATATTTTGTTCTATAAAAACATTTATTTAGAAATACATTAATAATTAATACTTTCATGTGAATTTTTAAAAGTCTATCTTACATGAACTCTTCTCTTATTTTATTTAATTTCTTTTAAGACATTTGTTCAATTTGCTACTGTTATTATAATGTTTGAAATAGTAAATTACAAACTGAGATTTCTCCTAATTACATTTCTGAACTTGAAATAATACAAAAATATTTATTAACAAGTACACAAATTTTTCATAACATCAAATATAGAAAAAATATTTTTCCAATTGAACAGTAATAATTATTATTTAATGATTTTTTTTACAAATTTAACTTATGAAATATGTGTATTCGATATGAGTCAAACATAATACCATAAAATCGACTTAAATGCTACTTTTATGACGGAAATATTTGTTATGGACTAATTCTTATGTAACACAAATATATATTAATTAATCAAATTCTTTAAATTCATATTAGTGTAAACTATATATTAAGTTTAATTCATTTTCATTCTATTTACATATTTTACTAAATAGTTATGCATATGAATTATTATTAAAAATATACCAATTGCAAAAATAAATATCTTATGAATATACTACTTGATGTATTATTATATATCTAACACTTTCTAATACTAACAATTTGTATTCTCTCCTTCTCCTTCTTTACATCCAAAATATTAGATTGTTCTTCTTTATACTGTTTATACAATCACTAGAAATATACAAAATGGTCTCTATTTTGTTCTATTACTGAATACTAGAGGCGGTGAATCTTATTAAGCTTCCGCGTCATAAAATAAACATTTTTAGTATAATAATATGCTGCATGCCTCATGAATGGAAAAAATATATTAAATTATATGTATATCATTTTAAGACCATTTATACAATAAAAATATTTATAAGAAAATGACAAACGTTATTAAAAAAAATCTGTTAATATAACAGACTTTAATAAAATTCGAAATTTAAGTACAATAATGAAATATGTTATATATTATAAGAATGTACTTAAATATAAACTAGCAGTAAAAAAATAAATGGACGAGAGGTGACTTAAAAGCCTTACACAGGATCCCATAACTCTTAAATGGTCTGAGATATTAGGATAAACAAAAAAAGGAAGAAAAATTAAAATAAAATATTTTAAATAGTGTGGGTGTTTCCAACATAATCATCCTCATTGTTCTTCATTCGAAATTAAGTTTAATGTTGGGAATAACTGAAAGTTACACGATGTTAGATCAGTGCTATAAGCAGTCTAAACACTTAGCCAATACACATTTTTCTATCATTCAAAATGTATATGACATGGTCTATTTTTTTATGAAATCTAAGTTTTGCACTAGTACCACTTTGTTATCCAACGGTCTTCTCTGATTAAATTAATCGACATACACTACCGCTCATAAGTATTCAGGCACGTCTCTTTCTATAAACCAATGTCCTATATCTCGGGTATAAATAATTTTATAAATATATATATATATATATATATATATATATATATATCATCATCATCATCATCTTCAGCCCCTGTTAATCCACTGCTGGATAAAGGCCTCTTCCATGATTTTCCATTTTGTTCGATTCAGTGCCTCTCTTTTCCACAATTTTCCAAGAAAGTTTTTAATATCCTTATCCCATCTGTTCATTGGTCTCTTTCTCGGTCTTTTCATATTCCTTGGTTCATATATATATATATATATATATATATATATATATATATATATATATATATATATATATATATATATACTGTCGTATCCCTCGAGCGTTGGTTGCCAGAACGGTTCCCTTCGGTGCCCGATTGTCGATCTTGATTGATTTTTAGCCGCTGTCACCAGCGTACATTTATACTTTGGCCAAAAGTCTTGTATTATTTTTAATTTGTTGTCAAATACAAATACAATAGATTGATTTTAACCGTATAAATATAGTTTGTTGTTTGAAGAAATGCAGTAGACTAATTTTATGCGTATGAATATAGTTTTGTTGTCAAATACAATCGACTAATTTTATGCGTCTATTAGTTTGTTGTTGTTAGAACAAATGCTGCCGATAATCGATCATGTTGTGCCAGCGGAAAGACGCCTCAAGTATGTTGAGTGTGAGGTACAAGGACCTATTACTCATGGATATAAAACGTCGCTCTTGCGACGTCACGAACAATCGTATCGAGGAGAGCGGACGGTACTAATTCGAGCTTTGTTTTATTATAGTTACACGGCAGTGATCCGGGGGGGGAGTAGGCTCAGGGTGCGAGAGAAGCCCGCTGCCCGCGACCCGCAACCCGGGCCGTGACCAGTTCTCGTCAGTGAAAGTGGAGGTGTACCCATCACAACGCCAGTAGCTTCGACCGCCTGTAGCGGTACCACGGGTTGGACGGGTCGTATACGCCGAGAGTTTTGATCAGTGCGTTCTGGATAGATTCGGGCCGGCCGTCCAGAGTGCGAGCTTGACAACGCACAAACTCGCAGAGTGTGGGGATCCGAAAATCGTTATGCAGAGTATCGTTCCGAACGAAGTAGTGCGCGTCGGCGATGACGCGCAGACTTCGACACGCAAACCGAAAGTACCGAAACCGAAGAAAGAGACAGCGAAAGGCGGTGCCGTGAAATCTTCACCGAAAAAAGCTGCGCCGAAAAAGAAATGAGGAGCGACGACGTCGTCATCATCATCATCATCATCATCATCATAGTCGATGCCGTCGTCGTCGTCGTATTCGTCACGTACCAAACGACGACGACGACGACACGCAGTCACTGTCGTTTACAACGGTCAGTACGAAAATGACGACGACGATGACCGCCACCATTCTTACAATGTCGACGAATAATATATATGAAATATTTACATCGACAGATATCAACGATTGTCTTCGATCATAATACAAATAACTTTGTTTTCGGCGCAGCTTTTTTCAGTGAAGATTTCACGACACCGCCTTTCGCTGTCGCTTTCTTCGGTTTCGGTGCTTTCGGTATGCATATCGGTCCTTTCGCCGCTTTCTTCGCTTTAGACAGACTGCTCGGTTTCGATTTCGCTGGCGATTTCTTCACGGCTGCAGTTTTCTTAGCCGCCGTGACAGATATATTGATATCTGTCGATGTAAATATTTCATATATATTATTCGTCGACATTGTAAGAATGGTGGCGGTCATCGTCGTCGTCATTTTCGTACTGACCGTTGTAAACGACAGTGACTGCGTGTCGTCGTCGTCGTTTGGTACGTGACGAATACGACGACGACGACAGCATCGACTATGATGATGATGATGACGACTGATGGACGTCGTCGCTCCTCATTTCTTTTTCGGCGCAGCTTTTTTCGGTGAAGATTTCACGGCACCGCCTTTCGCTGTCTCTTTCTTCGGTTTCGGTGCTTTCGGTTTGCGTGTCGCTCCTTTTGCTTAGATAGTTATCTGTCGATAACTATCTAAGCAACCTTTTTATATCGAGCTAGATTGTTCTAGAACAACCTATTTGTTCTATGACATTTGCTTGCTTAGACAGCTATGACAATTCGTTTGTATGCCGTATACCATACAATATATATATATATATATATATATATATATATATATATATATATATATATATATATATATATATATATATATATATATATATATATATATATATATGTTATTGTAATATTAAAATAAATATTATAGGAAAAAAAGCATAAAAACTAATTTTATATTTAAATATTAGACTCATCAATCTCATCACCCTTATTTTTATGATTGCTTGGCATATTCGAGGCATTCTATTTATAGGTTTTTCCAATGTTTCCGGCTTTATTTTTCTCCATTCTTCTTGCAGTATTTTCCAAAGATCTTACTGTGATGTTGTACACTTCTTATGAACATTTCAGTCAAGCTCATCTCACAAGAGCTCTATAGGATTTCCATGGGGTGAGTGAGGAGGCCAAAGCATTATTTTAAGATTTTTCTTTTTTTTTCATTTGCTTCAGGAAGCTTATACACTATTTGAACGTGTGTTTGAGATCGTTTTCCTGCTGAAAAACGAATCTTTTCCCAATAATTATTGCTCCAGAAGATAAAACATGCTTCTTCAATATATCCTTGTAGTACTCCTTATTTAGTTTTTCCTTTTAATTTTAACAAGATCCTTCAAACTAATTCCATCAAAACAGCCCCACACCATTACAGATCCCCCACCATGTGATAACGGATGGAATTTGACATTGATTTGATACCTGCTCTAAAGCTAATCTGTGGATAAAGACACGTCTCCTTGAACCAAAAACTTCAAATTTTGATTCCATTGCACCATTCCATTTCCATTGTCATTCCATAAAACCTTTTCCCAAACAGTGGTGGTCCTGTTTTCGTCTTGTTTTACTAATTCAAGCCTTTTTTTGATATTTATGGGTCGGAATAAGGGTTTTCTTACAACAATCCTTCCATACAAGTCAACCTCAAGTAATTTCCGTTTAACAGTTGAAACACTGATAGGCTTTTGTCAACTGAAGTTAACTTAAAAGTTATTTCTGGAGCTGTTAAGCGTCGATTACGTTTGCTCATTGTCACTGATCTGCGATCTTCTGATGTTGTCTTTGTTCTTAGGCGCCCGGTTTGTTTTTTTTACAATACTCTTACAATCTTTAAAAATTTTTAACTATACTGTCTACTGTCTTACAAGATAATTTTAATTTTTTTGCTATTTGACGGTTATTTTGTCCCTACTTATATTGGGAGATTATCATGCACCGAGTTTCTATTGAATGTTCTTTCACTTTAGCAATTTCAATAAAAAATCAAAAGCAAAATTCAAATCTTCAATTATTTTAAATGCTGCACTTATTTCGATGTTATTACTTGATTCTTCCATGCCTGAATGATTGTAAACTACATAGAAAAACCAAGAAATACTTCTCTTAACACAAAATCTACAATAGAATCTACTCTAGACAATATCTATTCTTTACTTCGACGATGAAATTTCACTGAACCGCCTTTGTATGAAAAGTCTCGCCTTATTCAATTTCATGTTTCTAGTAATTGATTTATTATTTAAATAATGGAAAATACTCTACAGACAATAATTAATCATATTAGTAAGATACATAACTAAGTTGAAGCGAATTATCTCAATTTATTGGGGCGCCTAAATACATTGTTTTTCAAATCAATCTTGGCAAGATGAATAATTCTATTTGCCGATTACCATTTATTAAGTGAATTTATTCGCACAATGATCACCATAAACATTTTTAAATTGTAGAGAAATGTTCATAGATAACACATTTTAAACTGTAATTCAGAAATTGATATTTTCTAAAAATATTTTAATAAAAATATAAGCACACAAACGTAATTTTCAAAACGAGAAATCTTTGAAAACTTGAGAAAAGAAAACTTTGTATGAAACTAATTATTACAAAGATAAAAATATGGCCTATAAAATTGTAATTCCTTTACTTACTGTGTAAGCTAATATTTACAAATAGTAAATATAACTAAATGTTGTTAACCTCAGTTATTACTTGCTGCAGTCTTATTTAATGATTTCAGGAGTCATTAAATCAAAAAAGTGCTGTTTATGTACATTTTTATACGTTTAAGTCGAAATTGCAATACTCGGGACGTTTGACCCTAATTTTGATTGGAAGTTTGACCCTACAGTTTCACTGTCAAAGTCAAATTAATCTGACATTATCATGAAATCAATTCTTTCACACAATTTTGTATAAATACAGGTAATATGTAATTCTTTGTGATCTTGTTCGAAAAAATGTATATCTTTTCTCGGGTTATTGAAGCTGGTTTCGCCAAAATTTACAATCTTTTTTTTTGAAAATTGTAAATTATCAAATTATTTAACTTACAAATCAATAATACATGGATTCAATGAAAATGTTTTTCGACCTTATCAACAGATTAACTTTTTATTTTAATACAATAGTATTTTATCAACATGCCTATAATAATCTATCAAAATTTTTGTATCATATTTACAGATTCCAGAATTCCATTTTTTCACAAGCTTAAAATCCCAAGCGAGCAAAAAATAGAATCATCTGATATTAATCAAGCAAATGATCGGATGATTTTTGGAGTTCCAACAGATTCTGATTTAGATAACCATAAGAGTGGTTTGATGACTGGAACTGTTTTTGAAGAATATTAGCAGCATTTCATTCAATATTCAAAAAAACAAATCCATTTTTTTAATTTTTTAAAAATTGGTAAGTAGTGTGGGAATCACTACCGCTGAGGTTTTTGGCGGAAAATGTCTTACCTAAGCGGTGTTGTTGGGGCGTGGTGTTTGTAGGGTTGGTGAGAAAGGAATGAACATAACAAATTTGTGTGTCCTTTTATTTATTTCTCACAATGATGACTAATTTGTAAAATGTTGTTAAAGATAGGACAATGGTACGAGTAGTATAATATGTAAGACTTACATGATTCACTTATATCTCTAGAGAACATTAAGTCTATAGTGGTATTTTTTAAAGTTGTGAGGTCAGTTGGATCCGTGGCCAATACACAAACTAAACTTGTCGTTCAGAAACTGTTCCAGACGATCGTTCGACGCATCAATGTTAAAGTCCCCGGTGAGCAGAAGCGGTATGTTAAGATCGCAGGGCCAGTCACTAACTATTGTTCTGATATGCTCTGTGTAGTAGAACATTAGTTGAAAAAGAAACATCTCGATATAGTTGAGTGGCAAGTGTGTTGGCTTCAGCGAATACGCGAAACCGTTAATTTTATTCAACGTTGGCACCTTTCTTTACTTTACTAATGTAAAGCAGTTTGAGCACAACATTAACTGTTGAACGTCTTCGTCTGTAAATTTCTGTTATAAGAATTGCAACATAGCTGCATTTGGCCGTTTAAATTATTTTGGAACCATATGCGGTCACAAACTCCACAAACAGAACCCAACTTGTTGCCAAATGTCCTTTCAAAGTGCTCCGTCACCAGACGTCAATGGGTTGTAAACGCTAAATATCTATTCTCAAACGTTACATCTGCTTCTGTTTCGTCGCATTCCATCGGTTCCATCTCACTGTCGACATCTATTCCCTGTGAACTTGTATCAGGCGTTGCAGCGTTCGCGTGACTGTTGTTCGCCTCAGTTTGTCGACGCTGCCTTGTCCTCCGCATTCGTTCTGCTACTGTCATAGGGGCTTTTTTGGATTCTTCATTTAGTCTTCTTTCACTTTGTAACCGTTTACAATACTTATTTACCTTCCTGTTTTGAAAATATTTTTGGGTTTTGATCTTCGGCGTTAAAATTACCAAGTCGAAATTTAGCAAACAATTTCTTCACAGTTGGAAGTGATGGTGCATAGTCCAAATAAACTTCCCGAATATTTTTCTTTGCCACGGCAACGGTTACTCCTTTCCGAAATTAGTACAGTATAACGTGACGAAAGTGTATCTTTTCATTGTCCACTTTCAAAAGTGTTTCTTACACACAATTAGAATCGAAACAAATGCGTCTGATGATCAAATGACAGCTGTGACTGTCACCTTTCAAACGATATAGAACATGAATACATTTTAATCATGAGCGCCTCCATGCGGCACTCTTAACACCACCTATTGAATCGTATACGAACTTTTACACTGATCTCCCCCCTCCCCTATCTCTCTCTCTCTCTCTATATATATATATATATATATATATATATATATATATATATATATATATATATATGTGTATTATATATATATACGAGTATATTATATAACATATATATATATATATATATATATATATATATATATATATATATATATATACACACACATATAGTTACTATATTGTTGAGAACGTTTTCTATCCCTTTATCCAAACAAGGATACGTATAAACATTCTGTCAGATAAAAAAATAACAAAATAACAATAATACATTAAACGTATTGCACACTATCTCATAAGATATCCTTCGCGGTTACATTTCGTGGAATCAACATCTTCCTGACATTGTTATTATGGCAGTTATCTGTGTATTTTTGCGGTATTTAAATATTTACGAAGTACATATATATGGAACATTCAATTTATATAACATTAAAAATCTTTCTTTAACTGAAGAACAGTTTCTCGTTGCTCTGTGTGCATATATTAGATCAACATGGAGGAAAGAAAACATCTTTTGTATTTTTTTGATCGTCCAAGTGAACCAATTTTTACTGGTAAGGGCGAAAACGAAAATGTATTCGAAGTTCCTCATAGTTATTTGGTAAGTGTATTGTACTGTTTTGTTTTCTTTTTTTTTTGTTTACAAATCTAGTGATTTTTTAAATTAATAATTACAGCATCATATTGTGATTTAGCTAAGTACACACCACACATAAATACCCGCCAAAATGCATTTATGCATAAGTGTACACTTACACTTATATCCATATGGACCTACCAGCACACCTCTAACATTATTCAATAAACAGTGCTCCCTGTCGTACCGTAAACTGCGATAGTGCAACGATGTCTCATACCTCTCCTGAGCTTTTACTCTACATAGCTGATTTTAACTAAGGAGCACCGAATAACGACTGCCGGAGCGCTTTAAATGACCGTTTTTTTTCTACAAATCGTTCCCTCTCGTACTGAAGCAGGGCTTCCGAGGTATTCCGGTACGACAGCGAGCACTAATAAATACATATTATACAGAATCATCACAAATGTATGTGCACAAATTTATCTGATTCTCGATTTCAAATATAGTCTTAAGTATGTAAAATACAGCAGAATCGAATATTTGACGGATGTTTCCACAATTACATTGGATATGTAAAATAAATAGGAAAAAATATTTTTGTATTAATATATATATATATATATATATATATATATATATATATATATATATATATATATACATATATAAACATATATATATATATATATATGTATATATATATAAACATATATATATATATATATATATATATATATATATATATATACATATATATATAAAACAGTTATATATATATATATATATATATATATATGTATATATATATATATACATATCTCTCGTCTCTCGTCTGTGTATATTTTCTAATTTTCTTGGTCGACCAGAACGAGGTCTATTTTCAATTGTTTTTAGTTTTTTATGTTTATTTACTATATATTGCACTGTTGCATGTGACTTTTTGACAGTTTTTGCTATCTGCCTCAAAGATTGTCCTTCAGATCTTAAACTAATAATTAATTCACGAATTGACAAAGGTATTTCCATTTAAAGGCCTATATATTTCAACCACACTAAGCGAAACTAAATTGGAAACTGATACCCTTTAGCACACTAACAACCGAACAAGTACCAGTAAAATGGGGACTTCCCCGACGACAAATAAGTAAATCCCATAGAATAATGCTGAGTGTATGGAAACTTTTTTGACGCCCGTTAATAAGGTAGCGTTGTTTAACATAACATTAATTTTTAAATAACATATAAATATGGTTAATTTCATGGTGGCTCATTAAAGTTACTATTTAGGTTACAATCAACCATAAAAAGTTTAAACAATTCAGAATAAAATAAGCGAAAATCTTTGTTACAGCAAGCTGTGTGGAGACTTTTTTGATCCAGTATATATAAACAAATTTTTATTTACAATTATGTATAATCTTTAACTGATATAATTTTTAATTTTTAAAAATTATATCAATCATTTTATTTAACACACTTTATTACTAATATGTAGAAAATATTTTGTGTATAAAAGTTGAAACAAAAAATTCTTATTAAAAAGTATTGATATGCTTTATAAACCAAAAAAAATACAAAATACATTGCATATAATTATTGACTGATCCTCGTATATATATATATATATATATATATATATATATATATATATATATATACATACATATATATATATATACATATATATATATATATATATATATATATATATATATATATATATACATACATATATATATACTTTTTTTTTAGACTGATAAATATCAACCACTTGACCTTGTAATTCAAAATCGATTTGGCGAAAAGGCACAAGAAAAGATTCCAGTAAAGAGAATTTCACTTCCCGATTTGACTTTCGCAATGGATATTAAACGTCGTGAACAATTTTCTTTATTTCTACCACGTCATCGTAAAATTGCCGGTCGTCTGATTGACATCTTTATGGGTAATTATTTGTAAAATATTATATTTGATCACTTGATATTAAAGGCGAACACTGATATCATAGAAGTTGAAATCATGAACGCGAAATGTACTATCAATTATAAGGTAATGGTCATTAAAACAGAACCATTGCATAGCATCTTCAAAAAATCTTCAAAAAACAACTATACATACTCTACAGATCATCTGGATTAAGCATTAATCCTGAGTAGAATAGCTAAAGATATCTGGAAAAATCGAAAGACAAAACATTAATATTTGGCTGGTACAAAAATTATTGCGGTTTATGGCCTTCAAATCCATATACATTTTTCTCTTTTTTGAATTTCCTAGCTGTTTTAAGTGTTCCAGAACTGTTAGATGATTAACGTCTAACTTTTGTGAAAGCTCTCGAATTGTTGTATGCGATTCTGATTCAACTAACGCCTTCAGTTGATCGTTATGAACTGAAGGAGGACGCCCACGACCTTCTTCATCTGCAAGGCTCTCGTTCCCAGTATAAAAATTTTGTAATCACCATTGCACCGTATCTTCCTTAACAATACCCAGCTCAAAAGAATCGTTTAATTTAAGAGCAGTTTCTGCTTCTTTACCATCCTTTTTGTACTCATACAAACAATTTACTCTTGTTTTTTTTTCAACCTTTAATCCAATAGCCCAATTTGAAGCAAAATTAACAATAAAACCATGTTAACCAAAATACATACCGAAAAATGTACTATAAAATGAAATTAACATCAACACGATGAAATGACATTTTCACTGAAAAAAATTAATAGTCTTTAACGCCAGTGCAAAGTCCCCATAAATTTCATTCTTCTCCACTCTGATTTGGGTGGCTGTTCACTTTTTCAAATAAAAATGTTTATCACTGCACGGAACTCGTTTTTTTTATTGTTGAGGCAACTGCTACACTACTCGCTTCAAACATCTGTAGAACGTGATCAAAGCGTCACGTCTGGCTAACATTTCGCCTATGCTAGTTTAGGCTCCTTTTATCGTTTTTCCTTTCGTTAAGTAGTCGATCAGAATGCTTCCTTGGGAATTCTCAAAAAACAGTGGCCATCGCCTTCCCAGCCGAGAAAATTTTTCGCTTTCTTCGGTGCATTTTCACCAGTCGTTGTACACTGCTTTGACTGCTACTTCGACTCAGGTGTGTAGTGGTGGATCCATGTTTCATCCACGATGACGAATCAACACAAAAATGTCTGCTCGTTTTTTTCCATTTTTGCGGCAACTGCTACAATGCTCGCTTAAAACATCTGTAGAACGTGAACGACGCATCGCTTCTGGCTGAAATTTCGCCCATTCTAGTTTGAAAAGTGACACTTGATATCCGTGACGTTACCAAATGAATAGTGGTGCCATTTCATAGAAATTTAACAAACTTATCAAACAACCCTCGTACAGTAGTTTCAGATAGTAACAAACATTCTTATCCTTATCATTAATCTTTTTTATATTTGTAGATTCACAGACAATAATTTTCTTCTTCCATAACTGTATTTCATTCTTACAATATATCATAGCCATTTCCATTTCAAATTCTTTACTCTTGCCGTATCTATAACTCTTTGTTTCCATATACATTCGTTTTTCACATTTCTTCGTGTTATACCTAAAATACATCTTTCTTCGTTTCTATGTATTGTCTGAAATCGCTGACTTAATTAAGCATTCGCAAAATAGATTTCATTTCTGACTATGAAAAAATATGAAATACGGTAATTGAATACTTTTCAAACTGAAACTGTTTAATATTGAGGTATTTCATTTAAATGAATTCGGTTCCATTTTTATTCTTGTTACTTTCCTTAATTCTTTTTAATCTAAATAAACAAACAAGTATCACGTAATTTATTCAATTTATGTTCCATCTATTTGATTTTTTTTTGAAAAATATATGCATTAACTTTTATGCACATACGAGAGAAGAATGATAAGTACCCGTGTTTAACAAGAAAATACATGTTTTTTTGAGAAAGTTCTTTTTTATTTTTCAAGGTAACCTCCTTTTAGCTTGATTCACTTAGTCCAACGTGTTTCCAACTTTTCTATCCCTTCTGAATAGTACGGTTTATCAAACTCCTCCAAATAGGTATTTACAGCAACGATAATTCACGAAATTTGATGCAATCTTTTACCTCGTCGCCATTTCTTCAAATTCGTAAAGAGAGAAAAGTCACATGGTGCCAAAACTAGAGAATATGGTGGATACAGAAGCAATTCGCAATGAAATTCATGCAATTTTGCCATTGCAATTGTTGATTTGTGTTCCAGTGCATTGTCGTGATGAAAGAGCACCTTTTTCTTTATCAAAACAGAACGTTTTTTCTTGATTTCATCATTTAGTTGGTCCAATAATGATGCATAGTAAACTCCTCTTACTCTTTTTCCTTTTTCAAGATACTCGATTAGCAATATTTCATGAGTATGCCAGAAAACAGTCGTCATAACCGTTCTAACTACATCATATGCAAATGTTCGTGTAAGATATTCCGTACACGTTCATCTGAGATGCCAACTATCTCATGTACTTTGATTCTACGATCATTTAAAACAATGTCATGGATTTTTCCAATCATCTCTTCAATAGTCGCCTCAATTGGACGACATGCACGTTCTTCATCACAAACGTGCAATGCTGCTGTGGACAGCGTGTAACTTCTCTTTAATTTCTCCACACATTTTTCCATCCAAAAACAGAAATCTAATCACTGACCGATACTGATTTTTTTCCATAGTTAAAAAAGAGCATTAGTTGTTTACTTTGAATGACTGTCGAAACTAAGCTAATTAACGTATTGTGCTCAAATTTTGACACCAGTTTGAAAGATAATACTGTTAAAAGATATTGCAGTTTGATATCAGTGGTGCCATCTATTGTGAAATGGGTAATTATCACTCTGCCCTCGTATGTATATATATATATATATATATATATATATATATATATATATATATATATATATATACAAGATAGACTTACACAAAGTTATATTCTTAAGGCACGCCTAATTTCAAACTCATGTAAACTGAAACATCTTTCTCTACAGACATTTAGTGTTTTACAATTAAGGAACTCTTTATACAAAGTAGATTCGTAAATAACAATAGATATTTAAGTTTTCATTACATATTTGTATAATGAAAACTTAATACTCTCTCTCTCTCTCTTTATATATATATATATATATATATATATATATCAAGGAGACTATAAGAAGGAGAACGAACTCTGTCGATTGCCTATTGTAATCAATTCACGAAAACTGGAAGTCCGATGGCGGCGCTGGTGTCGGTGAAAGGACATGCGCAAAGGCCTATTCGCACAATTCTCAGTACTACAATATCTGCTAATAACAGCTGATTGTGAAAAGGCGCAATTAGTGTCAACTTATATATTGTTACCGATTTGTTATAATTTGTTGACCAGTTGTTACCGATGGAAAACAAAATATTGCTTTTCATTCTTTTCCTACACACTCTTTAGTGCAACAAGTCTTGGTCATTTTTTTGCACACGATAAATCATGAACTAACAAAATGAACGTAAACGAGACAATGAGAACTTTCAGATTAGAATACTTCTGTCACGTGTTTTTCTATGCGCAGTGCGTTCCGCGCATGTCCCTTGGCTGAAACTCGTGCACCACTTTTCGATGTCACCAAACACTGAAGTTCGTTTTCCTTTTTATAGCCTCCTTGATATATATATATATATATATATATATATATATATATATATATATATATATGTATGTATAAATAAAGACGAAGATAATTAGAAAATATAAAAAAAAACATGAAATTATTAATTACAATCAATATATGTGCATGCAATTAAAAAAAAATAAATAGTATTGAACAATAAGTATAATATCCTCCTCAGAATTATCTGTAGAAATAGTAATGTTCGCATATCCTTTATCGTATTTTTCTCAATTATCGTCATTTTGAATTCGTATAACTTGAGAGATTTAATTGGAACAAATTGAGTATATTTTTTTAGCTATGCGTAACATTGAAGAACTCACATCTATATGCGTATACTGTCATGATCGTCTCAATCCATTCTTGTTCAACTATGCACTTAGTGTTGCAATATTACATCGTCCTGATACACAAGGCCTTCCATTGCCCAATATCGCTGAAACTTTCCCAGAAAAATATATAGATAGCGAGGTATTCACACAGGCCCGTGAAGAATTGTACGTAGTTCCAGACGGATCGAGGGTAAGATTCTAATTAATATTCTATTTTCTTAGCACATTGCGGATGGATCACGAGAATTCTCGTGTTTTCTGTTCTAGAGCAATAATATATTAAAAATCACAAATATATTAGCTTGTAAGAATATGTAATAAATAACGTCAAAAGGCAATTGGTATTTAATTTTAAAGCGTGGCTTTAAAATTTATGTAAAAGCTTTTTTGTATTCATTCACCAAAAACATAGCTGGTCACTGGGTAAGGCTAGCAATAAAACTCTACTGGTCCGCAATGTGTTAATAGAGGAACGTTCAACTAGATTAGTGCTCTTTAAACTGTGTTCCGCGGAACACTGGGGTTCCGCGCTACCTCTTCAAGGTTCCGTGAGTCAAAGTCAAAATTCGAAAGAAGCTAAAAATTCAAAATATTGGATCATTGCCAAAGTTCATATACGATTTGAAATTGAAACTCGGACGATTATTTTTCGCAGAAAATGCTTTTATTAATTAATTATGTATTCACCATCGTTTTCTGCGATAACTTTCCAACACTCAGGCAGGGTGGTTTTTGACGGCCTCCGCGGTATCAAATTTTTTACCATTTAAACTGTTTTGTACAAATGATAATACGAAGGTGCAATGTCCGGAGAAAACGGTGGATGCGATACGATTTCCCATTTCCACTGCTTCAGTTTTTATATGTTCGCGCTTTTACGGTGGTCCGATTCGGCGGACCACCAATTATACGCGAATAAAAGGATTGCATAGGTTTTACAAACAATAAACTTTATTATACACAAAGTTACAAAGAATTAACAGTAAAACAAACAAAAAAATGGAAAAATGGATGCTACAGTGAAGCAAGGCGTCGACACTGCAGTCCAAGATGGTTCTTGATGTACTGTTCTGTTCGTACTCTTTTCTGTACTGATTTGCAGGGTCAAACCAAAATCAAAAAATAATTATTGTGATGAGTTTTACACGTTTCAATGCCGTATTTACTGTGCGTTGGATGGAAATTGGGGATTGGTCCGGGGTCTTAGCCGAGGCTTTTAAACCGGTTTTGACAGGAGATTTGTGTTTCAGAAAGTGGGTTATAAGGGATGGTTTGAAGTGATTGATGTGCAGAGTGTATCGGCTCTGTTATATATCCGATTGCGTCTTGATTTTTGCCGCGTTTTTTATTTTGTTCTGCCTGTGATGCACCATTATCGCTAGCCGTGGTGGTGTCGATGCACACATGCTTGAGCGGTGCCGAATACATGCCACATGGCGGTACATCAAAGGCGGTTAATTGTTACACGGCGGAAAGGAGGGTATGAGTGTGCACTGGTCGGTTGTGTAAGGATGGGAAAAATCTGTACGAAATGTGTCGTTCATTTAGGATTACAATAATCCCGAACAGTATGTGTTTTGTATGTTTTTTTGCTGTATGTGTTTTTGCGTTGTCGCGGTGAAAGATGACCCCCTTACGATTGACCAACATTAAACAATTTTTTTTAATTTCTGTATTCAGTTTGGTTAATTGTTGACAATACTTCTCCTTAATAATCGTTTCGTCCCGTGGGAGTAGCCCAAAATGAACAACACGTTTTCAATTCCATCAAACACATGGCAACACCTTCTTCGGATGCAAGTCAGCTTTGGCGACTGGTTCTGCCTTTTCATTCGCTTGTTTCACCGTTCGTCTGCATCGAACGTTGTTATACAGAATCCATTTCTCATCGCCAATCACCGACCTATCTAAAAAAGACTCTGTTGACACGTCCAACCAAAGAAACTGTCGAAGAGATGCGATCAAACTTGTTTTTATCAAGCAACGAGAGCGGCACCCGCCTATCGAGCTTCAACGTGAACTCCAGTTTCTTTAAATGGCGAAATCCAGTCGATATATCAACTTTGAGAGTCGATATATCAACTCTTAACACCATCTATCGAATCGTACACGAACTTTTACACTGATCCAATAGTTAATTCATAACAATTTATTTTATTTATATAAATACCTATTATTACCTGTTATTATGCAGTAAAACTGTATTTATGGATACACACTACGACTCCGCTCAATCACATGTAAATAGTAAAATTTTATTGGATTTTTAGTTTTACATTTAGATGTTTAAATTACAAATTAATTAAACATTACTATTACAGTGATTACATTGTTACTAACTACTAATATTAACAATAGACTACTCATGTCAACAAAATGTACACAATATCTATCTTGTTTTTAAATCACAGCTAACTATAAAATAACATTGCTTTTTATTTTACTTTGACAAATTTGGTCAGATGGCTGATTTTCAAAACGTGTGGGGTACACATCTTGAGTTAATGCAATTTTCTTCTACAGAACAATTAAAATAGAGTCATCCGACCTGGCCATTTTATCTTCCCGTAATGAAATGATGTATTAGTAGAAGAATGTTTAATACGGATTCGAGAACATTGTGCAACAGTGTGACTTTCTCGATACCAGAGTATAAAAGATCTGCGTAAAAAACTTGTAATCTTAACGGTTCGACAGAGTTTGAAGACCACTGAACTAGACAATTAAGAAAGTTTCCGCCATTAAATTTTGTTATTAATCTAATGTATAAGATTTTCAATTTTAGATGCCGATTGAAATTCCTCGAGATTATACAGCTAGTGACCGAGAGGTTGAACATCGCGTCGCTTATTTCCGTGAAGATCTTGGCATCAACCTCCATCACTGGCACTGGCATTTAGTTTATCCATTCGAAGCCGCACGTAATATTGTCGCAAAAGATAGACGTGGAGAGCTGTTCTATTACATGCACCAGCAGATTGTCGCAAGGTAATATTAGATTAAATTATCATTTAGGGGGAAAATGTTTCATACAATTTTAATTCTCAATACACTTTTAAGTAAATCTTCTATTCATAAAATGTGAATATTATTGCTTTGATACAGAATATGATAGGCTTTTTATAATGAATTAACATATTTTGAATTGAACAAGTTTATACAAAGTTAATTTATATCATTTGATTTGAATTGGGAAAAGAATCCCCCTCATCCCTATATCAAATGAGAAATATTTTTTTAGTTTATTAAGGTTTATCTTTCTAAAAATCTGGTCATCTTACACGACGGACTGTTTCATTTAGTTTTCCAATTCCTAGTTACACATTTTGAGTGCTAACCGAGATCTTACACCACTATAATAATTTATTAACTGTATGTTACTTTTCAAGAATTCATCATTATTATTAACAATAAACTTTCGGCAATAGTAACTGAACAATGCAGTGATGAAAGTATTAAAATAATAAAAAAGGCGCATATCTGAACATTTTGTATAGATTCATGAAAAAAATCATTTTAATAAAAAAATATAACTGTTTATTATAATATTGAATCATCCCATAAGTAATACGGTTTTTTTAAAAAATAAGTTTTGAAACTGCGAAAAAAATTGACGTTTTAATTTTGATCCGAAATATATTTTCCGTTATTATTTACAACTTTTTCACATCTTGATCTCAAATTTTCAATACTCTGACAATAAAAAACTGTTACGGTATCATACGTACTAGAGGGAGACGGAAAGAACCGTCTCTATGGATTACTGGTTGTGTGGAAAGGGACAGGCAGTCGGGCCTAGGAAGCGGCGGTAGGAAGGGAGTTTAACGCGTCGTGGCGAATGTGAGACATTAATTGGCATTCAATAAAGTGGAGTGTCTAACAAAACAATCCATCTTGCAACAAAAACCTTTTGTACTTTGCATTAAAGAACGAGTCGAGATCCCTTCGCACATAAGTCTCGGTGTTAAGCCGTTTTCCATTGATCTGATTTTGGAGACTTTGGAATAGATAATAATCGGATGGTGTTAGATCAGAGGAATATGGTGGATGAGTCATAACTTCCCACTCGAATTGTATCAGTTTTTGGAGAGTTTCGCGTGCCGTGTGAGGTAGGGTGTTGTCATTGTGAAAGAGCATGTTGTTTCTGTTGGCTAATGTTGGCCGTTTTTCATCAATGGATAGTTTTAGCCGTACCAGTTGTTCACAATACAACTGCTTTGTGATGGTTCGATTCTCTGAAAATAGCTTGTAATGAATCATTCTTTCCATACTCCACCAAACAGACAAAATAACCTTTTTTGGATGAAGCCCACCTTTCGCAGTTGAGGATGGTGTTTCGTTGCGATCAACTCATTGTCTTTGACGTTTAATATTGTTATAAACAAACAATTTTTCATCACCAGGAACAATTCTATTCAGAAATAGATCATTTTGCAATCGGCATAGATGAGAAATGCAAAAGTCCACACGTTGTTTTAAATTAACGTCCGATAATTCGTGCAGAACTCATTTAACCAGATTAGAAACCTTACCCATCATTTTCAAGTGCCGATGAACATTTGAATCCGTTGATTTATGCTTCTTGGCTAACTCTTCTATCATTGAATTACGATTTTGTTCCACCAGTGTTTACATGATCAAACTCTTGAGGATGTCCTGACCTTTCCTTATCTTGAAGGCTGTAGTTCTCGGACCGAAATCGTTAAAACCATCTTTGTCCTTGGCGAAAACTAACAACTGAACCATACATTTCACACAATTTTTCCATTACAGTTGTAGCGTTGTTGCCCTGACGAAACTCTCAAAGCAAAATATGACTAAATATGACTTCCATGATAACTAATATTTTTTCTTGTAAATTTGCATGATCAGTGTTAATCATCCACGATAATACTGAGAAAATATTGCATACAATTGAGCAGTATATGCATCTGATACGTTAATGCAATAATTGTAAAGGGTTGAATCCTCCATTTTCACCTACATGAATATATCGCATTACTTATAGGCGAGCCAATACTTTAAAATATTATACGAGGTCAGACAATTAAGTAATGCGACCGATTTTTTTCTCGGCCTGTGGTAACACTACGAACCTGTAACTCCGCCGCCGTAATAGCAGATCCCTACTCTCTCGATTGAGACCTTCACCACCCTCGTACGATCATTTCTTCGCCAGCTGTTTAGTGTTTTATAACAACGCGCGAGTAGTGCATGTCACGAAAATGGAACAGAGAAATTTAGAGCAACGGTGCGCGATAAAATTTTGTGCAAAACTCGGCGAAACCGCGACAGAAACTTATGAAAAAGTGCTTAAAGTGTATGGTAGTAATGCCCTGAGTCGTAGTCAGATGCTTCGGTGGCATGCCGATTTTAAAAAAGGCCGTGAGAGAAGAAGGCGAGAATGAGCAAGTCCAAAGTGAAAACCATGTTGATTTGCATCTTCGACAGCAAAGGGGTGGTTCACAAAGAGTTCGTGCCACCTGGACAAACCGTAAATCAAGTATTCTACCGCAATGTGCTCGAAAAATTACGAAAAAGGGTGCTCAGAGTGCGTCGAGAGCTCGCGAAGACTTGGGTTCTGCATCACGACAATGCTCCCTGTCACAGTGCGTTCAGTGTCTCCCAGTTTTTGGCGTCTAAAGGCATCGCAACGTTACCACAACCGCCCTATTCACCGGACATGTCACCCTGCGACTTTTTCCTATTCCCCCATATGAAAAAATTCGTCAAAGGTCGACATTTTGACTCCGTTGAAGATATCCAAGAATCTGTGACGAGGGTACTCGGAGAGGTCCCACAAGAAGTGTTCCAGAATTGTTACGAAAACTGGAAAACTCGCTGGAATAAGTGTATAGATGCGGGAGGGGACTACTTTGAAGGGGGTCGCAGCGATGTACCTTAATTTTGAAATATACTCGATTTTTGAATTTTGTCGCATTACTTAATTGTCTGACCTCGTATAAGTGTAGCATGTAAGTCTTACATATTGTAGTACTCGTACCATAGTCCTGTCTTTAACAAAATTTTACAAATTAGTCATTATTGTGAGAAATAAATAGAAATACACGCAAGTTTGTTGCGCTCATTTCTTTCTTACCAACCCTACAAACAGCACGCCCCGACAATATCGCTTAGGTAAGACGTTTTCCGCCAAAAACCTCAGCGGTAATGACTCCGACACTACCTACCAATTTTTTTTATTATGAGTAACCTCTTATATATTTTTTTTAAAACAAACTTAATTAAAATTTATATGACGTGACGTATATTTAAAAAAAACTTAGTTAAAATTTTTCTACCACAGTAAAAGTAAAATATTTGAGAATATGGAATAGCTTCCTATGTCTCCACTTACGCGGTTTTTATTTATGCGCTGTATTCGAGGAACCGATTACTCGCATAAATATAGATTAGTGTGTGTGTGTGTAAAAAATGACTAAAATATGAATTAAAAATAATTTAAAAAATAATCATTAAATAACCATAACGTACACAGGTACAATTTTGAACGAATGTGCAATAAAATGCTGCGTGTTGAACGGTTCATTGAATGGAAACAACCGATTGCTGACGGATATTTTCCAAAACTAGACAGTTTAGTTGCTAGTCGTAGCTGGCCTGCACGCACTGCAAATTCAACTATAAGAAATTTAAACAGAGAAGTCGATCAAATCAAATTAACAGTTGATGACCTAATAAGATGGAGGGAAAGAATTTTTGAAGCTATTCATTCTGGATTCGCTCGTTCCGTAAGTAGAAATTATCCGACTATCATTTAATCATCGCACTGTAACATTCATTTCATTACAATATGAATAGATATTGGGAGGAAAGTTTTTATAAAATATACACTTATTATTTACCGGACAATCAAACTTTAAAATAAACTGATTTTGTAATGACTCAATCTACGTTTGACTACAATTCAAATTCAAAAACATTTTATTGTTAATAAATTCAGATGCATGGCCTTGTGGGGTCGGTTAATACTTAAAAACTGTTGCGGTGCCTTTACCGTTGCCGGTAGTAATCCGCGGTTCTTAAATGATAATTGTGTGATGTGATAATTGAAATTTTTTATCTTTAAATGTCTGTTATGCCCGGGAAAAAATGTTCAAAAAACCGGGAGTAAACGTTTGACTAAATGGTGTAACACAATTTGTTACAACCGAATCTGTCCCGTTTTTAACTGCAATATAAAATCGAACATTAATATAGTTTTATATTCATCTATTTTTTACTTAGTCGATTTATTATAAATATTTAAATAACCTGTATGATAATAAAAATCCAGAATAAGAACTGTATATTAACAAGTTTATTAGGAGATTGAATTAAAAGCCGCTTTTTCGAGTACTTATTTCAATTGTGAAATGTGTGAATACATTAATCAAAGTATTTTCCCTCTGAAGTTATGACTTTTCCTCACTTTTCTGGCAGAAGTTGAATTCCGCGACAAAAGAATGGTATCTTTTGAGCCAATTCATTCAAGTAACCCAATTTTCGACTTCTCCATAGTTATGGAATGTATATCTTCCATCAATCTTGCATCGATCGGAACAGATGGTAATCGCTTGAGGCCAGGTCTGGAGAATACGCTGGTTGCGGGAGAACCTCCCATTCGAGCTCCATCAGTGTTTGTTTCACGGCTATAGCAACATGAAGCCGAGCGTTGTCATAGAAAAGAATCACTTTTCTGCGATTTGATGCAATTGTTGGTCGTTTTTGCATCGAATTATCATTAAATGTTCCGATTGTTGTCGATAACGTTCGGTGGTGATTGTTTCCTTCGGTTTCAACAGCTCATAATACTCGATACCCTCCATATCCTACCAAACAGAGAGCATTTCTTTGTGACCGTGGATGTTTTGCTTTGGTGTTAACGTTGATGGTTGGTCAGGATCAACCCATGATTCGTTGCATTTAGGGTTGTCGAAATAGAACAATTTTTCATCGCCAGTCACGATACGCCACAAAAAACTGTTTGTGCCTGGCAAGAAGAGAAATCGAGATGTTTAAACGATTAGCAATGGAATTTTCAGTCAATACATGTAGCAGCCATCTCCCTTCTTTCTGGATCTTTCCCATGGCTTGTAAACGTTGTGAAATGGTTGATTTATCGACTTCGAGCTGTTGAGCCAATTCGTTGAGTGTTTGAGCAAGGTTTTCTTCCAACAGAACTTGCAGTTGTTCATCTTCGAACTTTTTCGATTGACCTGGCCGATGTTTGTCGTGAACGTCGCAATCACCACTTTTGAATCGTCGAAACCAATCTCTACATATTGTTTCCGATGAAGCAGATTCACCATAAGTTTTCGTAGGCAATCAATGAACTTCAGTTGCACTTTTTTTCAAATCAAAATAGTATAGAAGTACAGTAGAAGTACACATCGAAAAACAACTTATCGCGTTCCATTTTAATTCGGTTATAGAAAAGCACTTGTGTAAACAAAGGATGGCGTCTGATGACTGAATTTTAGTAGGAAATGTTCACACTTCAAAATGACATAAGATACATATGTCACTGCCAGCACACGCACTTAGAGCGATCTACACATGAACAGCGGCTTTCAATGCAACCTTCTTATGATATTTTTTCTTAACCACATTAAAATTAATTAACAAAGAGTATATTTTTCTCAAATAAATGGCTAAATAAAAAGTTACATTTGATAAATATGGCGTAAATTAAATAAAAAGTATTAAAAAAAATTAATATAATTTTTCTCGCAAATAAATTTTTTACACTTCACAAACCACAAGAATTTTTCTGATCATCAGATTTTTCTGTACCTTAGCGCACTCAGGATGATGACGTCACCATCGAAATTCGCATAAGGAACAGTAAAATATAATCAATTATTGAGCATTTTTAATCAAAAAAATGTTGTTGTTTGTGAGGTGAATGCAAAATTCATTTGTGATAATTAATTAGCCATAGAGTCAAAATTATATTGTGATTCAGAAATTGTTTGTTTTCATTTTAACGCCAATTAATGTATAAAAAAATCTATGATTCTTAAACAATGGTGAAGTTTGAAGAATCTGAACCTTGGCACTATAATTAAATTAATTTTCACAAATGAATTTCAAGCTGGAGTTCGATTCCCAGCCAGCGCAAATTTCATTGTTTTTTTTTAAAAAAAAGTTATACATTTTTTTACAGAATATGTCCGACATGGTACATATAAACTTTTAAAAAGATATTATTGATCTTTCAATCCGTTTGATAGAAATTGATCTGAATTTTCACTTAATTGAAAATTTTTATTTAACTAGAAAACATTTAAAATGATTATTGTATGTTTTTATACCAATTATCTAATTGATGCGTTATCCTACTGGTCTTCATACACTTCAGTTGGATCAATTGTGTTTTTGTTAAGGTAGATGCATAATTTAGATAGAATGTAAATAATTGATTTTAATTTTGATTTATAGGAACGTGGTGAAAATATTGAATTGACTGAAAATGAGGGTATTGACATATTAGGAAATATGATCGAATCTAGTGCTTTATCGCCAAACAGAAACTTATATGGAGATATGCACAACATGGGCCATGTTTTCATTTCGTACGTTCACGATCCCGACCACAGACATTTAGAATCTTTCGGTGTGATGGGAGATTCTGCAACTGCAATGCGAGACCCTGTATTCTACCAATGGCATGGATTCATTGATGATATGTTTCAAGAATATAAAGCTACATTACCGCGATACTCTGGAGCTCAAGTTAGTACCCATTTTTGTTTTCAACAAATAGATTTATTAATATAATATTTAATATGCACATTTTTTCTTATCTAAATAATAAACATGACTAAAATTCGCTTTTACGGTTCTGTATATTTAGTAATATTATAAATGTATATTTTATATCTGTGATTTCGTTGTTGTACTGTCCTGGTTCTGGTTATCTTTTTCCTTTTGAATCACACAAGTTTCTATTTTTCACTGTAACGTACATCAGATAGATTTTAGATAAACAGACATTAAATCAAAATTCAAGTCAATTATTTACATCCTATCTAAAAATGGTATACATGCCGAAATAAGTAGTAGAAAAATAGAAACTCAGTAGCCCAAAAAGGTGATAGCTCACAGGAAAATAAATGATAAAATAATACAAACTGTAAATAATAAAAGAATTCAATAATAAACATGAATTATAACACAATACAGTTTTG
Organism: Acanthacorydalis orientalis; assembly: GCA_034766995.1. NCBI lineage: Eukaryota > Metazoa > Arthropoda > Insecta > Megaloptera > Corydalidae > Acanthacorydalis > Acanthacorydalis orientalis. Next base: position 13,879,400 of record CM068317.1, on the reverse strand, counting down.
TAACTGTAGCTAAATTATTTTCACAAATAAATAACAATTATAATAAGTTAAAATGCGATTTACATGTATTTTATTTACATTTTTCAATTATAACAAAATTCCATAACATATTATATATATATATATATATAATACACTAATTACCCGACAAAAATGATGAAAAAAATCCGAAATTAAATTAAAAGTATCTGTTTGTTACGTAATTCTTTTGTTATAATATTTTCAATGAAACTGCATTTAAAGCAATTTTTCCTTGATTATGACTCTACTGAGTTTTTTTTCCAATAAAATAGTAAAATAATAGATTCTACATAACATACCGACACTCAAAATACCGACCCAACTTCTTAATCGAAACCTTATATGGCACAAAATAGAAATTTTCAAACCATAATATTTTAAATAGTCAATAACACCCATAGTTCTTGATGGTTGGTTGATTATTGGGGTTTTAGGGCACTTCGTCAGCTAGTCATTAGCATCCGAACACAAATATAATTAAAAACCACACCTCATTTACGCACTCTCGTTCGAATCACCCCTTAATTCGAATGCTAAAGTAGGAGTGTCAAACGCTTAAAAGTATTCCATTAAAACAATATTTCTCTCAGTGAGAAATAAAAAACACATGGAACTGGACTAGTAAAATACCTAACATTAATTGGATAATAAGTATAAATATAATAAACAGATGAAACTCTCGAGGACAATAAAACATTTAAAATGCTCTGATCAGATATTAGGATTCACAGGGTTTTTCATGAACACGTTAAAATAAGTCTGAGAGCTTTACATGTATGATGACACAACATGTTAAAATATCAAAACTGGAAACACTAAATCATGCTAAAAAGTCCAGTCTCCTTTGTGAACCCATAGTTTTAGAAAAATGAGTTCAAATAACATTTGCAATTATAGTTAATTTAGTAATATCTGTACCGAGAAAGCTTAAAATTGTTATGAACACTAAAAGATATCTAACTAAATTCTGAAATGCTAATTTTCTTATTCCTAATTCTTCTTAAATATTAACATTTTTTCTTTTAAAAATAGATTGTAAATAGAATGAGTACTTTTGTGCCTGTTATTTAATGTATAAGTGTAAACTGACACTATTTTGTAAATTTTAGTAAATACAATCTGTTTTTTCAGTGATTCAATTCATTTTACTTACAATAAAGATTAATTTAATATATAATTGTACATAATGTTTATGTTTTATTACAAGAATGTTTCACAGTTCTTGACCAAAATAAAATAGTTCAATTATTATGACAAGTTGCAAAAATAATCGTAAGGGTTTTAAAGATGGTGAATTCATAGCTACTAGTAAATGAGTAAGTCTTTAAATTTCAAACTTGGGTATCATTAAGAAATTATACATATACATATATTTATATATATATATATATATATATATATATGTATATATATATATATATATATATATATATATATATATATATACATAATTAACAAAGAAATATTTTAATGTTTTATAATCAGTAATAAAAACACAACAAAAAATACTTTTTATCATCAATTACCTTAAAAATACAATAATGAAAAATATAAACTATTACAAGTGTTAGTAATTTAAATTCAATATATGTTATTATATCGAAATATAATTCATTTTTATTTTATTACCAAAATTAATTAAAGTATTATTATCATTTTCATACAAGAGTCAGAAAATCACAAAGGTTTTTAAAATAGGTGAATATTTTTTCTTTAAAAATATCTCAAAAATAAAAATTAACAAATTATTAGTTTATTTCAAAGCTTTTTCTATTGAACTGAGTACAATAGATAATTTATTAAACCAAAAAAAATTTATTAGCTATTGTATAAATTATTTTATAGATTTAAATATGTTTATAGATAAACTATCCTGGAATTGCAATCTCGACTGTATCTATTTCAACAGAAGGGCAAAATAATATAATAAACACGTTTTGGCAACAAAGTGATATAGAACTATCCCGCGGTATGGATTTCACACCACGCGGTTCCATATTTGCAAGATTCACACATTTACAACATACTCCATTCACATACAAGTAAAATTACTTTTATAACTCTTACTAAATTTAATTTTTATTCCTTCACAAAAATATTTCATATTGGAATTAATTAGAATATGTTATATTTTTAAATATGGTATTTAGATATGTTATATTACAGCATTGTAGTTAATAATTCCACAAATGCTCCAAGAGTCGGTACATGCCGCATTTTTATGAGCCCTAAAAATGATGAAAGAGGACTACCAATGCTATTTCGTGATCAAAGAGTTTTATTTATTGAACTTGATAAATTCCGTGTTGACTGTAAGTAATAAAATCTGTACTAACTAAATAAATACATCATTGAAAATGAAATAAACAAAAGAATTAAATTAATAAAAATCTTAATGCAGTGGTTGCAGGAATGAACACGATCACTCGTCTTTCCACTCAATCGTCTGTGACGATTCCGTTCGAACGCACATTTCGTAATCTCGATCTAAATAGACCGTCAGGTGGAGATGAACTTGAACAATTTAATTTCTGTGGCTGTGGGTGGCCACAACATATGCTAATTCCGAAAGGAAGTCCTGAAGGCTTCCCATGTACATTATTTGTAATGATTTCAAACTACATGGATGATACTGTAAATATTACTTACGTTTTATATACAAACACATCCATATATCATATATTCACATATTTATTTAGATTCAACAAGACACAGTCGGTCCTTGCAACGATGCAGAAAGTTACTGTGGTATTAAAGATAGACGTTACCCCGATCGCAGATCTATGGGATATCCGTTCGACCGTATGCCACGCGATGGAGTTGATACTCTTCAGCAATTTATTACACCTAACATGTCTCTTCAAGATGTTACTATTAAATTTACAGAGCGCACTGTTGTACGTAAAAATCCTCAGTGATATAAATAAAATAAAAAATGCGGTTTTACAGGAAGAAATTTTGTAAATAATCATGTAAATCTTTTTCAAATCGCCTTATTTGAATATATTTATGCATAAAACGTGAGATTTAATAACCGAAATAAACTGGCTTTTAACAATTTTATTAACAAAAAATTTTTACAAAATTAAATATATTGTTTATTTTTGATTCAATTTTGTAAACAGTCATGTATATTTAATATACAAAAAATAAATGTAACATTTAAAATAAAAATGTACAAGATGTAAGTTATTTAACTATCAAATATTTACAAAACATATTAATAAATGATAAAAAATTAAAATATTTACCCAAAAATATTTAAAAATAGATTAACATCATAGGGATTCTAATAAGTCTTACTGTATTCATGAACAACATTTTTATTAAATAAAATGTATAAACTTATTTAACATTGAAACTACATTTTTTTTACAAGATTTTTACCAACAAAAAGAAATTAATTGTAATATTACTTTTTACTGGTCATACACCCTAATTAGTTCCTCAATAGATGCAGGGTATTTCGTGACAGGGCAAAATTGATTTCTTTTTAAATGATTTATTAAACAACGATAACAAAATACGTATCTAAAATAAAAATTAATTGTATCTGTAAGACAGTTTTTATGTTACATAAATATACATATGCATAGTTCACTTTTTATTTTATACAGAATATATCTCAATATATATCTCAATATATATATATATATATATATATATATATATATATATATATATATATATATATATATATATATAGAGAGAGAGAGAGAGAGAGAAAGAGTGAGAGAAAGATGTATTCTACTCCCTATACCTAAATATAAACACTTTTATCAAGCATACTCAATCATTTATGTTTATGGCATACAATAATTGATCTTTGACTAATATATAAGTTAAATATTTAACAATTTTATATATTTGAAAATGTACTTTCTTATAAGATATGCTTTACAAATTAATTTTACATTGAATTTTTACATAAAAAAAATGCAAAACAACCAAGGAAGTTAAATGTACATATAAAATATTACATTTAATTTATATATTTAAAATGCCATGTTATATTTTATACTTTGTTCATGTTATATTTTATCAAAATTAGGAGCTTATATATATATATATATATATATATATATATATATATATATATATATATATATATATACACATATATATATAGAGAGAGAGAAAATTTATATATTTCAAAATGTACTTTCTTATAAGACACATTTTACAAATTAATTTTACATTGAATTTTTACATAAAGGCAATGCAATAAACAAAGTAATAACAAAAGAAGTTACATGTGTATATAAAATATTAGATTTAATTTATATATTAAAAATCCCATGTTATATTTTATACTTTGTTCATGTTATATTTTATCAAAATTAGGAGCTTCACAAATGAGTTTTGATTTAAAATAAATCTACTTTTTTTAAATTCATTAAGCAATAAAAAAAATGTATAAAATTCATGTCACAACTTACAGGATTCAAAAATTTTTAAAAAATAATACTATAATAGAACGTTTTTTTTAAAAAAAATAATATTTAATTGAACAACCTCTCGTTTTAAGAACATTATCAAGTCACTTTGGCATGAATTCTACTTCTTTTAGATGTACTCTAGCGAATACTTGTTAGATTCGGGTCCTTTAGGCCGTTTTTGTTTGAAATATTACAAGTGTTCAATAATATTAAAATCAGGTGATTGTATGTTTTTTTTATGACATGTGGCCTCCATAATACAGTAACCACAACTTTATTTTATATGCAGCATGTTTTGGGTTACCATCTTGATAATATTGAAAGGTATTTCTGATGCCTAATTTTTCAGTACTATTTTTCAGATTTTCTTTTAGAATGTTAACATACATGCCCTTATCTACATTGCTTCTGATAAAATATAAATTACCAACATCACTACTGGCCATATAACCCCACACCATTACATGACTTCCACAATACTCGTACATACAAAACATTATTCAACTGCTCATTTGCCATGGATGTCTGTCATTTGCAGTATTCTACAAATCATTCCAGGATGGCATTGTTTTCCAACTGTTGCATGGCTTCTGTTGTCAATTTCATAACACTTTTGGATTTTTTTGGACTTGATGCACTATTCACTATCCATTAGTTTCACTGAAATTTTTTTTGGAAACCTTTCTAGATATATTACTTAAATGATTTTTATGTGCAAAATGTTTAATGATATGTTGAACAATAGAAACACTTTTTTTATTATTTTTGCAATGCTTGTTTAACCTTTGCCACTTTTAAAATGGAATGTTATTAACTCTTGTTCTTTAATACTTCTTTGATAACCCATCTTCAAAAATATTCACAAATATTTAAAAATTTCCACACTGAAGTACATTTACTAAATAAAAAATGAATTAAAATCATATTGTTCTGAGACTAGATAAAAAGTAGATATTTAGATTATATGAAATTGCACAGCTATATCATTTGCGAATTTTGTACATTTTTCTCTTCATATTTTTTTTGCTACATATTTTCTTTTCAATTCTCTTTTTGTAATTATAAACTAAGATGTTAAATTTTCAAAAAACAATTTATTTTTAATCAGTACTCATATATGAAGCTCTTGATTTTAATAAAATATAATAAGGACTATTGAAATTGATTATATCAGGTACTGATCCAAACATAACATTTTTGAAAACATAAAAACATCTACATATAATTATAAAAATACATAATAATATAATTGTTAAAACTTACCCTGATACTGGAAGAACAGTAGGAATAACCCAAGACTGCATACAAATTGGACATATGCCTTTATATTGATTTGATTGCGGGTCACTCTAAAAGGAAAGTATATTTTTATATTTGTTTTGTTCACTTACAGTATATAATACCATTGGACATTTTGGTACAGGCAGTATTGTTAAATCTACTTGTACTCTTTCAGCATTCCACCATTGTAAAAACTGTACAAAAAACGCTCCCAATTCCATAAAATGAATTAATCCTAACCCTAATAATTTTACTGGAGATGTAGATGAACTAAAACACAAATATTTCAATACATAAATACCTTTTATACAGATAAGTTAAAACATAAAAACTAAAACTTATTATCTACTGTACCTCCAATCTCTAGACAATATACATTTCCATAAAAAAGACCAAGAAAATGTATTATTTTCTCTTTCCATACGTGTCAAAGTCACTGTTAGTAATCGTAACAACAAAGAATGATATTGTGTTTGACCCGACATATATTGTAAATAATGTGCCATTTGAGAAATTCCCCACACAATATGTAAAGTTGTATATATATGCGGGAAAATGCATTTTAATTTGTTTTTCAAATTCTAAAATAATACTTACTTCAGTAACTTGAAATTATATATAAAATAATGTAAACCTCTCTAATCTCAATTATTATTTAACTTACATTTTCTTGTAATAATCCATCAAGGTATTGCAGTTTATACCTATATGAATAACGTTCACATTTTTTATTAAAATAAGGCAACAGTGTAAGGCAGACCAATGAAGTAAATTTATCTCTAACAGATAACTTTTGTGAATTATATGAAACTCTACATAGACCATAGAATGTTTCAGCAAAAGACGCATCTATTAACAAACAATATATAATTTAAGGGCAACCTTTATTTTATTTCTGTAAATGTATATTTAAAACATTTCAAGTTCTTTACAATTTTTATGAAATAAATACACTAATTGTTAATATAATTACCATGAAATTTAATGTAATGATACTGTATTAATGAATTCAATCCTAGATATATTTCATCAAACCATGTTAATAACCACCCATGATATTCTGGATTTTTTGTTGCTAAAAACTAAATGATAGTATTTCATTTTGAACATCAAATGTTATAAAACTGATATAATTACTTCTGCAATTTTCTGTAATGCTGGTGGTAAAGTATTTGCTAAGGAATCTTGTGCTATAATTTCAAAAATGGACGGTCTATTTTGTAAATTTGCTGTAATATGAGCTCCTTTTTCAGCCATTATTTCTAAAAAGAATATATTAAGATGAATACTTAGAAAATATGTTCAGGATTACACACATATACCACATACATACATATATATTATATATATATATATATATATATATATATATATATATATATATAATATATATATATATATATATACATATATATATATATATATATATATATATATAATATATATATATATATAATATATATATATATATATATATATATATATATATATATATATATAATGGAAGAGCAGCAGGGAATAATGGATTAATAGTAGAAATCTTAAGCTGGTAGGAGAAAAAACTGAAGAAGTTCTTACCAACATATTCACATCGTGTATAGAAAAAAGAACTATCCCAGATAAATGGAATGAACCCACTGTAATTCTCCTACACAAGAAAGGAGATAAAGAAGATTTGAAAATTATCAACCAATTAGTCTACTACCTACAATATATAAGATCTTTACAAAAATAATTTCAAAATGTCTACAAGCGCAGCTAGATTTTACTTAACCAAGGGAACAAGCAGAATTTCAAAGCAGATTTGGTACAACAGATCACATTCAGGTAGTGAGGGAAGTAATTAGTAGATCAAATGAATACCAAATACCAGTATGTCTTGGATTTATAGATTACGAAAAGGCTTTTAACTCTATTTCCACATCATCGGTCATATCTGCATTGAAGAACCACGACAGAGAGGACACATACATCGAGTTTATAGATAACATCTACAGGAATGCAACATCGACGGTGAAGCTACAAGAAGAAACAAAAAAGATAAAAATAGAGAAAAGTATAAGACAGGGAGATGCAATTTTGTCAAAATTATGAGGACAAAGGAATCGAAATAAAAGGCGAAAGATTAAGTCACCTCCGGTTTTCTGCTGATATTGTTATCTTCGCAAGTACCCCGCAAGAACTATAAAAAAGAATAGAAGAATTAGATGTTGCCAGTCAAAAAATTGGCCTAAACATGAACCACGTAAAAACAAAAATGTTGTACAATGCATTAGTCTACCCGAAAAAAATTGGAATAAAAGGAACAGAAATAGAAGAAGTTACGAAGTATGTTTATCTAGGCCGGTTTATCAACAAAGATGGATCATTCATTGAAGAAATAAACAGGGGAATAAAAATAGGATGGAGCTCATTTGGACGAAACGCCTTGATATTTAAATCAACAATTCCACTCTGTTTGAAGACAAAAGTATTTAATCAATGTATTCTAACAATCCTTACCTACGACAGCAAAACATGGGTGCTTAACACCAAAATCATCAAACACTCCAAACAACACAGAGAAGTATGGAAAGATGCATGCTAGGAACAAGAAGAGATAGGAAAAGAATGGATACAAAAAGAGACAGGAGTGATAGATGTTATAAGAAGAATAAAGAGTCTGAAATGGAAATGGGCAGGGCATGTTACAAGAAAAGAAGAGAACTAATGGACAACAGAAATTATTAATTAGGAACAAAAGAATATAAAAAGACTGAAAAAGAAGACCTATGAACAGGTGGGATAAGGAAATTAAGTTTTATTGGAAATCAGTGGTAAAAAGTGATATTCAATTGTACAAAATGGAAAATCCTGGAAGAAGCCTTTATCTAGCAGTGGATTGACAGAGACTGATAATGATGATATATATATATATATATATATATATATATATATATATATAAAATCAAAATTATCCACAAAAAACTTGACAAAACAACTACATTACAAAAAATAAACTACCTGCAAGAATGTTTATATTTACATACTAACATAACATATAAAACATGTTATGATATATTTATGATAATGATTACATAAATATGTTAACATATATGAAGCAACTGCGTTGCGCTATACCTGTGATAATAATTATACAGACATAAATGAGTTTTAAAAAATATGTTTATTGTTTTATTCGGTTATATGTATAATCTTATAATTAACAAGTGGGCGAGTGCAGCAAGTCTGGGGATTGGTGAGCGTGGCGGTCATGGGGCAAAGGCTTCTCTTATATATATATATACATATACATATATATATATATATATATATATATATATATATATATATATATATATATAAATAGACAGATAGATAGATGATTTAACTTAGGTTTACACAAAAGTATTAAAAAAAAACATATTATCCTCCCATTTAGTATTTTAGTGTTGAATTGAACTAAAATACTAAATAACCGTTCTGAACTATTACCATATATATATATATATATATATATATATATATATATATATATATATATATATATATATATATATATATATATATATATATATATATATAATTTTCTAATCATCTCATTATCTGAACATACTATATGTCAAAATATACATTATACATACATTTTTCATTACACTTCCTAATAGATAACTCCATTTAAATTTTATTTCCTTGTCAATAATGAATCAATTGATAATAAATAATTATTGCTTTTTAATACATATTTATTTTTGATAATATTTCATTTTACATTAAGCAAATATCCACGAAAAATTATTATTAGTTCACTGACATCTATGATTTGTATCGTAAAACGTTAAATTTTTTTTATATAACCTAAAAATAAGAAAGTCAAAGCTGACTAATACGAAACGTCAAAGGTTTTCTTAGTTCTTTGTTTATTTGCTTTAAACTTTTTTAAATTTTATAATTTAAAATAAATGTATATCTAAAAATGTGATATTAAATATCTACTATTTTAATAAATTTATTCTTATATTTGTACATTTTTTCATCGTACATTTTTAGTTTCCGAAGTTTATGCAATCCTGAATCATATTGAATATAATTTATTTAAGTGATATGTTTTTAATTTTAATGTATATAACTGAATTGTATGCTGATTATAAAATACAATGAAGAATAAAATGCCTCCTTTTCGAAGAAAGAAATCTGGAAAATCGTTTCCAGTAAAAGTATATACTCTAGATGCTGAGCTTGAATTTAATTTAGAGGTTAGTAAGTCCAGTGAAAAACAGTTTTCCTTTGCAGTTATCTAAACCCTTACTTAATATTTTTGTATAGTATTTAATAGATGTTTGTTTCAAAAATAATAATTACTAATTTGCATATGGATTTTTCAGTAGAAGGATGTATTTTGTACCCATATTTATAAAATTTGTAATGTTATTTTATGTATAACAGTATTTAAAATCGGGTTTCAGTGGAGATCTACAGGACAAGATTTATTTGATTTAGTTTGTAGAACAATCGGTTTAAGAGAAACATGGTATTTTGGTCTTCAATATGAAGATTCAAAAGGTTTCGTCTTGTGGGTCAAACTAGATAAAAAAGGTAAGTCATCATTTAATGCATGATATAATAGTGAATGTGTCTTATATACAGTTATTATGTTTAGTCCAAGATCAATGCAATGTTGTACCATCTCAGCCAGCTTCATTTATGTTCCTTACAAAGTTTTATCCAGAGGAAGTAGCAGATGAACTTATATTAGAAGTTACTCAGCATTTATTTTTTTTGCAAGTAAAACAAGCAATTTTATCAATGGATGTATATTGTCCACCAGAAGCATCTGTTCTTTTAGCCAGTTATGCTGTTCAAGCAAAGGTAAAATTTAATATTGGAATTATTATAAAATAATTATGATCAGTTTATATCAGTTTATAAATTGTAAAAAACAAAAATTTTTAAATAAATATTTGAATTATGAATTGAAATTATTTTGTATAGTTGTTTTCTTAAATTTCAGTAATTTCTTTAATGTTGTGGTTTTATATTCTAATTTGCATACGAATTTTTAATTAATTTAATTTGCGTTTGTTTGAAAAAATTTAAAAATTTTAGGATTAAGTAAATGTTAAAATTTTATACTATAATATTATTTTTTTGTCTAATAAAATGTTTTCAAAAGTTAATTTATAAAATTACCCTTTTAGTATAGTATATGATAAAAATTATATTTTTCAGCTTGGTGATTATGATGAATCTACATATAAACCTGGTCAATTAGCAAGTGAAGCACTTCTTCCGCAGCGTGTCATCGATCAGTATCAGATGACAGCTGAAATGTGGGAAGAAAGAATAAAAGTTTGGTATGCAGATCATCGAGGTATGTCGAGGGATGAAGCTGAAATGGAATATTTAAAAATTGCACAAGATCTCGACATGTACGGTGTTAATTATTTTCCTATTACGGTAAGGTTTAGGAAACAATTTTTAAATGTTGTCACATCTATTCTTAATCAGATATTAATATGAAAAAATATTTGTTACTGAAATACTGAGTTTAAATTAAAAATTATTTTCTGTGTTTATATTTTTCATTATGGAACAAAATCATTTTTCAACGTGTTTTTAATAATTGTTTTTAAATAATGTCTGTGATTTAAAATTCAAATTAAAACAAAAAATTAGTAAAGTAATATTTTCTACTATGTGAAACATAAAAGAATATTATCAATTTGTGTCAGGAAAATTGTTAATATTAAAATTATGCTGTTAAACTATTTAAAAAATGTTTCCCAATGTATAAAATAAATATTCTTAAATTCTAGTCGAGTTTACTTTTTATTTTTCATATAGAACAAGAAAGATACAGAACTGTGGTTAGGTGTAACTGCATTAGGTCTGAATATCTATGAAAAAGAAAATAAACTCCAACCCAAAATGACATTTACTTGGGCTGAAATACGGCACATAAGTTTTGACGACAAAAAGTTTATTATAAAACCTGTTGATAAATCATCGCCAAATTTTGTATTTTTTTCTCGAAAAGTTCGTATGAATAAGTTGGTAAGTTCAATGGAATAGAAGTAAAAATATTTATCAACTTCGAATATTTTTTTACTATTTTCTATTTTTTTTATGCTAATTTTATAAAGTTATGTGGTATATTTATAAAAGTATTTTTTTTTATACAGATATTAGATTTATGCATAGGAAATCATGATTTGTTTATGAGAAGACGAAGACCTGATTCTATGGAAATGCAGCAGATGAAAGCAGCTGCGAAAGAAGAAAAACAACGAAGATTAGTTCAACGAAATAGACTTGCACGTGAAAAACAACTTCGAGAAAATGCAGAAAGGGAAAGAGCTGCAATGGAACAAAGACTTCTCCAATATCAAGAAGAAATTCGATTAGCCAATGAGGCTTTAGTAAGTAAATATATAATCTCTTTATCATCAGAATTGAAACATTAATTCAAATTATAATTGTATTTATTTATACTTGTGATCCTGTTAATGCATTATCATGCAGATCTGTTTTTTTGCATCATTTGAATCTTTGTCTTTAGGTATATTTTAGATACTGTTGTAAAGAGTTATCTATAAAATCTAGCTGATACTAGTAGTAGATGACCAAAGTGCAAGTTATCCAAAAAATTAAAGGCCATCTGGACAATTCATAGTTATTCAGTTAAATAATTGCATATAAAAATAATAACATCATTTTTTTTGATAAAACTGTCCACCCTCTCAAATAAATGGCATCATATAATCTTTTGATACATATTTGATTTTTTTTAAGCGCCGCTCTGAGGAAACTGCAGAATTGTTAGCAGAAAAAAGCAGGGTAGCAGCAGAAGAAGCAATGCTTTTAAGTCAGAAAGCTAATGAAGCTGAACAAGAAATTGCAAGAGTACGATTAAATGCTATGAAAACTGAAGAAGAAAAAGTTTGTAACATTTACAGAGCTTATGATGTACAATTGAATTTTTTATTAAAATAATATAATAATTTAGGTTCATTTAGAACGTAAAACGAGGGAAGCAGAGTTACTGACTGCAAGACTAGTCGAAGAATCTGAAAGAAGGGCAGCTGAGGCTTGTCGCTTGAAAGATGAATTATTAAGAGCTCGAGTGGCAGAAAAGCAAGCTAAAGAGAAGCTTCTTGACTTTTTAAGTCGTAATGCTTGTGCAACACCCCCTCCGACAAACATGAACGTGAGTAATGGAAAACTTTTTTTTTAGTCATACATTTCATAATCATGTATCTAAACAATTTAGTTTTTTCTTTTTGTTTTTAAATATTTATGATTTGTATTTTAAGGTGCATATTTTGCAGTCTGTTACATCGCTGTATCCTGCGAGTAATCTTTCATCTCCACTGTCTTCACCGTTATCAAGTCCAGAATTACAGTCTTTACCCTTGGATTTACCTGCAAGTACAATAGCACCACCAGATTTAACTTCGTATGATCTCATGGTTGATGCTGATGTAGAGCAACTGTCTCTTGAAATTGAAAAAGAAAGGTATATAATCATAATTGTTTTTTTATGTGATACATTGTGTAATTAACCCTTTTACTACCTTACAACTTTTTTATGTACCACCCAAAAATACCTTTTAAAATGTGCATTTTTGAATATGCATTTTTAACATCTTTTTCTGAAAAATAAAGATAACTTCATGCTTTTTTTGTATTTTATTGTAAAATGTATGTAGTTTTACATAAGAGAAAGAAAAAGAATATTTTTCATGAAAAAAGGAAATGTAAACAGTTGTATTTGGTGGAATACAAAAATATATGTATTTTAATAATATAAATAGAAACTTCAGGTATTTGCGTTTATCTGTGACGAAACTTGGTGAAACATGTATATACCTGTTCAGTGGAAATATTTTCTATAACAAAAATTAATTTTATAAAATTGAAAATAAAAAATTTTTAAAAATTGAAAAGAAAGTCAATATATCGGCTCAAGGTATCTCTCGGGAAAAATGGAGTGCAGATGTATTAGCTCTAAAGTACTAAGAGGGTTAAATAATTGTATTTTATAGGAACTTCATTTCTGTACTAGCTTACACTTACTTATGTATAATTAATGTATTATTTCAGAGTTGAATATCTTGAAAAATCAAAACATTTACAAAATCAACTACGCGAGTTACGTACTGAAATTGAAGTTTTGAAAGTCGGTGAGAAGCAGTCTGAATTAGATCATTTACATGAAGAACAAGTTCGACTCGGGGAAACAAAATATTCTACATTACGCAAAGTAAAATCCGGCTCGACAAAAGCACGCGTCGCATTCTTCGAAGAACTTTAGCTACTTTTGATTATGAGTCATGATTATTTACTTAAAAAATTGTTTTTGATTAAGTCTAGATCATTAAAAAGACGCACATTTTTATTATTACACTCTCATTATTGTGATTCATTTTGGAAAAAAATACATACATGTATTAATATATTTTTTTAGTTTTGTTAACTTTGCAAACTATACAGAAAATAAAATGAAATGAAATCTGTTAAATGATCATTTTATCTTGTATATGACATTTTTATTTTTTTTCATTAAAATTCATTTATACGTACTACATCGAGATATACACCTGTTTTTCAGAAATCATTTCAAAATAGCTGCAAACTTGAATCTGAATTTTTTAAGTCTTAAATTTCATTAAAAATATTATTATATTAAAAATGTTATATAAATAAAAAAAAAATCAATATGTTTAAGATACAATCTTAGATGCGTATGTGCATGTGTACATATACAAATTATTGTGCATGTAGCTATTGCGTAAAATGTATATAAAACACATAAAAATGTATTACTATAGTTATCATATATTATTTGTTCTTATTGTGATTTGTTAACATAAACTACTGGAAAAAGTTTATGGATAAACATACAATTTAATTAATTTTATTTTTTTTATTAGGTAATTCTCTGCTTATACTTTCATTAAACATTTGGATCAACCAATGAATCACTTAATTGTAAATACATAAGTATTAGTAAATTATAAAACAAATTTACAGTGTATTTAATGTATATTTAAAATTTGATAATTCAATTTGAAATAAAACTTTATCATGAATTTATGAACTGTCAAAATATAGCTAAATGCATAAAAACGTCTGTATTATTACAAGCAATTTCAAATAAAAAAATAAGTAATTTGTTTTACGATAAATGGTTGTTAGTATACTTCAATTAAATACAATTTTAAAGTAAGAAATTTCTTTCCAAATACTAATGTAGATAACTCAATGACATAGGATTCAATTTATTATTTTATCAAATCTACTTGAGTACTCTGATTTATCAAAAAAATATTATTTATTTTTACTATTTTCGAATCAAGTGATAGAAAATATTATAATTTTTTTTATCTGGTTTTATGAATTCAACTAATTCAATATTCTAAGAAACGTTTACAACTGGAATATAATCATTGTTCAGTCTTCATGTTTGAAATATTCATACAGAGTAATTAAGAGTGAAAAATAATAAAACTTACATAGTTATATTTGATGTGCCTTTTGTGACTGACTACACATATCAATGTTTTAAAAAGTGATTGTTCTTTTAAAAGTAATTTATTACATATAAATTAAAATTTAAATGTGCCTTTGCTGTACCTGTGTAGCAAAATTGTAATTTGACACTATATGTTTACCTTAACCTACCATATGTTATATAATTAAAGTTTATACAACTGTGTTGAATTTTTTCTTTAAGGTAAAGAAAATAGTTTAATTGTTCTGAAGTTATGAAAGCTTGAAATATTGATACTAAAATAATTGTTGCTTAATTTGTTTATACTGCAATATGCTTTTTCAAATAATTTTTCATAACTTCACATATATGGGAATGTGAAAATTTATAAATGAAACATATACATTTGATCTTGTTAATTCGAAATCGAAATATTTTATTAAAATTTTTTTAGTTTGTTACGAGAAAAATATATTTGTAAATTAATTACATGAACCGAAGGCTCCGGTTTATCAGTACTGATACCACTGATTGAGATCTCAGATAGATATTTTTCAACATGTAAAACAGGAGAATGTTCGACATTAGAAAAAAAAGTATTTACTTTACTCTGATATAACCACCATTGGCATAAGTAGTGAAATGAAATGTTAAAGATCTAATCTATACAACGTTTATTAAATATAAAAAATCTATTAATTTTGTATATTTGTTACGTACATATAGTATTTATAAAGCATGTACGTTAATAAGAGTATTGTAATACCATTAATCTAAATTTTATTTATAAAAAAAAAATGGTCAATACTTGATCATGTAAAATTTTACCTGCAAAAATTATTCAATATTAATAAAATTCTAGTTAATTTATTCAAGTTAATAATGCTATTCTATAAAACTAGTGTCATAGTTTTCTTTGAAAACAAATTTGCTCATTATATTACAAATCAATTTTATTTTATAGACATCAATTAAATAATGGTATTCCATTGTGAATACAAATATTGTTTAATGTTCACTACCTCGTTTTTTTGTATATTACAAAAATGAAAATATTTTGAGCTAATCCACATGTGGACTTGTTTTAAATAAATTAGTACGCAGTTTATCTACATGTGTCAAGTTATCAGTATAAACCTTTGAAAAGTAAAAGTTTCAAACAAAAACAGTTTTGTTTGATATTGGTGAAATCAATGTTTTCCATAGTTTGCAACTTTCCACTGTTAAATATTACACTTGTTTTTTTTCCTAAACTATGCAATCAACCTGTATTAGAAATTAGCAACAAATGAAATACTATTTTTTTTATTGTAGTTGTTAGTCATTTAGATGAGGTATTCTACAAGCCTGTTAATAAATGTTTATAATGTTTTATTCACTATATTTAATAAAAATTATTGAAAAATATATGTAAATTATATTTATTATCTAATTGATTTCCTTGTAACCTTTTTAAACAATGCTTTTTTAATACTTAAATTTTGAATAATACAATGTATATTATAAATTTCAGTATTTTAGAACATAAATGTTCTTTAATAAGCCTGTGGATGTTAAAAACAAGTTTTCAAATTTTCTACTGTCGATCAATTACACATCCACAACTATTACACACATATTTGTGAGTATAGTTTTAAACTTCATAAATTAACTACATTTTTTAATCATTACTAAGCTTATAAAAGCTACTTTCTAAACATATTTCAATTTTTAAATTCACATATATAATTAAAAACACTAATTTTTACAGTTACACATACAATTATGCAAATTAAAAAGTAATATTTCAACATAATATATATGAATGTGTTGAGTTGATATGTATAAATTGCAAACTATTTATATAATCACTTATATACTAAGGCATGATAGTATTATGTGTGTGTGTGTATGTATGTATATATATATACACACGTATGTACGTTTATTATTTATATGTGAATGTATTTACATGACAAGATTAATTTCTTATAAAACACAAATGCTTCAATATTACAACAGTAATTTTTCAATACAAAGAAATAAAATATGTCACTACTTAAAATATATATTTAGTAAATATTTATATATATGTATATACACTAATGATAGATTTGATGACAAATATCAGTAAATAATTAAAAAAAGAGACATCGAATAACATTTTACACTTTCAGTAAGCAAGTTTATTCTAAATTTAACATTTGAAGCATTAAACATAGTAATTTTTTATCTAAATAACTGAATATATCAAATATCATATCTCTCAACTACAACAATTATTATATTTTATAAAATAGTTCAACTTTCTTTAACAACCAGTTATTTTAATGGATTGATCATTAATGTTTACAAAAATTTATAGTATATATATTTTCAGTATTCCCAGATTTTAGTAATTTCTGCAATAGGAATTTACTTCAATTGAAGTAATACTTGATTTAATTTTATCCAACAAAAATAATATTTATTAAATGACATGATTAATAAATTATATATAATAGTAAATTACAAGTTTTTCATCAAAATTCATAAGTTTCAGTAACAATTGGTGTTTTCTTTTCATTAGTGTTTTATATTAATGTTTTGAATTCATTGGCAATTTTAAATTTTCAATATAACAGATACATAGTAATAATAATTAGCTACTTAAAGAAACTGCTCTAAATTTATTATATATAATTAGAAATAACAAAATTATAAAAAAAATATAATCCTTACACTATAATAAAAAAATAAACTACTGTCCTATTGATATGGATAAAATACTACGCCCCATTATAACCTGCGATCACTTCTAATTGAACTTGGTATTTATTAATTATATCAGATTTTTTTCTAAATTTTCTGTCTTGTACTATAATTCAATATATTTAATTTTATTACTAAGTCCTTATTACATATAACTTGAATCTATGAAAAGATAGATTTAAAAAAAATAAATCAATTCTGTAAATATCAAGTCCAACTGATATGCTGACTTAACTGACAAATACATTTCATGCCTCAACTTCAAAGGAGCTTCATCTATTTGCTAAGTTGTTTTCCTATAAAGAATTTTATATACCATTTCAAATGTTTTTTTTTTTGACATCCATGACCAATTACTACACTAATTTAAGAATTAAAAACATTCCCACATTTCCAGTAGGTAAGAAAATTAAAAAAAAAATCAATTTTATGATATATGTCGATGAAAATATTTTTAAAGGTCCAAAACTTATTTAAAAAACAATTACTACAAACTACTGGATTTCATCATACTCAGTACATGGTAAATTAGATTTATCTAAATTATTAAAATATTCATGGTGGAGTGCTTTTCGAGCTGAAATTCTTTGAGCAGGATCATATATTAACATTTGACGAAGTAAGTCAACGCCAGTTTCCGATAAATTTTTCACTTGACAATCGAGATTATCTTTAGTCCAGTTAGGGAATGTAGCTTTGTAATCAGGTAAAGAAGTCACACCGGGCCAGATTTCTTCAGTTGGCGTTTTCAAAACTCTTAAATGTTAGTTTAAAATATGTATGTTTACAAATTGTGAAAATAAAAAGTAAATATATTAAAAACACAGCAAACTTTTATTAATACTGTGTCTCTACTAGACATTCTTTATGCCACAAATAATTACTTACCATCAAAAAATTTCATAAAAATCAATTTTCATAACATTTTTCATGGCAAGACATTGATTGCAAATAAATTTATCATGTCATAATTGAGGACACATTTTATAACATAAATACAGAAATTGATTTTTCAATACCCAAAGGTTGAACAAACATTAATTCTACTAAATATATCTATTACATATATATATATATATATATATATATATATATATATATATATATATATATATATATATATATATATATATCTATTCTAATTCATTTAACACAAGAAACACTTCATGCTTTGTGATACTTTCTACTTGAACATTTTTTTAATTGAAATGTCTTGACAATAATATACCCTGTACTGCATTTAAAAATGTATACATCTAACACAAAGATGTGACTCGGCATATGTCCTGCCATGAAATATATTTAATGAAGACATAAAAAAAATTATGTATGTGTATGTGTGTATATGTGTGTGTGTGTATATATATATATATATATATGTGTGTGTGTGTGTGTATATATATATATATATACACACATATAAAACCAAACTAAACATTTAATTGAAATATAGAAAATTACCTTACAATTAGTATTACCTTTATACCATTTTCCATAAATGCACTAATTATTAAGAAAAAAAGGTTATACACTTTAATGAAATAGTATTTGTTATGATTTTAAATTTTATGCAAATAATTAACTTAAATCTTCACACAAGTAGTTAGATGGCAATAATTCAAATTATTATTGAAAGATAAAAACAAAGGAAAATTACTATGAAAAAATCTAATTTGTTATAATGCGATTAAAAATATATTAAATAAATAAAATGCATGTAATCACTGACTACAATCTAAACTCACCTCAAGGCCTTTTAAGATAAAATATGAAAACCTTTAACATAAATTATTTTTAACATTTTTTTTAAATACAAGTCATTATTTAATATTATATCAATTTAAAAACCCATATATTCTTATTAAATCATAATAAATGAAGTTATAAGCAAACCATTAGAAAGAGATAAAAAAAAGTATAATTAACGAATTTATTTAATCACATGTAAATCTCTTATTTTTAATATTAGAATATACTGTCATATTTTTTTACTGAATGACCTTAAAAATATATATTAATTACAATTAGAAAAGCATTTTACCTAAATATTCTAAACAATTGATCAATTTCAGAATCTCCTTGAAACAAAGGCTTCCGCGTTGCCATTTCAGAAAATATACATCCAATCGACCATATATCAATCGGACAAGAATATCTTTGTGCTCCGAGTAAAACTTCTGGTGCTCTGTACCATAAAGTTACCACTTCATGTGTGTACGCTCTCAGAGGAATACCAAATACACGCCCTAAACCAAAATCTGCTACCTAAAAATTAAAAAAGCACATTTATAATTATTAAAAAAACATTTTTTTATAAATCTATGTATGTACGTATGTATGTGTATATATACATATATATATATATATATATATACATATATATACATATATATACATATATATACATATATATATATATACATATATATATATATACATATACAATACACAAATTACATATACATAGTAAAAACATCCGAACCAAATAATCAAAAATAATATAGCACAAACAACTACATAAAAAAAGTTTTCAATCATCGTAAAAAGTGTACATATAAATATTTTAAAAAGACTGGTTCAGTACTATTGATAGCAATTTACTATTAATAGCATTGTACTATTGTGAGCAATGATACTTTACACACATTTACCTTTATTATGCCTTTCTTGTCAATAAGTAAGTTTTGTGGCTTTAAATCTCTATGCATGATTCGTCTTTTATGACAAAACAGAACTGCATTAGTAATTTGATATAAATAACTCTTTAATAAATCTTGATCCATTAGATTACCATTACCAAGAGTATCCATATATTTTTTTAAATCCATTGTGAGATATTCAAAAATTAAATATAATCGTAAATCTTCCATCAAAACATCTTGTAATGTTACTATATTCGGATGTTGTAATTCCTTTAATATCGATATTTCTCTGCAATCATTATTTTAACAGTATGTATTGAAAAAACTATAACTATCTACTAATTAACCTATAGTCATACACATGTATAACATATATAGATATATGAATAGGTATGCTGCTTCATAGACATACATGCATGTGTGTGTGTATGCAAAAACAAAGTTTCTTTAATAGAAATAAATAATATACAGTTTAATGAAATTATATTTATAGTTTGTAAACAAACAGGTAAAAAGCTTACGTAATGCAAAATTAATAACGGAATGAATGGTCGTATACAAAATTAATAAAAAAGTAATGTTTATTTCACATTAAAAATGTAAATACCTTATTGCTGTGGACGGAACACCTTCTTCTTCAGATTCCAAGCGTATTTTCTTCATTGCAACAAATTTGCCAGTATTTCTATTCATTGCTTTGTATACTACACCATACGTACCTTCTCCAATTTTTTCAATTTTTAAAAAATCATCCATCATTTTTCAATTTCGTCTCTGAAAATAGCAATTTAATTAATGATTTTTTTTTAAAATTCTATTAAAATGGTATAACCTCTAAAGTAAAACAAAATTTATAGATAATTAAAAAAATTATTGAAACACAATATGTGATACGTATTAAAGTATTTATAAAAAATACTTTTCACTAAAGTACTTAGAATAAAGGTTGCTTAAAAGTTATTAGATAAACATTTTTGAAACGACCGTTAATGTTGGCAGATGTTTAATTACGACTATTAAATAATGTTATACAATATTTCATAATTAAGAATTGAAAACGAAACATCACATTACTGAAACATATTTTAGCAATTACTTACGCAACAAAATAAAAAGATTATATATTTAATTGAAAAGTTAAACGGGAATGTAAACTTTTTCAGTTCAAATTTGAAACTCATGGAATTACCAGCAGCAACACACAAATCCTACAGAACAAACCTAAATATTCCTAAGATTGAAATTACTAAATATTATTTAATTTTATTTTATAGAAGTGTTTAGCACTTCTTTAAAAATAAACTTATTCAATTAAAGAATACTATCAATCATTAAAATAGTTAAATGTATTGAAACTGATTTTATTACTATTCATATTTATAATTGCAATTTTAAATACCTACAGGTACAATCCTGCCTCTACGTTCACAATTTGACAGATATTTAAAATAGAAAACAAACTGTCACAAACCTGTATATATACACACATAGGTATCTATATATAATTAAATACAGTACTTAGCACGTATATTAAAAAAAAGAAAAATAGTTCCAAAAACAAATAACTATTGCAAATGGTTTACTATAAATTATATCTTACTAAATTTATAAATTAATTATAATTTCATATTAATAGCTATGTAATTTTGTATTGCAGAATTTAATAATCAAATTCTTATTAAAATGTCAGGAATATTCGAACAAGTTAAAAAGTTATATGATCAACAGTTATATTCTAATGTGGTATCAGTAGTAAATTTAGTACTAACTTATGTTGATCACAATCCAGAATGTATAAATTCTCAAGAAAAATTTCAATTATATACATATTATGCTGATTCTTTACTTGAACAGAAACAGTATCGTAGAGCAGAAGTGATATATCGAAAAGCACTTCAATTCTATAAAAACATTCTTAAATCTAAAAGTGCCACAAAATCTAATGAAAATCAAAAGGATGTAACGCATGATTTAAACATTAGATATAATTTATACGTGTGTTATATTAACATTAATCAAGTTCATACAGCATTATCTGTACTCCATTCAATACCTGTTAAACAAAGAACTCCAAAAATTAATATGGCTTTGGGAAAATTGTATCATCAAAATGGGATGGAACATATGGCAATATTTGCTTATAAAGCTGTTCTAAGGGTAATGATCATATTTGAATAAATTAATGTTTTTATTACTTCACATATATGTTTCTATATGTTAATGAAAATAAATACAGTATATGTATCTGTTCTTCATTAATTATTATAAATATTTTATTTAGGAATGTCCATTAGCATTAGAAGCTGCTGAAGGACTACTGAAACTTTCAGAACAAGGAACTGAAGTAAATACTCTAATTATTGAAGCTGTTTCAAGTATAGGAGGTGGATGTGCCGAATGGTTGACAGCTTGGTCACGTTCATTAGCCCACATGTCTATAAGAGAATACATTTCTGCTGCAAATATACTTAAACAACTTGATAATAATGATATTCTTGGCAATAATGCTCTTTTATTAACAACTATAGGTGAATGTTTGTATAAAGCAGCAGATTTTAAAAATGCATTACATTATTTACAACGAGTAAGAAACTAAATTTTTTTTTACTATAATTTAAAAACTTATAGACAAAAAAAAGGAAAATAAAAAATAACGATTTTTATATAAAATGTTGATTTTAGGCACATAATCTTGATCCTTTGATGCAAAAGGGTATAGACATACATGCTGTATTATTATCTAAAGAAAATAGACATAAGGAAATCGAAAAACTGATAAATCCTTCACTCAACTCTTCTGAATACACTGCTGAAAACTGGATAGCATTAGCTTATCATATGCATGCTCTGAAAAGATGGTCAAGAGCTGCATTTTTTGCTCAGAAAGGTTGTTTATGTGACCCACGAAACGTAGAAGCTCTTATTTTGAAAGGTACTATTTTATATGATCTCAAGAAATATCAAGACGCAATACAACATTTTAGAGAAGCAATGCAAGTGTATACAGGGTATTATTATTGTTATAATATATGTATATAGAATAGAAATGTGAAAATAGTTATTGTATGTAAATATATGTATATGTTATGTACACATTTATGTATAGGTGAAATGTTTTATTTTAGATATGATGCTCATAAAGGTCTTGTCGATTGTTACGTTGCTACACATAGATTACGAGAAGCAATATCTATGGCATGTGCAGCATGTATGAGAGAGCCAAGTCCTCGTACTTATACTGTAAGTAATGTTTAAATGTATAATTATTTTTATTATAAAAACATGCAACATATTTCTTTTTGCAATAAATTTCTAAAAAAAAAATGTTGATATTTTAGTTATATGCTTCTGTGTTAGCAAAAGATCCCTTAGAATTGCTAAGAGCAAAAGAATATCTTCAAAAAGCTTTAGCTATGGATGAAACATATTTGCCAGCAGTGTATCTTTTAGCTGAATTATATGAACGGGAGTTGACTTTAGAACCTGCAATAGAACTGTTAGAGAAGCAGTTACAATTGCAATCTACTTGTAAACTTCATCAAATGTTAGGTGATTTTTATGCGAGAACTAAAAATGAAGAGAAAGCTGTTGAACATTTTAGTATTGCTTTAAAGTACGTATGTAATTTATAATAAATATATGTTAGTGATACATTATACTTTCAAATACTGAGTATATAGGATGTTTATGTTTATATAATCTACCTATATATAAAAAAATATTCCATAAAATTTCAAAAATGAACAAACATTATTTAAAAAATATGTAGATTTTGTATTAAATTATTATTAATAGTGATACCCCAAGTTACATGAAATTTTCACGAAGAATTATGATGTGAAATGTACAATTTTATAAAAAAATTGTGATGCAATTTATTTGCAAGAATGATTATATAGGCGTACTAACATATATATATATATGTGTGTGTGTGTGTGTGTTAGTGCAATACAAGTGAAGCAAGTCAGGAGGCTCAATTGTATTTATAATTTTAGGGTCATTTATCATTTTAATGTCTATATTATCAATAATTGTTAAATTTAATATTTAACATTTAAAATGTTTAAATTTTAGTTTAGATCCAAACAATCGACGAGCCATAGAAGGCCTTCACAGAATAGATCATGCTTCGTCTAGTTCGAATAAACTTGATTCATCGAGTTATTGCATGACATCAACTACAGCCGATGTA
Source organism: Acanthacorydalis orientalis (assembly GCA_034766995.1). Classification (NCBI taxonomy): domain Eukaryota; kingdom Metazoa; phylum Arthropoda; class Insecta; order Megaloptera; family Corydalidae; genus Acanthacorydalis; species Acanthacorydalis orientalis. Next base: position 13,854,623 of record CM068317.1, on the reverse strand, counting down.
TCACGGAATGAAACCGTAACTGCTGGAAATACTTCTGAAGAAGCTGCCGTAGATGCTGATGTTTCTTATGAAGGTGGAATAGCAGCGACTAGTGATCGTGATGCTGAAGATAGTGAAACAGAGGCAGTTTGGTCAGATATGGATTTAGAAGTTGGAGGGAGTCAGTAAATAATAATGTAAAATGTAATATTTTGTAAATTAGAATCAATTAATATAAAAAATTTATTATTTTATAAAATCAATACAGTAAAATTTATTTAATATCACTATAGTTTCTGTGTTTTTTAAAGGTTGAAATTTCGTTTTCATCATAAAATCAGTTTTAAACAATTCTGAGTTTTTATTTGTGAAGATTTGCATTTATAATATAGTCGTGTTTGATATGCCACCCTAAATAAAACTGATGATAATTAAGTCAAAATTGACTGTGTGATTTTATATATATATAACCATATATCAGCGTACAAGATGCACTTTGAACACCAAAAAATTGGTTGTAATTTTCGGGTGCGTTTTATACAGCAAGGATAAAAATTATGAGTTCAAAAAATAGGATGTGGGGGAAGTAGCTTTCTTAAGTATCAAGTAAATAGAGAAGTAAGAATTTTATTATCTTATATTACATTATGTACCTTTGGAATTTCCCATTTAGAAATCTACCTACTAAAATTATTGTATTATTATCGTACGTCTTATATCATCAGTATACGAAAAAATTTAAAAAAATTCTTTTAAATTCAACTGCTCTTATACGTAGTGTCGTTTTATATGCTAAGATATACGGTATATATATATAATCAATGTGTTTACTTACATTTATTGGATGGTTTCTTTTTAAAACAATTTACTCATAAAAGTAGCAAAATAAATTTGAAAATTTGATAAATAATTATTTACATTGCTTCATGAATTTAATATAACAAAAATATGAAACACTACAAAAATAATTCATGTGCTATTAATTTTTTTAACTATGGAATGTTATTATTATTTTAAAATATACTGTACATTTACCAGTCTCCATATGAAAATTGTTTCTATGATTACAGTCAGATGAGGTATAAAATATACTTCCAAGCAGGTGAAAAATTCTTACTACAAAAATTAGAACACAGATGAAAGTATAAAATGTTAATATGTAAAATTGACAATACTACACAGATAATAACATCTCGTACTTTTAATACACTAATCTTTTTTTTAATAAACTGTTCCATTTAACTTACTAAATAGACAATTTCTCTAATACTAAAAATAATTGAATCATTTCCAAGTGATTTGAACATACAAATCAATTTCTATTTCCAATTTGTAATTAATCATTTATTATTAAATTCAATCTATTTTAATATATTCATTTGTTTTAATTTCTTCAATGGTATTTACAACTTTTTTAGCTAGATTTTACATCTCATCTACCTGTAGTCTTTCTCATTAGTTTTACATAAAAAGTCAAAATTAACTACAAACATATTAATCACTTTTTCTTTTATAAAACTTGGCCATCTACAATTACTTGGGAGACAATACTTGTTTTTGTTTCAGAATTAGCAGTATTTAAAGTAGTATGAGACCTCATATGTACATTAAGAGGGGTTTTTTGTGTAAACCGTCTTCCGCATACAATACACGCGTATGGCTTTTCTCCAGTGTGTGTTCGTCTATGAGCTGCTAATGTATTCGCTCTTGCAAATGCCCGACCGCATAGATCGCATACATGAGCACGTTCACCGGTATGAACGGTTGCATGTAGTTTGAGAGTACTTCGATCACCGAATCTTCGTCCACAAGCACCGCATTCGTGTGGACGTTCGTGAGCATGTACGGCACGAGCATGTTTTCGAACTTTGCATCGATCCGCAAAAAATTTACCACATTCTTCACAACGATAACGCCGTTCACCTGTATGAGTTCTAGTGTGTTGTAACAGATTTCCAGTATTCGTAAATGTTTTACCGCACGTTTCACACATGTAAGGACGTTCACCATTATGAACCTACATAAAAGAAAAATAAATAATTTTTCAAATCAATATATTCATTTTTCAGTATTCCATTAGTCTTTTCACAAATGACATCTTTATTCACCCCACAAACCATACTAAATTTTCCAATCAAAAATATTCAATAAATTATTACTGTTGACTGAAAAATTTGGTGTGGCCTGTGGGGTGAAAAAAGAATTAATTTGTGAAAGTGAATTTATTTACAGTGTCAGAAATATAACTGTGATAAAATGAGTTCAATTAGTCATTTTCTAACTTTAGACATATAATGAAATTTACATTTACATTAATATTTTACCATTGACTATTGGTATAAAAGCTTCCTGTTAAATATAAGTACAACTTCATCAATTAGTAAAACTATTATTTTTACCTTCATATGTTTTATTAAATTACAATTATGCCTAAATTTATTTCCACATATTTGGCATGCTAATCGTTTTTCTGGTTTTATCCGAACTGGTACTGGTGTTCCGTCCGAATGTACGACAGCTTTATGTCTCTTTACAGTTGTTCTTGTTGTAAATCTAAAAGTAGGCATTTATATTTTTTCTATTTTATTTTATTAAAACATGAAATAAAATGTAATAATGAAATTATTTACTGAACATTTACATTTATCAACTTAAAGTTTACATTGTAAATATTGTCAACGATACACAATATCTATATTTAATATTTTTCATTATTCAAAAAAATAATACTTTTCATATCCTATAGTACAGTATTTTAACACTTTATAATTTATTTACTATTAAGGATTAAAAAATAAACATACTTAAAAATTAAACATTATCTTAAAATTACATTGTTTCTTCCCAGATATAATAAAATCATAATACTTTACCTTTTATGACATACATCACATTCAAAGGACAATCCTGTATGTATTTGCATATGATATCGAAGACCATGACTACTGTGATAATTTTTATTACAAAGTTCACATTCAAACATATTATTACTTTTTCGTTTAGCACGTTTTGTTTTTTGTTTAATTGGCCGGAGAACATCATCTGTTTGTTTTTTTTGAATTGATAATTCAGATTCTGTTACACTTAAATTTAACATTTCACTGTTTTCTATTGACTCTTTACTAGTTATTAAATTATTTTCTGACTTACTTATTTTACACTTAGGCACCAAATTCTCTTTTTTGTTTGTATTCTGCCTAATAATCCTATTAAGTTTTTTTTTTCTTAATGATTTTATTGTCTTCAGTGTACCTATAAAAATAGATACTATCTAATGCCGAAGAAAAAAAATAAATCAAATATAAAACTTACATAAACGTAAAAATAATTGTAATTATAAATGTAAATACCATTTATTACTGTTGATTCACTGTCAGTGTGATTTGTTAAGTTTTTTTCAGTGTCGTTTTTCTGTTCGTTTTTTTCCTCATTTTGCATTTCAATTTTTACATTTGCTAATACAATATCATCTTCTTCGTCGAAAAAATTAGGTGTATTAGACCTAGATTCCTCTTTAAAATCAGCCAAACTTCTTAAAGAAATATCTGACTGAATACACATTATTCGAAATTGATGTGCAGATTGTAATTTTTTTAAACAATCACAACAAATTACAACAGATAAGTTATCATCACGTGATACCTGCAAATTTTAAAAATATATTAAATACTATGAAATAACATTATTAAAACACTTACTTTAATTGAAGCACATTCCATTATTGCCTCGGCAGCCGTCACAAAAGTAGGGCCAGAGCAAAATATGTCCAAAAATTCACCATCGGGCGTTAAACATGTGCGACAAATAGAAGTCATATTTTATTAACGTTCTAAGGTAATAACAAACTTATACTTTTTAACATTTACGTATTGTTTTTCAGTTATGCGTTAACTAGGTTTAATGAGATGAACTGTTTAATATATACATTTTTTTATTTTTCTTCCTTTTTAAATAGTCATCACTATTAAGCGGTTTTAATTATGTTCCCATCCAAGCAGGGATGTTTATTTATGAATAAATAAAATTCATAGGAATGTAAAAAAATAATTTTAGAATAGAATTAATAAATCCTATTTGAATTTTACATATGCATTATAAGCTTTTGTCTATGGCCAAATATAATTTACCAACATTTTTTTATAACATGGATTAAGGCTGAATAACTGATTCAAAGTGAATATTTGGTTTAAATCTTTTAAATAATAAAATTAATTGAATGATAACAAAAACAATTGTATTTAAAATAAATTCCATACATATTTCAGATTTTCATTTAAAAAAAAAATAAACATATATACAAATCAAATTAAAAATGAATAATTTAACTGCAAAATTTACAAAAGTGTTTATTCTCATTTGAAATATTATTTTACAAAAAAATACCAAACAAAAATAATTTCTTTATATTTATAATAACAATTATTTTAAATCCAAAAACATATTCTCTAGTTAACATAGAAAAAAATGGAATTATTACTAGCATACTGACTACTTTATGTACAACTAATAGCAAATAAAGTAAGTTTTTATCTCAAAACAAACAGAACAGAAGACATGCAAAGAAAAAATACAAACTATCACAATATAAATTATTAAATAAATGTAAATGAAAAGTTTAGTACAATTTTATTTATATTAAGTTAATAAATATGTTTGTGAGATTATATCATAATATCAAGTTTGGCTTGGTTGTACATTAAAAAATGACTTGCTTCACGTGGTAATAATTTCTAGGAGACATCAGATTTCTAGATTAAATAGTCTTTACACACATCAAAAAATTGCTTTCACAATGATGGTTTCTGTAGCTAAATTTACTCTCCAAATACCACAAATATTTTTTTATTAAAATGTTCATTGCCCTCTGTTTACATGCATTTCAATTAAGATGTTTTCTATGAATTTTACACATTTTGCGTTTTTGTTTTAAGGATACTAAATTTTTCATTTAAACATGCACAGCAAACATAGAATTTAAAATTTTGATAAACAAAATACTATGATTAATTACAAAATTAACTAATTATTGTGTGTGGCACTTTACATCATTTTTTGGTAAATTTAAAAAAAAAACTGATGTTCACTACTAAAAAACATTACTTTTATACAGTGTGCAACAATATTGATATAATTACTACATTTATCCTAGAATCAGTCAATATATTTACTATGTTAGTGATTAAAAATATTAGTCAAATGAGTAAATTTTTGATATATCAGTATTTGATTATTTAAAGGTGTTTTTTTGTTATTCTTCATGATATAAATTGTTGGTCACAGAATGAACTTACATTAATTTAAAATAACTGACTTGTGAAAATCTTACTCTTAAAAGCTAACAAAACAAGTTCTATCAGTCAAATAGTAACAGATTCTTAATCTCTAATATGACAGACTTATAAGTTCACATAATTAATATTAATCTTTGAATAGACAATACTATTATGCACACGACTAGACCTTAACACAATTGTAAAGTCGCAGAGTTAAATTGGTCCTTTTGATTTTATATATAAATGATTTCTATAACAATAACCTAACTGATAATCAGGGTATATACTTTCACTGCTTTTACAAAAATGAAAGCAACTTGACTGGATAAATCAAGTGAAGTGTTTTTTGGACAATATATATAAATATCAATCTACCAGAATTCATAAATGGATGTTTTAATAATTTGCAATCAAGCAATTATTTAAAATTGTAGTAAAAATAATTATGCTTAATTAATTTATTATTATTTTTAATTAATATGATATAATTTATGTACTAAACAGATATTATTTTTGTTTAATACACCATATAGTAAATTACGTGTAATTTAGTATTGATAAAATAATTTACTTTATTTTCTAAACTTTTAAACATTCAATAATTCAAATTTAACTCTGTTTTTATGAAATTTTTGCCAAGTCTGCACCTTAGATTTTAAATGAGTATATATACATTCTTAAAAATAAATAATTTACAAATTTAATTTTTTAACTAATAATTCAATCCTTTTTAAAACTGTTTCCCAATTAAAGCCAGTATATGACTTATTTAGAGATATTGTTTGATGAGTTTGTATGTGAGAAAATAGTTCACAAAAAGGTTTATAATTATTCATTGAATTTTTATCACAAATAATAATCAGTTTATGTTTTGCTCGAGTGATTGCTACAGTTAGTCTTCTTTTATCTTCCTGTATTGAAGGGACTTGCTACAAAAAAATAAATTGGTCAGATAATCCTTTTAATAAATACATTAAAACATTTATATAGTTTAATAATTAATTAAAATGAATACTGTATTCAATTAGTTAATCAAAATAAATAATACTTACTATAGCATCAGGGTTTAAACTGTCTTGAAATGATCTTATACAAGAATAAATTATAATTTCTTTATCACGACCTTGATACTGATCCACAGTATTCACTTCAATGAAATCCGATAAGTTTTTTGTTAATTCACTTTTTTCACCAATCAAGCGTCGTATTAAAGTAATTTGTGAGCAATAAGGTGCGATAACACCAATATTTTTTGGTAAAATTCCTCCCTGCAAGTAATTTTTTCTGTGTTCAATATATATATATATATATCATGGTCTTGCAACGACGGTATTGAAAACGATACCGCTTGTTAGTCGATCTTTTTAATAACAATCTCCACCAATATGCAACGCCACCCGTAAAAGGATACACTCCCTCCTTTATTGTTCACAGTATATCATGAATTTTAAATATATATTAACAAAGAAAATTGTTAAATGTGCGCAAGTGCACGACATTTATCATCTTTTAATACTCTATGATATTTTATTATCTTTTAATACTCAACTTCCATGATAATTCGATTAGTAGAAAACGCTATTATTAGAATTACATTATCATTATGAGAGCTGTGACAAGGTTAGATAGAAGTGTATCCCTCTACAGGTGGTGTCACGTAGTGGCGAAAATGATTATTAAAAAGTTCTACCAACAATCGGTACTGTTTTCGCTACTGAAATTGGTATTCGTTGCCAGACCAGTATATAAGACCGTGATACATATTTTTATATATATATATGAATAAATACACAACTATAATTATCAACATAAAGTACTTAATGATTAAAAATTTTATTACAGGATTTAGAATATAAAAATATCTACAATGAATTCACAAAAATTAATAATCTAAAATATTTAAACAATTTGATCTGTTAATTTTTTAATATAGAGATATATACATATATAAATGGAATGTCTATGGAATAAAACTATCATATTACCTCCAAAAAAGCAGACACTAATGAGTATACAATTGAAGCTTCACAAATATTACTACAGAATTTCGCTTCTAAATTACTTTCTGCATCTGTATAGGCTTCTAAATTATCAAAATGTTCGTTGCAGAACTTTTCACAGATATCATACGTTTGGTCTGTATCTAATAATAAAACAGCATTTTTCATACTTGATGAACATGCCTTTTGTATCCAAAGTTCTGATTCATATCGATCATTAATTTTCTATTTCAAGGGAAAAAGTAGTAAAAAAAAATAATATAAATGTCTATGAAGTGTAAATCTGTTAGCAACTAAAAAATCATACTTACATCAGAAAAAGGTACATTTAAAGTTGCATCTCTTATAGTATCATTTCCACTCAAAAGTAATCCGTTATAAGTTAAGTTATTGGCAAGTGCCATTATCACTTTATTCATTCGATACTGTAACGTTAAATTTGATGTTGCTGTTTGCGAATCAAGACGATCAAATAAAGTTTCAATTATCCCCAGTCGACTATAAAAAATATATATTATTCTTACTTTGTTTGATTTTAATATAGAAACCAAATTAAAAAATATTCGCTTAAAACCTAGTTCAGACAAGTGTTAATGTGGATGTAACAATACACATAGTGTGTTATAGTTTAACATCAAGGTAGTAACAAAATCAATCTCTACATATTCTATACCTGCATACTGCAATGCATGTTAAAAAATTAGTCGTGTCTACCCCAGGCTTTAAGTAAATATTTCGATCTCACTTTTTCTTAACATCACATTTTTTAAGATTTTAAAATATAATGTTAAGATCTAGTTTAAATATAAGACTTTTTCCTCACTCCACAAACTACAAAAAAATATTGTAATGAATTACTGAACATTTTTGTTCAAAAAAATGATTTATAGTTAATAGAGCGAGTAAAAAATTCACTCATGAAAATAAATTTCACCACAGTACCAAATCTATATTCTGATTAAATATGTGAATTTAATTTAGAGATAAAATTATCTAAATATTTTACTAATAACTACGATTGTTTTAAAGAACTTATAATAAATGTATAAAAAAGTAGAATTTTACTACAATGAAAGATATTAAAATAAATTTAATAATCTTCTATTTTTCATTTGAAATTTAATTTTTCAAAGCAGATATAAATGTTTCTTAATTTGTCAATAAACATAAAAAAGTATCTCAAGAAAGTATCAGTTGACAATCTCAATGTTAAAAAATTAACAGAATATAGAATTTTTTCTTGTATGGCTTCTCATATTTAAGAAAAAAATGGTCTCACGCTGCTGTTTGATTTCTAACAATAGGAGGAAGTTGATCAGGATCACCAACTAGTATAAATTTGTTTGCAGAAAATAAAACTTTTAATGCAGATGGCTGAAGAACTTGTGTACTTTCATCAATAATACAAACATCAAACTTCTTTTTAGAAAATATAGCATGTCCAGCACCAAAACAGGTCACTCCAACAACATTCTAAAAATGAAAAAAATTACAATTCCATTTATTGACATATATTATTAACATACAATTTGGTTATAAAATTTTTCAAGTTCCTCAACACTTTTGTATTTAGCCGCAAGCAATGATACACAACGATGTCTAATTGAAGGATGAATACGTCCTTCATAACCGAAACGTATAAATTCACAGTGATTTATACCAGTTTCTTGAAGTTTAATAAGTACATTATCTACAGCTGAATTAGTGTGACTTGTTATGAGAACACTTTGTCTGAGGCCAACAAACATTTCAATTAAAGCAGCTATTGTTTGAGTTTTGCCTAAAATAAAATTATTGTTTAAATTTATTTAATTACTATCTAAATAACTTGTGCATATATTTTAATCTTCTTTACAGACATGTACGATAATGAAATAAAGTTTGAAACATATTATTTAGAAATATTTTTTTTTTATAATTATATGATAATTTTGTTAAGTCTATTTCATTACGAAATAAATTTAAAATTAAATACAGTTATGTTATAAAAGCAAAGAACTAAAAATACTAAAGAAAAGTCAGATGTTTGTTGAAACAAATAATAATTAAGTATTAAAAAGGAAAAGAACATTACGTTAAGATATTGACTATACTTTTTCATACGATCACATTCTCTCTCAAACCCATATTAAGGGTATTGTAAATGAAGTCATTCTGCCATTTTATTATTAACATTCAATCAATGCACTTTTTACAAAGAAATATGTTTGTTTAAAAAATAATAATTTGCTACAATTTTGTTTAACACTATGATTTCATTTATGGATGCAAAAATTGTTTAGTACAGAGCAATGGTTAAGACCCACCATGCTAACACTGACAGATTATATCAGGATTGTGACATGCTCTGTATTCTTAATTCTTTGTATAAAACGTTCAATTATAACTTAATAAATCACCTGTGCCAGGCATTCCTTTGATTAAAGCATAATCTGTAGTAGAAATTGCACGAATAACAGCACGTCGTTGCATTTGATTTAATTTATGAAGAATCTGAACCCCAATATCTTTTGTTTTTTTTGGAATTAACGATCGGAAGACCGGAGGCGCTTTGTCGATGATAATTTTACGAAGGAAATTGCTTTTTTCATTATTTTCCATAAGAAATCCAAGATTTGATACATTAAATAGTATTAATGAAGATGAATCATATGTGTCAATATGAAATATTTCATTAGAATATCGATTTGTCAAGTCTCTATAATACATATTTAATAAAATCAATATTTATATAAAAATTAACTTTGGAATTATTATAAAATTATATATCAGTATTTAAATAAAAATACTATTTGCATTATTTTTATTACTCTAAAATATATACTTTTTTAATTGTAAATATATAAAATTACCTATCTAAATCAATCTGTATAGTACATTTTGTTATATTAGAAATACTTCCTGCAGACACAGCAGGTCTCTCATTTGTACTAACCACTACATAATCAGAAGTACAGATTCCTGATTTTCGAAAATCATTAATATTCGATGGTGAATTTGCAGATCTCATAAAAACAGTCGAGTATTTACCATCAAGTTCCATTACTGATTCTTTTATTTGAACATAAACTATAGATCGACCTTTTTCTTCTCTGCAAACAAAATTTTATATTTAGATTTATTTTATACGAATTTTACTTGAACTGTAAATAAATAATATGTAACTCTTATTTTAATTAGTTAAATTCATAACATAGTAATGAATAAGAAATAAATTACCTTTCTAATGGAGGAATTAACCATATTTGATTACACTGTTTATCTTTTTTATGACTACTTCCTTCAATAAGGACTAAATTTCCCCATTTTACAAAATAATCAATGTGTTCTTTTGTTAAGTGTGATAAAGCATCTTGACTTAATTGATTCAGTATATTATTATTTTCTAATGTTATATTGTTACTTCTACAGAAAAATAAATGTCAAATGTCAAATCGACTTAAAATATTTCATGTTGCTTTTACCTAAGAAATATAGAGCATACAGTTAAGTATGAGCACTTAGCACAACTTGAACTGTTAATTGGATCTGGTAATACAGGATTTAATACTTGAATTTGTGATTTTAATAAATCATAATCTTCATCATCATTCACTTCATCATTTACATTCTCCATAATCGAAGGTTTTCTTGAAATATAATACGCTAAATCATTCCGCAGCATTATTAAACCAGATTTATCATTTTCTTCTTTTGTAATTTGACGCATAATTCCATCCTTTATGTATAGCAATAAACCTGAATTTACATCCTGGCCGAGCTGAGTCAACATTATTAAATACAACATTAATTGGCCACGATGTTCAACAGACATGCTCGCTTTTCCGGTTTTTATTTCAACTGGCATTAAGTGATCATCTACTTTTATTGTAACATCAATTTTCCCCTTTATTCCTAATTGTGGACACCATATATTTTCTTCAATATCTACAATTTCATCTACTGAACCTTGCCAACTATTTTTATGTACTTTTTTCTGAAATAAATATTTTAATACAATAAATTTAATCAGTACTTTTAAAAACCGAAAAGTATCAAATAGTTTTCACATTTATTAATAAAATAAATCAGATAAAAACAAAGTTTCAAAGTACCACACTTTATTATGTAATTAATTATGCATAATTCACTACTTTTTTCCTTTATAAATATTGTTAATTTAAATAATAATATTAAAATCATGACTTACTGTATTGGTTTTAAATCTATTAAAAACCATATAAATTGAATATTTAATCTACTACTTTTTACTGACCCCTGAATACAATTTAAAGTAATTTATTCTAATCAAATAACTAATACATTAAAATAATTTTGCATATATTTTATTAACTTGCTGAAAATGAAAATAAACAAAGCAGCAATACCTTTTTTTTCAAAATATAATTTTCTATAAAATCTACAATACGAGGTAAATACTCAATCATCTTTTTAAGAGCTTCTTTGGTACTCAATGAACTTTCATATAAATTATCTATTATATCTGAACTTTTAATAACTTCAACAAAAAGTTTCTTAATTTCTTTTTCAGTATATATGTGTTTTTTTAATGCGATTTGTATAATTTGATGTATTATACAGCCAATAGTCATGAACTCATTGCCTCCATCAAATCGCCGATAGAAATTATCAAGAACTGCTCGCCTTTTACAAAATACTGATTTAACAACAGATGTAGCTGATATTAAAATATCTGGATTTGTAACAAGTAGACCTCCTTTATCATCAATAACATATTGAGTGCCCTGTCGTGATGCTTTAATGTTTATTATATCTAATTTATCAAGACGAGACTGATTCCTGAAATACAGATATTTCATTTATGTAATTTGGAATGGAAATTTTTATCAGGTTATATTTTCAATCATGCATATTATTAAATATAAAATTTATAAATAATTGTAACCTTTACATATACTTACCATAAACCTTTTAATAAACACGTTGCTTTTTCACCTGTTTTAATAGATTTTACTTTCAAAATAATGCAATTATTATTGAAATTATTTTCAACATTAATAACTTCACAATTCTGCCAGACAGTAAGATCAAGTGTTTCTATGTCATTCTCTTTATTTTCCACAGGTTCAAAATTCCACTCGTCATTGAACATATTTTCAAATAAAGAAATATTAAAATCATTTTTTCTCTCATTCTTTTGGAGTAAAACGTCTGTAAATTCACTCTCTTTCTTTTTTTCTTTATTAGATTTTGATTCAATCAAACTACAATCTTCCATATTTTTATAAGGCAAATTTTTAACACTATTACTAATTTCTAAATAAACATCTTTTTCAATACATAGTTTATCATTTTGTTGCTGTTTCATATCACATGCATTCTTTTTTTTGTTAAATACTTCATTATAACTCTTTTTTGTAAATGAATTCAACTTTTCTTCAAGTGTTTTATAAGCATGAATAGGTTCATTTGAAGTAGAACAAGAATCATGAATGACTTCTGGTTTAACATAAGTAATGTCATTTTCACTTTTGGCTCTATTTACAATGGGTAGCTCTGATAAGTTTTTCTTTAGATAAGGTGGCGAAAAAAATGATTTTTTAAAATTTTCTTCTTTTAATGGAAAACGATATATTTTATTTTCTGAATAGTTTATATTTTGATTTTCTTTACAGTGTAATGTATTTTCAAGCACATTTTGACAGTGATTAAAAATTGTATATTTCTTATTACGTTTCTTTGCAGGTGGTGTGGATAAAATTAAATCTGGACTAGAAAAACATTCATTTTCCAAATTATAGTTTTCAACTTCCCGGCTACGTTTTTGTGTTTCCTGTTTTAATTTACTTATCTCTTCGATATTAATTTTTGTATTATCAATGGTTGTAAAATCTGTAGATAACATTTTTAAACTTCTTTCAAAACTTTTTTCTAAATTAAATTTATTTTTTAAAGATGATTTTGAACTATTTTCAAAATTTAAGTTTGAGCAAGTGTTTATAACTGGAAATTCTTCAATACATGTATTTACTGTATCACCATCACATATAAAATTTTCCATTTCATTATGTTTTTTAGAATTGATGTTTGTATTTGTTTCACTATTTACATATTTTTTTAAAACTGTTGACTTTAAACTTTCATTGTTTTTTTTATCACATAATAAATTATTTGCTAAATGATTACCTTTCTTAAAGGTTTCAGAAGTTTTAAAATTTTCTGCTTTTATATGAAAATCTACATTTGAATCATCATATGTTTTTAATTTAATATTAGCATTATTTTCATTAAAATTACATTGCAATGAAGTTACCAAATGCTCTGAATGACTCTGAAGTAAATTTTCATATTTTTTTACTGAACTAGAATTTAATTTATCTTTCATAATATTTATATTATCTCTACTTGAAGCTTTATCATTCTCTTCAATTACTTTACTGCTTGATAAACATACAATAGGCTTATCTATTTTAGTATTATCATTAACCTTACTTGTATTTACAAGAAATGCATCAATTGTTTTCTGATTTTTTTTTAACTGTAATACCTGAAAATAATATTAACAGAATCAGTGTTTTAAAAATACATAAAAAACAATAATCAAAAGTTACAAAATATGCATATTTGAGCCAACTTATTAGCAACAATGGACAACCATCCATTGATGAAGTTAATAGAAAAATAAAAATGGGATGGAGTGTATTCAGATGAAACCATTAAATATTCAAATCAAATTTGTTTTAAGAAAGAAATATTTAGTAAATTTATCTGTCTTCAAACTGCAATTAAACACAGATTCATCTACAATTCACAAAATAATTTACTTTAATTATCAAACTATTCCATAACGCATTCTAATTTCAAAATTATTTAATATTTTAATAATAAAAAATTGATGTCATGTTTCTTAATAATTGTCAAATTATATAGTTGGTTTGTATATTTAAGATGTAATACAAAGCTCACTCGTGTTTAGTAACTTAAATTTTGGATATGAAATAATCTGTTATTTAAAAGAACTTATGAAGTAATATTCTTGAAAACGATTTTTTGGAATAAGATTCTTCTATTATTATGACTAATAACGAATATTTTTTCATTTATTTTTATTTTCATAAATACTGTTGCAATTACTTATATACTCAAGTCATATTTTGATTTATTAATTGCATCATTATTGCTAAACTAGAAAAATATGAAAATATATCTAATTTAATTTGAAATTATTTAATCAAAAAAATATTTGTTTTACTTTTCTATGTATTTTCTGTGTGGAAAACCAAAATAAAAACAGTGCATTCAAAGGAAAAAATAACCATAAATCTTTTCTTTTTTATTTTTCTTTTGTTGAATATAGTATGTATGTACAAATGAATTTTGAAATTAGAATGTGTATGTGCGTATGTGTATACACACACACATATAAATATATATATATATATATTTATATATATATATATATATATATATATATATATATATATATATATATATATATATATCGGTGTGTGTGTAAAATAACTGAAAATATAATGGTGAAGTCTAAAAAGATAATTATTTATTAACATAACTCTTAACTTGCTTTATTATTAACCACTTATGCTTACTTGTGATAATGTTATAAAAATATTTATATATATATATATATACCTTTCTCTTTGATGTGTTTGTTTTCTTCATGTTTTATTATTTTGATTTGTAAGCAATTAAGAAATATAAATTATGAAATAAACATAAAAGAAATGATGAATATAAATGGCGCGAAAAATATTTGAGGTTTAGAATGTAACGTAAACAAGAGATCATAGATATTTCTAAAAGCCTAACATTTAAACATTTGAATGTTAATATTAAACGAAATACTTAAAAAATATATTAATATATTCTTCACACAAAACACATTGCTATAGTCATAAAATAATTCTAGACTTCTAGCGGACACTAATTTACAACCATACATAAAGAGCCATAGCTTCCAACGATCTCATTATAAAAAATGTTCATTACACAAACCATGAACACAAACTTTAGATAAGGCAGAGATTATATAGCGAAATCTATGAATATAGGAACAAACTAAAAATTGTAAAGATCATAGCATAGAAATCTGTAATTAGATAGTGAGATTGATTTATAGATGGCAGTATTAAAAGTTTTTTTAAAAAGCATGTATATATATATATATATATATTTATATATATATGTATATATATGTACATATATATATATATATATATATATATATATATATATATGTATATATATATATATATGTATATATATACATATATACATATATATATATATATATATATATATATATATATACATATATATACTAGAGGGCTCCGCCCCTTATTCGCTTCACTCGTCAACCCCTGTTTGCTGCACTTGCCCACGTGTCAATTATAAGTATTCACATGTAACCAAATTAAACAATAAACATATTTTTTAAAATCCGTATGTGTCTATATAATCATTCTCGCAGATACATTGCAACGTGTTGTTTTATATATATATATATACATATATGTTAGTATGTTTACGTAATTATTATCACAGACAGATTACACGTATTATTTTATATATGAGATAAACATATTTAGATACCATAGAAACATCGACATCATAAATAAATAAGTGATGTGTATATATATATATATATATATATGAAACTAGAAGATATGTATTTTTAATTAAGAAATTATTTATTGTATATTTTTGTTTAAAAGTTTAATTACATATGTAGATTAAATGATACATAATACTTGTAACAAATATTTTTTATGAAATGTACATAATAATATATCTAAGTAGAACTTGTTTGAATTATTAAATAAGTAAACATGTGATGTACAAACATACTTTTAAGCATTAATATTTATACGGTTAAATTAACTTTATTTACAATTTTTAAAAATTCATTTATTTTATACAATTACATACACATGTATGTATATTTAAATGTATATTTGTTTACACAGACGACTTTATTAAGTGTTGAGTACGCATATGTACATTTAATGGAGGTTTTTGTGTAAACTTTCTTCCACACACACCACAAGCGTAAGGTTTTTCTCCGGTATGAATACGACGATGAACTCTAAGTGAACTCGAGCGTGCAAACGTTTTATCACAAAGATCACAAGCAAATGTTCTTTCACCAGTATGAACACGCATATGTGGTTTAATACTTCCAAACAGTGCGAACCTTTTACCACAAATACTACATTCATGAGGTCTTTGTTTATCATGTACAGAACTGACGTGTCGGCGTAATTGACAAGGTTCCATAAATGATTTTCCGCAAACATCACAACTAAAAAAGTAATATATTCAATACTTAGATTAAAAGATTTTTTTATTTGAAATTTATTAATTAATATTTTGCCTAAGTGATAAAATATATCTAAAAGTCATTATAAATAAAAGATTAGTACAAATTAATATTACTAATTATTTTATTTCACATTTGTTATTAAATCAAAGAGTACTTTAACAAGTATATACTATTTGTAATTAACAAAAAAAAGATCTGAATCACTAAAAGCAATTTCTATAAATAATAATGAAGAGTTTAAATGATACAAAAGTTTGATCAGAATACCATATTACAAAAAAGTCAAATTTTACCTATGTGGCCGTTCTCCTGTATGTGTCTTTCGATGCTGAATTAGATTACCTTGGCCAGAAAATGTTTTACCACAAAATTCGCACATAAAATTTCTTTCACCTTTATGGATAAGCATGTGTTTCTTCAAATTACAGTTATGGGTACACTTAAAATCACATAATTCACACTCAAATCTTTTTTTAAGATTTTTATTTACAGGTCTTGGAACACCTTCTGAGTGCATTAAAGCTTTATGATTGATCAATGTTGCCTTTGTTCGTAATTTTTTATTGCAGATATCGCACTCATGTAGTTTTTGACCAGTATGCCACAATATATGGAGCTGAAGATTTGTTCTATTTTTATATTCTTTATTGCACAAGGGACATACAGGAGGCTCTTTCCGTCGTTTTGATATGTGTTTAACTTCCTCCATTTTCATTTTAGGGTTGAAAGTATCTATATTAGTAGAATCCTCGTTGATACCTAAATGATTTGATTCATTCGATAATAAAACGTCATCAGTTTTGAAATCTTCATCTTCAAGAATATTCTTTTCATCGAGATCTATAACTAAGTTGTTATTAATTCTACATATTATAAAGTATTGTACATAAATATATTTACATTAAATGATTTATAGTACAATAATTCGATATAAAAATGGGAATATAGAGTAAAAATTGAAACCTTTATTCTTATATTTCATAATTTTTCAAATTACTAATAACAGATATATTTATAAGAGCATATATATATATATATATATATGTGTGTGTGTACATATATATGGGTAAAAAACACTACAATTATATTAAAGTATGGAGATAAACTTACTCTGTGTTAAATTTTCACAGTCATCATTAGAAAAACAATTATTTTCGATATTATCATCGACTTCATCTACTTCTACATAATTTTGTGTTTTTTTTAATCTTCTTAAACATCTACTTTGTACTAGGCATTTTGTTTTTACTAATGGTTTACTTATAGTATTTCTCTTTCGTTTTGAACTTCGAGTGCGAGTTCTAATTGTAAGTTTATCATTTGACTCATTACTCCTTTCAGAAATGATTTCATTTATCTTACATGAGTTTTTCGTGTTCTTTATATCTAATGAATCATTCTTTTCATGTTCAGTTTTAATAGGTGAAAAATAATTTAAATGTTCATTATTTGTAAGACTTTCTAAATTAAACGAAGGTGGTTCATCTTTAATATTAGGAATTACCAGCTGCAATAAAGCTTCTTTACGTAATGTTTCATCTGCTTGAATACACATTGTACGAAACTGATGTGCAGCTATTAGTTTATCTAAACAATTTTCACAGATAAGTACTGAAAAGTTGTCTTCGGTTGAAATCTACAACAATAATTAAATAATTTAATAAATATTACTGAAAACTGAATCCTAAAAATTATAAAATGAAAGGAATAAAATTTTCCTTGATGTATTGATTTAAACTGATAATAAATCACAATAAATTTATAATATAATTACTTAGAATAAAAAAAAAAATACTTTTTGCATGTATTAAAAATAATGTAAAGTTGCATACTTTAATAGGGGCGCATTCCATTATGGCATCAGCTATAACTAAAAATGTTGATGCAGGCATAAAAATATTCGTAAATTGGCCAGTTGTTGTTAAACATGTTCTGCACATTGAACTCATCTTTATTTCTTGCAAAATGTGTACATACGGGGAGTAAGGCTTTAAATTGTTCGTTTACATTTATTTACACAAAAGTAAATTATCTCATTATTCTTTGTTTGCACATTCTTTACAAATGTATTCCAAAAAAATGTTCATATAAAAGTAAATTATTGTCGTTATTAATTTTTTATTTGAACTTATAAAATTATTATATAAATAATTTTTGAATCTTAATAATTAACAATAAATTTAGTTGGTGTATTTTTATTTTGTATCTACACTTGAAATAAGAATATTCCATTAATAGTTGTTTTGTTAATTGTATGGATAACATTTTATGAAAAATAAAGTACATATATTTATTTAAATTTCAGTATGTGCTTTTACTTTACTTTCAATAAATTATTAATTTTTTTCGAATATGTCAGCCAATTTCCGATTTTACAATAGTGATGCACTAATGGAATGTGCTTCAGACATAGTAAGTAATTATAAATATTACTATTACAAACTAATGTGCAAAAAATATTTGAATTACTAAATAAATACTAAAATGAATATGTTTATAGTTTAAAAAATGTAATTTAACAAATAACTGAAAATGTTAACAACTAATTTTCTGTTCTACATTTAATTCTGCGAGTTCATATGGTTATTCAATTCGAGTTTGTTAATTATTTTTAGACCCTACAAAAATCGATTCAGTTAATATCTCGAACATGCATTTAATCTTAGTAGGTAGATATTTTTTTTATTGATAATATTCGATTCACCCAATCAAATTCTATTTTTCCTAGGGTATTTACTCTAAGAAAAATAGAATATTGATAGTTGCAAAAAGCTTAATATTTATAAAAAGATAATATATATGTATATATATATATATATATATATATAGGTGCTTGTGCTTCTGTAATAAAAACAGCAATAGTCTTAGAAATTCAAGTTTATATAAGAAACCATGTCTTAAATCTTATAAACATTACTAAATATATTTTAATTAATCTTCTAATATATTAAAATACAAAATCAATTTATTGACAAAAAATATATGAGAAATATTACAGTACATTAATTTAATTAACAGTTTTTTTCAATCTGATTAGTATTTGAATTATCAATTTTTACATTATATGAAATGTATATCTTATTTTATTGTTACATTAAAACATTTTCCATATAATTGTAAATGCGATTATAAAAAAGGTTATGTTTGTAACGTATAATCCAGACGCAGATGACTTTTCTCGATCAGGTCCTATTTTAGCTGCATATGCAATTACTCTAGCAACATAGGTTTGTTCATGAAGTGAATGAAATAAATGTGCCATTGGACCTGAAAAATATAATATTTACTAAAATTATATTTTTTATAAAATGTTTATTAATTCTTTTTTTGATTTAATTCTTTAAGATATTTTTCACTACTATTATATTATTAGTAAAATGTGAAATTTTCAGATTCATATACATAGATAAACTTGCAATATCAAATCAATTAAAATTGCTTTATTATTTTTTATTTCTTTTGTATAAATATGTATTTAAAAATAAAATTATATATTTTAAAATTATTATAAATATTGTCCATATATGTGTCTAAGTAAAATATGCACACATTGAGGGTATTTATGAAGTTAGCATATACTCATGTAATTTACTATTTCATACTTTTAATAAATATTATAGTATTGTCTATGGTATTTACTTTTATATACTTGAAGGGTTTTTTTTCTTGTTTCTAATTGGTTGTTGCACATTGCATGTATTGGTATCCATACCAATGGGCATCAAAATTTTGTATTTTGTACATTATGTGACTGCATCACATTACTAAATATCCACTTAAAATACTGTATGTGTGACAACTAGTCAGAAACAAGAGTCAAAGTTTGCTTTTATATTAATATAAGTACACAAAAGCAAATACTATACATTACAATATGATATTTATTATCATGGGGTATTAGTTCCACACCATTTTCAAATTCAGTGCGAAACAAGATTTTTACATCAGTTTCAGTTTTTTTTATACATTTTCAATGTTCATTAACACAAATGTAAAAGATCAATTTGCTTTGAAATTTCTCATATAAAAATACCCATAGATTGTATCTAAGTATATGCCAACCTAGTGAATATACCTCTGTAGTCTTATTCACTATACTTGAAATATTAAAATATTTGATTTACCAATGGCGTAAACATATACATCATTGCCACCATGTGTAACTTCATTATGCAATATCCCAGTTTGTTGGCTGTAATTAAAATCATCAGTCTTATTTAAGGATGGATCATCTCTGATCACGGTACCATTAACTACTTTATATTGATAATTATTTGGTCCTCCTGTTGCATAATTTAATGTGGTGAATGGTAATTTGTCAGCATATGAATTCATTGCAATCCCTAATTAAACAATATAAATGTCAGTATATATATATATATATATATATATATATGTGCGTGTGTGTGTGTGTATGTATGTGTATGTGTAACATATTTCTATTGTATTCATCCAGAAAGCAGTAAGTTTGGAGATCAATTCACACATAAAATCATTGTATTTATAAATAAATGTTTTATGTCTGTAGTAAAATATTATCAAATCAAAGCTCCAAAATTAAATTAAAAACTTCTTCAATTATTAATTAGTACTATTCCTCACACTATCATTCTCCTATTCATCTAGGCGAGCAACAACAATTTATTGTAAAATAACAACATGTTGATTAGTTCATTATTAGTTGAGTTATTGACAATAATTTAGATAGAAAAAATAATTTTTATTACAATAAATAATTAACAAAAAATTTTACTTATTCATAATATATACTTTACAAAGTGAATATTACTCATTGTACATAATTAGAATGAATGTGATTGATTAAAAACTGTATATTATTTTATATTGAGGTAGGTAGATCCAATATGATTTATGTAAATTGAAAAATCAGACATAAAATTTGTGTTAGTATGTTTTATGTAATACAGGAGCAATATTATGTATAAGTGAAAATACATTTTGTGTATATGCATATATATATATATATATATATATATATATATATATATATATATATATATATATATATATACACGTGCAAAAAACCAAGCCATTTAAAAAAATCTAATTTAAACATGACCTATCCAAGAAATTGTATGGATAATGAGACTATTGTATGTAAAAGCATCTCAGCCGAGAAAAAAATTATGAATTTTGAAAATCAATCTTGAATTTTTTAAAAAAATCAAGAAAAATCAACTTTTAAAATTATTGATAAAAATGGATCATTGGGATCAGTAAAACAAAGGGAATAAAATACGATCAAAGTGGAAGTTTAAAGTTTTTTAATATGGGCTATTTTCTTCTTTACTTTTGATTACAGCTAGATAATGATTTTTGAATGGGTTCACAAATTTTTTTGCAGTATGGCATTTCATTCTTCAAAAATTGTTGATTTTAGCTCTCAAATATAAATTTATATATATACACATACATACATATATTAAACTTTTGTCTATATGATAGATTATTATGTATTAACTTATAAACAAATGCATTTTTTTATCATTGCAATTATAATTTTCTTTTTTTCTTTACCTAATATTCCTTTTCCTCTAACTGGATAACCAGTGATAGATAATGAATGTGAGTGATCTGCAGTAACTATTATAAGTGTTTCTGATGCTCTATCAGCCATTAACTGTTGGGTCAAAAGTACTGTATTATCCATAGCAACTGTTTCATCTAATGCGAAGCGTGCATTTCCTCTGTGATGAGCGAAATCAATCATTCCACCTTCAACCTGTTAAGGTAATTGTAATTGCAGTTTTCTTATCAAACTAAAATTTTATGTATGCATGTATATAAAAAGTTAACATAAAATAATAATTTTAACACAAAAAAGTTATAAAACAATATATTTAACTATTTGTATGAACTTTTGAAACAGTTTTGTGTTTTTTCATTGTTGTAGTTGTGTGATAAGAAGTTATCATCAGTTATTTACAGTAATTTAACAGTTTATTCCAGACATTTATGATAAAAGATGCAAATACTGATATAGCAGTTATATTAAATTTAAAAAATACATATATAATATAAAAATATTTAATTGTGTTTTATATCAATATAATATTTGAACAAAAACAAGAAATATAACATAAAAAATACAGTTATACATACCACTAATAAAAATCCATTTTTATTTTTTCGTAGTACTTTGATCGCAGCTTCAGTCATATTACTTAATGATGGACTACCATCCAATGCTTTATTTCTATTATTTTCATAAGCCATATGACCATTGCTAAATATTCCTAGTACATAATCAGTCTTTTGTATATCTAATTTTTCCATATCTTTATTGTTGTATAAAACAGCATGATTAAGCTTTCTATTTCTCTTGTCATCAACCCATGTTTTGATTAAATCTTTTCCATCTTTTCTATTACATGCCCAAGCATCTACTTGGTCTCCAGGTAAAGAAGGTACATCTGATTGAAGGGTTTGCCTACCACCTCCCATTATTACCTAATATAAATAATGTATTGTCAATCTCATTAATAGTTTAAAATTAAAAAAATCATGAAATAAAAGAAAAGTTTTATTAATAATAAATATATTTAAAATAGTGATTGCAAACTAAATAAATGCGAATAATAATTATATGTTTAATTATACAGTACGATTTTCAGTATTGTTTGAATTAATATTTCTTGGAGTATTTAAAATATTAAAAAAGAAACTTTTTAAAAAATTAAGTGAAATGTTTGATCAAAAAGTACATTTGAATTTTTTTTGATATTCCTGATAACAAAACCAGTGTATATTTTCAAAACTAATTAATAAAAAAATAACAGTAATTCTCCTAAACTTATTGGAGATACAATTCAGATAAAACTATTAAAAATTAGAAATTAACGAATATAACCACCTTTTAAATAGTAAATAAAGTTAAAAGTGACATAGAGTAGTCAATGTCCAAATTTGAATTTAGAAATATTTTTTTTTCTTTTCCTAAGATCATTTCGGCTAACTTTATGATTACTTATTATAAGAGTACATTTCATTGTCAAAAATTCCCTGATTTCAACTTAACACTTTACTTACTAGAAGCCTATTAGTAGGCTTTTTTGTATCAGTGGTTATTGACCGACAGCTTATTCGGCTTTTCATGGCAGTACTTATCGGCAAGAAGCTTATTAATCAACTTTTTTCGTAGTAACTCTTATTGACCAAATTCTTGTTAGTTGCCTATTTATTATTAGTGTGATCTGTTTTACTTTGACCTCATTCATATTGATAATAATGTAACAAAACACTAGTAAGATCTGTTTACTTGGGCTTCAATCATATTGGTAACAATGTAACATAACACTCAGCATACATAGTCAGTATTGCTTCACATTTTTATTTAAAGCTTAGATTTTTATAATTTTCTTAGATTTATATCTCTTCTTAGATTTTTATAATTAAGAGCGCACATTTTCACGCGATAAACAAAAATGAGCTGGTATTACCGGATAATCCGTATTTGAATTAGCTGGCTGATATATATATATATATATACACACTTAATTCGCAAGTGGAAGGTAAAGTGTTAACATTTTTTTTCTGAATATAAATGCTATTTATTGATACAAATCGATTATTGATGATACAATATGAATAAAAAACAAATTTAAAATCATAAAAAATGTATATTTAATCCTATGAATTGTGATATTTAATATATATTTCATTTTATGAATATATTTAATGTATACTATATCAAAATTTAATAGTATAGGAACATTTTTCATTTCACGAATAAAATTTAACCCTTTATCTGTACGTATAGATTTATATATTTTTTCAGTTCTGGGAACAATGTAAAATAAATAAAAAATAGAATAATAACGGACGTTCTTACGTTAATATTTTTACCAGGTTCATCCTCCACTAATTGGCGAGCAATGTCTTTACATTTTGAATTAGCAGGCATCATCGATTCACATTCCCATGTTCGATCTGATACGTGCGCAAATAATGCCATTGGAGTTGCGTGAGTTACACGTGCAGTCGTTACAAATCCTTATAAAAAAATAACCATATTACTTTTTTTTAAGAGAAGCAATTAAAACATTGTTGGAGAAATTGGGCAGATAACTCTGCAGGAGGTATCCGGTGCTGAACCCGGCGGTAGCGACGAATGTTCGTATACTTTATATGAACTTAATCCGATCTATTGTGACGTACTTTTACTCTAGGCCTATATGTTTCCCCACCTGAAACGTCTGCAAATGTTTCAGAACAAGGTTTCTACGATCCAAGGGTTCGTTCTCCGATTAGCTCTCTGATTCTATGGCCGAGAAGAATAGCAAGAACACGCTGGTGTGTTTTCTTGGTTACTGCAATCTTTGCAACTGTATTCTTGGTATAAAGACTCGAAATTACTGGGGCATTAATGCCGCTGGTCTGTATACATTTCTGTGATATAAAACAGCTCCAACAACTAGCAATTCTCGTGAAGATCAGTATGAAGTAGAAATCATAGGCCCGGTGATTGGCACTGCTAGACACACCGTACTGAATTAGACTCGTATGGCACGACGACAATGTAGGAATAGTGAGTCGCCCTACATTGACGGGCACGACTGGTGGACCAGTAAGAGGTCGTGACTTTTCTGATACGCCTTGAACTCGCCAGTGTGTATAACTTATGAACAACACAAAACAGTCCGAAAGAGAAACACTCCATACAAGGCAGAAGTCATAGACCTAATGCCTGATATTTCTATATACACCGTATTGCACTAAGCGCACTGGCACAAGGATAAATAAAAATATAATGGTTGCAATTCTAAAGTAAAAGAAAAAGCTTATTTAATATTCGTGAGATCGTTTTATAAATATAGTGGCAGCGTTAAGGGCCCCATACACTGTCAGTTTGGCCTTCAGTCAAACAGTACAGTTAAATCTAAAAAGTTTTAACTGATATAACTGTGTATACACACATCATCAGATATAATTGATACGATGTGTACATCCATAATCAGATTTCTTTCTCGATCGCTGCCTACATTTGGATCAACCTCTTTTACTTTTGTTAAAAGCCTATCATAACAATCATTTATTTTAGTTTTATTGTGATAATCTGTCGACTTTAGTTTCCATAACATCTCTTGAACATGAAAAACTTCAATGAATTCAAAAATAAAGTATTTTGGCCATGACACCATTTCAAACTGTAAACGTCCTAGTTCTGCTAAATAACTTTTTTTAATCGCTTAAAAAGAGGTCACAATGACAGTAGAACTAAAAGGCAAATTGAAGATTGAAGGATACGTACACATGTGCATAGAAGGGTTTGTTTTCGAGGAACTGTTTCTTGTGTAGACATGGGAAGGATTTCCTCTTTTTTTTGAGAGCCGCGACCGCTTCGTTTTCGGAAGGATCTTCACAGCAATATAATTTTTTTTTCGTACATAAGTTTCGGGCGTTTTTTGTACTAATACATAAATCTTTTTTTAAAAATTGTCGAGTAGATTAAATTTTAATTTAATTTAAGTTTAATTTTTATTTTTAATTTAATTTTTAGCTAACTAAAAATAACTTAAGAAGCTAAGCTTATTGCAAGAAGAGATAAACAAAAACTGAACGATTCCACTGAAACGGCAACACTCTCGAATTTTACTTCTGTTCAGTTGGCTGGGCATATAAATTTCATTCAGTTGTTCAGTTCGCCAGTTTTTTGAAACTTTTTTCCCGGCATTCCAACCCCTAAGCTCACCAAATGTTCCGTACCCAACTTCGTCTTCCTTCCAAAACCGGCTTAAAAGCCAAGGCTTAGACTCCGGACCCAATACCCGTACCACACCAGTGTACAAATACACTATAGTAATATTTACAACCAATGAAATTATTTTTGATTTTGATTCAGTTCTTCAGTCGGACTGATCAGTTCAAAACTAAACGATACCCATACCACACACCATCAGTTTATCGTACCGGTCACAACTGATCAGTCAGAACTGAAAGCCAAACTGATAGTGTATGGAACCTTTAGAATTCAAATTTCATCGTGAAAAAAACGTAATATCAAATATAGACAAAGAAAAGCAGCGCATTTCGTTTTAAACAGGTTTCAGATTACATAGCCCAAATTCATTGAATTCTGATGAAAAATCTTACGATTTGTATATTTAAATCATTTGTGGGATATATATCATGGGCGAAATTTAATCAAATAAGAATTTCCTTCTTTTATGGAAAGAATGTGCATGTGTTTAAAATTAAATAAGATAATTTAATATATAGGCGAGTGAGAGTTTATTTTTTCATTTCCATTTTCGACGCTGGAATTAATTGCGGCCTGTATATTGAATGTCCCGTTTTTATCCGTCAGTCTTCAAGAAAAAATTGTAAAATAGAATAGATAAAAATATAATAGTCTTAGTTTTTCTTTTAAATTTTTATACCGGATTTGGTCTCCTAAATAAATGAACTTACATAATTATTATTATTAAATATTATTATCGTGTAAATAAAATACTTTTGAGTTTTATTTGGACGAAATCATAAAAGATTTATCCATCGTATAAAGGATTCGATTTAAGTGATAACATTAACCCATTTACATCACTGCAATAATTAAAATGTTAATTTTTTACAAAGTGCTAAGTCCTTTGTCATAATTTACAATACATCGCCGTTCATATTTATTTTAGTAGATTCCATGTTTGTAATTTAGAGCTCAAAATTTCAGCTTGTATTTTTAATTTTAATCTTTAACATCATTCGATTTCTACTTTATAATCAAATGTAAAACATTGTTTGAACTTGAAAATATGATTCAAAATATTTTCGATTACCGTGTTTTCTTTCTCACTTTTTTATCCAATGAAAAGTTTTCAAGTCATTTTGTAATTAGGTTTTTGCTACGAGATTATCTCTAAATTGTGATTTTCATAAATGATTTTTTCAGTCGCTTAGAAATTACAAAAAAAAATTTTCCTATCAAAAATGTTCACTAATCGCTTATTGATTATTTATGATGGGTACTTATTTGTTTTTTAGAAAGCTAAGGTACAAACAAATCTGTAGCAACCAAAAATTAAAAATGATCAATAATAAATTATTGAATAATTTTGAGCAAATTTATTTATGATTTGTGGTTAAAAAATACTTTATTGGTAAATTGATTTAGCCATAGTTCCAAAAAATTTTTCTAACTGGACTGGAATCAGTAATACTTGAAAATATTATACTTTTATACAAAAGTTAAGTAAATATTTTAAAATTTTTTCTTTAATTTATATTATATGTAAAATACTTTGCAATAAAGTTTGTCGCAAACTATATGTTAACGAGAAAAAGGATAAATTTAAAATCAGCTTGTACACAACTTACACAACAAAATACGAGGGAAATTTGAAAAGTTCGTGGCCTAACTATGAAAGAATATTAACAGGTGGGCTGAAAAGTTCGTAGGCTGACACATAAATGGCGCTACTAGTATCAAATCCATATGATTTTTAGTTAGCCCTAACCTTCAAAAGACGCGTGTATAAATTTGACAGCTGTTGCACTATTAGTATCTGAGTTATAGCATTTTTAGTGAAAGAACTTTTGTTACCTTGAAAAAATGGATAAAAAGGAATTTCGTGTGTTAATAAAGCATTGCTTTTTGGCGAAAAAAAATACTGTTGAAACCAAGGCTTGGCTTAATAAACATTATTCGGACTCTGCACCAGAAAAATCAACCGTAGAGAAGTGGTTTGCTAAATTTAAACGAGGCGAAATGAGCACCGAGGACGATGCACGCAGTGGACGCCCCAAAGAGGCTGTTACCGACGAAAACATCAAAAAAGTCCACAAAATAATTTTTGATAACCGTAAAGTGAAGTTGATTGAGATAGCTGAGACCCTAAAGATATCAAAGGAACGTGTCGGTCATATCGTGCATGAATATTTGGATATGCGAAAGCTCTGTTCAAAGTGGGTGCCGCGCGAGCTCACAATCGACCAAAAACAACAACGAATCGATGATTCTAAGGAGTGTTTGGAGCTGTTCAATCGTAATAAATCCGACTTTTTGCGTCGATATGTGACGATGGATGAAACATGGCTCCATCATTTTCCAAATTTTGCTCCGATGAAGAGGTAATCGCCGAAACTGAAGCGTATTTTGAGGCTAAAGACAAATCGTATTATAAAAATGGTATCGAAAAATTGTATGACCGCTATAATAGTTGTATCGCCCTCGAAGGGAACTATATTGAATAATAAAATCAAATTCTATCAAAAAAAAATTTTTTTCTATGCAAGCCTACGAACTTTTCAGCCCACCTGTTACTTGTGTTTTTAAATTATTTTTATTTTTCAATATAGTCCCCCTGAACTTCAATCCACTTCATCCAACAATGCTCCAGTGCTTTTATGCCGTCCTGGAAATCCTTTTATTGGAGGCTAACAAAATAGCGATTCGCTGTTGGTAGCAGTAAATCGCTACTTGTTAGTACCAGTTCTTCGTCTGACGAAAATCGCCTATCACCAATGAATTTTTTAAGTTTTGGGAATAGATGGAAATTTGAAGTGGTCAAATCTGGAGAATAGGCTGGATGGTGCTGCAAGTCATATTTCAATTCAATTAGTTTTGCCATTGGATATAACACTTGTATGAAGACGTGCATTTTCCTGATGGAAAATGATTTTTTTCTTTGATAAACCTGGTCTTTTCTCACAAATTGTTTGATCGAGTCGATCCAAAAGTTTAGCATAATGCTCTCTCATTATCGTTTGATCTTTTGATAGGTAGACAATTAGCAGGTTCTCTTTAGCATCCCAAAAAATTGAAACCATAACTTTTCCAGAGGATAAAACTGATTTTGATTTTTTTGGTAGCGGAGAATCGCCATACTTTGATTATTTTGATTGTTGTTTTGACTCTTGAGTGTAATGGTGAATTCAAGTCTCATCTGTAGTCACAAATTGCCGGATAAAATCAGTCGTATCTCTCTTAAATCTATCTAAACAATCTTGAGAAATTTGTACTCGAATGAGTTTATGATTAATTGTCAGCAAACGTGGCATCCATCATACTGATAGCTTTTTCATACCTAACTCTTCACTTAGGATGTGATTTCTTCTGTCGTTGCAGTTTTCGGACGTCCACTACGTCGGTTATCTTCTAAGCTTGCACGGTCACATTTACATTCAGCTGCCCACTTCTTTACGGTTGTATATGAAGCTGCACTATCACCCAGTACATTTTTTATCTCATTAAAGATTTCTGTTGGCGTTGAGACTTTTTTGACAAAAAACTTTATTATCACCTGATGTTCAACTTTATCCATTTCAACAACGGCACAAAAAGAGCTTTATTTAAATTGATGTCTGCAACAAACTGCTGACTCATTAATTATAGACTTTGAGGTGTATATATATATATTAGACGACGCCTGAAGCCGATCGTCTAGATTGCTTATCCGTGTGTTGCCGTGGAAACGCACTGTTGTTGTTTATAATAAACATTGATAGTTGAAGAGAAATAGAACTAAGCAACGGACGTAGTGTGTGCGGACGCGTATTGTGATGAACCTCTTTGGCTTGTATAGATGCATTCTCCATCGCCGTTGTTATTTGTAATAATTTCTAAATAAATTGTTATCTATTTTGTGTTAGTATTAACGCACCCCTTTCCCACTCCCGCTAACAATATATATATATATATATATATATATATATATATATATATATATATATTGCGCCACAAATATTTAAAATATTATCGCCACTTATATGTTAGGCCGTGAACATTTCAAATCACCTTCGTACTTCATAGCAGAATCTTCGTCGTTAAATGTTACCACTCTTCACTAATCAATATTTGAATATCAATTATTGAATATTAAGGTAAAATAAATCAAACCTGCTAAATATTTTATAATAGTAATATTGAAAAAGATTTACCTGTTGCTTTACCAGCTTCTTGTGCCCAATCTATAATAGATTTTAAATGAGTTGATTTGTTCAAAGATCTTTCGCAATCACCAATTTTCACCGTTGTATCTACTCCGCCAGTTTTCATATTTACTTTTACACCCGTAAAAAGAGCTGTAGCTGTGCTAGCAGAATCTGGCACTATTCTATCAGCACAATAGGTCTAGTTTTAAAAATGAAAAACGAAGGCTAAATTTTCAAACAGAATTAATTGACATACTTCCAAATATTTTCTTAAATAGCGTAAATTAAAAAAAATGTATACAGTACAACAATTACTTTTCATTAATTTTCTTCAATAATTGTTTTTCATAAAATATATTTTTTGAAATGAATCAATTTTTATTTCCAGTAAATAAGATATTAATATAATTTTAAAATTCACATTTCAATAAATATTAAAAGACTGAAAAGTAGCAATAAAATCAAACCTTCAGTATGCCAACGTGCGGGAACTGCTCAAAATATTGTCTGCCTGTCTCTGATTGTGCATAAACTCGAGCAGCTGCTACTGTAGCTGGGCCCATTCCATCACCAACGAATAAAATAACATTTTTAGCAAGTCCTGTGTTGTGTTGTACACGTAAAGCTTCTTCTAATTCGGCTTGATTTATGTTATTCCAATGATTAACATCTAAAATTTTTTATAAAAATAAGCTGTATGCATGTACAGTGCGATAAGATTAGTATTTTTTCGTTAATATTTATTTTAAATATTCTTATATAATTTATTATAAAGGTGTATCGTCAAGTTTTAATTTTTAAATCTGAGCAAATAGAAAAGCGCTTATATATATATATATATATATATATATATATATATATATACATGCATATATATATATATATATAGAGAGAGAGAGAGAGGGGCGGAGAGGGATATTCCAGGATATCAGGTAGGTTCATCAATTTTTTCAACAATTTTTGTTTACTTATTTCTGTGAAGTAATAAATTATTAATAGTGAAGTGTGGGGTTTAAGATATGTTAATATTGAAAAAGTGTAAAGATCTTTTTACAAAATATGTGGTTTGATTAAAAAATAGCTTTATAAAACTTTATTCATAACCTACATTAAAATGATCTTGTTCAAAATAGTCCCCGGTATGCACTTTTCCACTTCTGGAAGTACTTATTTTAGGCACTTTTGCGAATCATTTTTAGATCTTTTCAGTTTTTTTTTTTGAAAACAACGTCATTTTAACAAGCTGTTTAGTTTTTGTTAGGTCAGTATGTTGGATAAGAAGTGAGAGTGATTGTTATTCGACAAAAACTGCCGAACTAGAAAGGAAACATGAGGTGAAGCGTTGTCGTGATGCAACATCTGCCCAAAGGATTGATTGAAATGTTCTAGTAAGACTTGTATGATAGACCTACTTATTCCACGTTCTCTTTAACAATCAGTCGCTGTTTAGCATGGGTAAGTTCGCGAACGTTAATAACTTTTTCGTCAGTTATGGAAGTTTGACGACCTATCCGGACTTTCTAATCTTTGATTGAAGTTATGCCTTCTTGAAGTGCCTAAAACACTCAAAACATGTGGCCCAACTCAGAGTCGATTCAAAGTCTTCTTCAAATGTTACTAAAAACTTAAGTGTTTTTGCTATTATCTTTCAAAGTTTAAAACAAAATTCATACAGACGCGCTTCCCTTCAATCAGTTCCATTTTAAAAAAACGGCGGGGTGAAAAAAATCTTATTACGAAAATCGCTATAATTCTCAAAAGAAGTGAATTTTGAATACAAGTTCAACGGTAGTCAATTTACAACTGATAGATGGTTCATATCATGTCAATTGTTTCTCCTACCACTTACTAAATATTGAGTTAGTCTGGATCACTTGGATATTTTTCGATCAAACCTCATACTACTGTGCTGATCATGCATTACTCCTGATTATATCACAATATTAGAGACGGAAAGACAAGCGTTCAGTTTCTCAGTAAGCAAAAAAAACATTGGAAGTACTAAAAATAATTATCTTCCTGTCGACAGTATAAGTAGTATACTAAAATAAGTATAGCTAAAATAAGTAGTATACCTAAAATAAGTAGTATAAATCTTTATTTGAATACAATATTAAAAGCTAGACATTTCGTGCTGAATTAGTTAGTTCTCTAATAACATTTTCAGTTGCTGAATGTGTGGAATATGAAACAACTAGAGAGATGATAATAGGAAGTGGAGATTAAAAGTCAATAAATAAATAGAAAAGGCGACAAAAATATTTTGAAGTTGTAGTAAGCGTTGATTTAGTAATGGATTGTTATAGATTGAATATAATATATATATATATATATATATATATATATATATATATATATATAATTCAAATTTCAACCTAGAAACTTATCATATGAGTATATCATTATTTTTTTTATATGTATATTATATATATATATATATATATATATATATATATATATATATATTGTTTGCGATTCTGATTTGAAATCAAAATAAAATTTTGTATTCGATTAATTATCATTTACTGTACAATAATGTTGATTTTTTATTTTGGTCTTAATTTGTATACTGTTTTATCAATCTGCAATAAAAAATATATTCTAATTACCGTACACTTTCTATTCTCACTATCAATTTTGTTACAAATTATGACGGTTATGTTCGTTTTACAAATTTGTCTTTTTCATTCCACAATGAAAAATATTTAAAATCAAATATATAAGAAAATTCTTTAAGCAATGTATTTTCTAAAATAGATTTTATTCTGTAAAATGATAAGTTTATACATTTTTTGTATCTTCTTATACGTAGAATGTAATATATATATATATATATATATATATATATATATATATATATATATATGTATGTATGTATAAAACTCGGAGAGATTATGTTAGTTTTGAGCTAAAAAGTGATTTTTCCTCATATTTTTCTTTGTTTTTAAAATAACTTAGCTATGAATCACAGTTGCGTAGAATTTTATTATTCCTCTTGAAACAATTTTGAGACTGTTTTCCGCAGATTTTTTAGGAAAATCCTTTACAAAAACAAAATTAATTTATAAACACATAAGTAAACCTATAAGGATTCTGTAATAAAATATAATGAATTAATTTTTAATATTATAAATTTAAATATTTTACACTATCTTATATGAAACAAAATGTCACTATTGACGTCAGAAATTATTAGTCACATAATGAAAAAAGAAAACATTTAAAAAAAAAGAGTTTGTTTACAAACACTCTCTCTCTCTCACACACATATACACACACACACATACATACATATATATATATATATATATATATATATATATATATATATATATATATATATACACACTAGTATATAATTGTATATTCCAATCAATATGAATAAATTCAATCACATGTCACAAAATGTGTAGAAAGAGAAAGTATTGTGTATATGAATTATAAAAATTGGGGTTACCCATTAAGAAATAGTTGCTTATATATACGCAAACATACGCCCGCAATACACTTATGGTTAAACGATATATATATATATATATATATATATATATATATATATATATATATATATATATATATATTAGCATTCAATATGTTACTAATTAATGTCATATATTACATACTTGATTTAAATTCGAAATCTTAGAATTGTATAAACGTGTTATAAAATATTAATGTTTTTTCTTTTTAAAAAAAGCAATAATATAATTAATTAGATACAATAATTATACATTATTAATATATTATTCACATATTGATTATACAAAAAGTCATATGACAAGAGAGAATACAAAACAATTCATCTTTATATGCAATACACGATGGTAAGGTAACACTGTATTTAACTATGCCATTTTTAAGATACTACTGGTATCTTAAAAATGAATCTAAACATAATGTGTTCTGTTGGCAGCAGTGCAGAGTATTGTTTTGTTTTGTTGCCTGGCTTAAGTTTAACAGGGAAAGTTTTGTAATGAATTTATGTAAAAATAAGCAGTTGTTATTATACATTATTTAAAGTGTGTGCTCTTAGGTTTTCAAATATTATTTCTCATGTGAGTATTTTTTTTTATAATATATATATATATATATATATATATATATATATATATATATATATGTATGTATATATGAAGAGAGGGAAAGAGAGAGCGAGAGTGGCCAGAAAAAGCTAAACATAGTACAACAATTGACTATTATAGGAAGATACATTTAATTCGATGGAATAAAACGTTTTATAATGTAAAAGCTATTGGTATTAAAATATTTTTTCCACGTTTACTAACAAATACTTTGTTTTGTTAATGAAAATGTGCACATTAAATTAAATTCATGAATAGTTCAAGATATTAATTAGCCAAAATTTAGAGTAGCACGGAAAACATTTGACATATGAGATGATCAGCTTGGAATGCAAAAGATTTTTAAATAAAAACCGTTTTTATTTTAAATTTACGAAATATGAGAACAAATAATAAAAATAAATTTTCATACACTACACAAACTACAATTTTTTTTGGATCAAAAAGTTTCAGTAATTCCTTATTGTCCATTTTTGATTGTTGTTAATGTGCGTTTCGATGACGATGCCATCATCCTTTTTTTTAAAAGTAAATAATATATATATATATATATATATATATATATATATATATATATATTGTTTACAGACTCGCAAACAACAAATGTGAATAAAAAGTAATAAAATTTAAAATTTGTACGAAAATAAACTATAATGCATGTCTATTTTTTATTTGACTTTCATAAAATACCTCAATGATAGTTAATATATTATAATGTTTTTAGGTTATGTTTTCGTTAATTTGAAAGCATAATCGTAATGTTTTCAATGTGGGTTTTGTCGATGTTTGTATTTTGTACAATTCTGATATTACTTTATTCGTTAATTGAGCGTTACATTTTTATCAAAACTTTTAATATAGTTTTATATATTTTATTTTAGTATAGTTTTAGTGCGGTGCAAAAAGAACGAAGGGGTTTTAAACATAAATATATTTTTTGTTATGTAATATTTTAAATTTTTTTTATTCCCCAAAACATAGTATAGGGATGAGGAATAATTCCTGATTACACATGAAAAATAACATTCACGTAAGTGATGCCCATTTTCGACTTCACAGAGTTGTGCTCTTTCTAAAGCATTTTCTATCACTTCTCTAAGAATTTCTGGACGTAACGCTACATGATTTTCTATCACTTCTCTATGATTTTCTGGACGTAACGCTACAATTTCTTCTCGTATGTTGTTATTTTGCTGCAGGATGGTTTTCGTTTATTGACGTATACACGTTCTTTTAAATCGTTCCAAAAAAAAATCGGGAGGGCTCAAATCAGATGAATGCGCAGGTCAATTCAAATCGCTGTTTCTTGAAATTATGCGTTCCGCCAAAATGTCTGGTAAAAGTTCCATAACGGATCTTGCTGTGTACGCTGTGACTCCATCTTATTGGTACCATATCTGTGGACGGTTATCAATAGCTCACTTCAAAAGTTTTTCTATCATCGTACGGTATTAAGCCCCATTTATGGTTACAGCACTACTATCTTCATTTTCGAAGAAATAAGGGCCTATAATTCTTTCAGACATTACTCCGCACCAAACAGTACACTTAAGTGTAAGTAATTGTCACTAATGAAATGCTCTTGGATTCTCTTTGACTCGTATTCTATAGTTTTGTCTGTTCACGAAACCATTTAAGCGGAAATGAAATTCATCACTTATAATTAACTTGCGAATAAATTCATTATTTTATTCTGCTTGTTGACGAAAACGAATTGCATAATCAAGGCGATCCTGATAATCTATTGGCTTTAGTTCTTGCACAAGCTGCAATTTCTATGGAAACATTTTTAATGCGGCCAAAATTCTTTACAGTGATCTCCATGATATTCCAAGTTGGGTTGAACGTCTTGTGGTTGACATTTCAGGACTTTGCTAAATACTCTCCTGTACATACTAAATTTTTTTTCAGTTAGAGTCGAACGATGTCTTCTAGATCCTGGACGGTTACTAATTGCAACTTGTCGAAAACGTGCAACTAAACGATTAATCATTGACTCCGATGGTCCTGTTCGAACATTAAAATAACGATGATATGTTGGCACGACAAAATAATTGAACGCTGATTTTCAAAATAAATTTAAATTATTTTGATACCTTGTTCCATCGTGTACCTTTCCATAATAAATTCCCAAAGTTTTATTTATAAAATGAAAAGAAGAGAAAAAAAACATTTAAACAAAAAATTATTAAGTATCAAACCCCTTCGTTCTTTTTGCGCCACTCTGTATAAATTTAAATCATAAATTATCAATTTTATATATATATATATATATATATATATATATATATATATATATATATATATATATAATGGAAGAACAACTAGTAAAGTCATAATATTGGAGACAATACTGAAAAGAGCGATACAAATATGTATTGTAAGTAGCAAACAATAAGGATTGTATATATCTTTATGTTTTGGGTTTATTCTTATCATTGCTATTGCTTTTTAATATACCTACTAATATTTAAAAATCCAATCAACAACAATTCTGTTATGTATTCGGCTAGGAATATAGCGAAAATTTTGTAAGAATAATATTTTTATTATACTTCAGGTCTTTGTTGTTGATTACTGGTTATAAAGAACATTAATGTTTGAACCTTTGGTATATATAAATATACATAAAGTGGCTCATAAAAATAATTATGTTCCTGTTTTCTTTTAAAAAATTTCAACTTATTAAAGAGCTCTTTGCTAATAGAAAAGAGTACATTTTTTCACTTTCTTTAATATCATGTATTTAATAAAAAAACAAATAATTCATACTTGAAATTCAATTCATTAATAATAGGAAAACATTAATTTTTTTTTTTAAAAAAAAACAAAAATTAATCTCATTAAGATCATACACTATACACCTTTTCCAGTTCGTGTTACTTTATAATTAAAAAAGGAAATCTGGAATGTCTGGGAGGCCCCACCAACAAGAGGACCTCAAACAAATCTTTTATAAACTCATTACAGTAGTACAACACTGTACATGGGTCCCGTTAATTCAAATTTGCTTGAGCCCCACGAAGCTGTAACACGCCACTGACATTTTCTTAATTACGAATATTGCCAAAAATTGTGTGTGGATCTATACACAAATCCGATAAACTAAACATTTTGGTACTGTGAGTTATATGTTAAAATTAGTGAAAATGTACATTACAGTAATATGGAAGAAATTAATAAAATATCGGAAATTAATATCAGTATTACAAGATTATTAAAACATCTTTGTGAAGAAAGATCATTAACAGGTTTGAATGCAATGTTACACTTTAAAAAGTGCTAGGTCGTTCTAAAATTTTACTTTACGAAATGAACAACATAGTGTTAAAATTTGTCGAAATCTAAAATCAGTTATTCCTAAATTTACTGGAGAGATATTAATAATGTTACATATCTGTCAGCATAGAGATAACCCACTCGCTACTAATAAATATAGACAATACCATATATAAGTTCATATATTTTTTCTCGAATAGAAAATCGAACAAGAATAAAATATATTTAACGTTTTGCTTATACTGTTTACAGTGTAAGGATTTATCATATGTATGTGTATATATATATATGTATGTATGTATACAAAAATATATTTTTTTATTATTAAGTACAGTTTTATTTTTATTTAATGTAATTTGTATGTAAATATTTTTATAAGTAAAAAATAAATAAAAAATGCAACGTTATGGAGGCAAATTGTTCTCTTGAGACAGAAAGCGAAATTTGATTTTCAATGAAATGTTACATCTTCACATAGTTTTTTGATAAAAAATATTTTTTTTATTTGTATCCTTGTATTTTATAACTATTTTAAAACATTAAATGATATTTAATATCGGGTTAACACAAAATAGCCATGATATTTAATTTATTCTTTTTATTTTTTATTTATTTAATTATATGATATTTAATTTTATCTTTTTATTACTATTTATTATTTTTTTTATCTATTTTCAACAAACATATACTAAAGATAGTTTTTAATTATTCATAAACACTACATTTCATATTTCCATTTTTGTTTTACATCTTTACATTCTAAAAAAGACAGACATACAGAGAAAAATACGAGTTCGTTCTTTTAATATTTTATTCTAAATTTTTACAGTAATATTATCAGTATATATTTATTACATCTATGATTCGATATCACAATGGAGTAGATAGAAAATAATCATACATAAACAAAATGAATAAATAAAAATGAATTAAGATTTCTAATATGCAGTTAAAAAAGAATGAAAATTTCTATTATAGGATCTTAAATAGAATTTAGAAACGAAACTAATTAAATTTGTTTGGCTCGGATAGAAGAAAATCTATTTATGGAGGTAGTAAAATATAGAAATAAACAGAAAAAAATATGCTCGATAATAAAATATAAAGCTGTTTTTGTAAGGTCGGAGGGTACACGGATGCTATTGAAGTTGGCTTTTTGTTCTTTATAAATTCAACAATCAATAAATATGAATATATCGATTTTAGCTTTAAAAAAGTGCGGGAAACGTGCAACAATTCATGAAGTTTTAGTGATCAAATATTCACTTAGATTTTCGTTTACTCAGATCTTCCTACCTGCACTTAATATTAAAAGAACATCATTTCACAGATATACCGAGTAAATTTGATCTTTGGTAAACACTTAATTCGTTGGATACCTTGGTAAATCACACTTTTTTAAACAGATAAAAGATAACTGTTCTTCGCATCCTCGAATACAAACTTGTTTGTGTGTCTGTATATATATAATTGTTATTTTAATGAGAGAACGTAATGTGATTATATATTAAATAAAGTGATGTTATTGTACATATTGTTTTAAGTATATTTTAAAATTTATATCTATTTACTATTTAATGGGTGTATTCTTTTTTGATATAATTTATGGTTCTATTATTCGAGTTTATAAAGAAAACTATAATTATACTGTACCGGGTGGAATTTATATATCATTGATACAACGTCTAATAGTTATAACAAGAAGCCTTCATATATATATATATATATATATATATATATATATATATATATATATATGCGAGTTTATGTACGTGTTATCAGTTAGTTTGTCCTAAATAAATATTAATAGAAATTTGTAGATTCTGACCATGAACACTGATTTAATATTTTGCAGTAAAATTTTAAGTACACAATTCTTCACACACAAAGGCACATATTTCCGTATGGATACATCATTGTATACATATGCGAACAAACATAAGTATATATATATATATATATATATATATACATATGTGTGTGTACATACATATGACAATACTATCATAAAATGTATTAGATAAGTATGGAAGAAAGAATACTAGATCGACTACTACAAATTGATGGAAATGAAGGTCGTTTTTTTTTCAGAAGTGGGTCATGAAAGGACAAGAATTATAAATGTATATATATATATATATATATATGAATATATATATATATATATATATATATACATATATATATATATGTATATATATATATATATATACATATATACATATATATATATATATATATATATATATATATATATACATATACATAGTCTTTATCTTTTGTCGACCTATTACGTTTATAAAAAAAAAATCATTTCTATCAAATTTGAACGATTCAGTACTTCTTTATTTCACACACATTTTTGTTTTTCCATGTACGATAATGTACATACATATATATACAAATAGGTGACTCTTACAAATATAAGAACTGTTGACAGTTTGCAGGGAAGATACTTTAAGTCAGAGATCGACTAAACTCTAAGTATATATCTATCTATATATATATATATATATATATATATATATATATATATATATATATATATAGATAGATAGATAGATAGACACCCGTCCCTTAATTTACGCGGAGTATCCGTTCCACGTGGATTCGTTTTACGCGAATGAAAATCGCGTAAATTGAGTCTGTCAGTACAATAGAAAAAATATTGGAAATAAAAGCTAGTAAAGTTGTAGAAACACATATTTATTTCACATAAATTAAAAAAAATAATGACGTTTTAGAAAACAAAAGTAGATAAATTTTATTCGGTGTCACTATCGCTACTGTAATTCAAAACAATCAACCTTTTCCTTTTAATTGGCACAAACTTATCATCTGCATCGCTTGAAATATTTGTAAGTTCGACATCATTTTTATTGTTAATGTTAATTTTTTCGGATGATTTGTTCTCTATCTTTTCTTTTACTAAGTTTTCATAAATTTGATATATAATAAATACAATGAAAAATTATATAAAATGAAAAACTATCTGACCGCGTAAAATGAGATCGGGTAAATAAATACCGCGTATAAAAAGTGCAGCGTAAATAGAGGTATAATTTGCCGTGTAAAAAAAGTTCCGCGTAAATTGGGGGACGGGTGTATATATATATATATATATATATATATATATATATATATATATATGTATATGTATATATATATATATATGTTATAACAATCGAATTTTGTTACCTACAATATAAATTCACAAACTTAACATCAAATTACTATCAGAAAAGTAAATAAATATATTCATTTTTTTATATTAAACGCTTAAATGTGCTTCTGGATCTCAAATACAAACATGTGACATCGTGAATTAAGAAATCATACACGCGAAGCGTTCTATTATTGTTACGAATTTAATTTCATACATTTACAATCTCCCTTTCTCTCTTATCTTCGGTTGAAACAAAAGTTCGTAGCGTTTTCCAATAGATATTATTAATTGTAGTTTCGGGCGCAGCTCGATTATGTGACATGACTCCGGTATGTGTTATTTTCACAGGCGAGATTTCAATGTTTCTTTCTGATTTTTGTGCAATTTAAGTCTATTAAATTTAAAATTGAAAATGGAGGAATATAAGGTACAATCTCGTTATTTGATACTGTTTTCTTTCCGGAGAGGAAAAAGCGTTGCGGATACAGCAAAAAAGATATCCGCCGTTTATGGAGAAGGTGCCGTAGCTGGCAGTACTGGTCGAAAGTGGTTCGCTCGGTTCAGAGATGGAAAATTCGATCTAGAGGATCGAGAGCGTTCCGGTAGGCCTGCAGTTGTTGATAATGATAGAATTGCAGCATTCATTGAAAATAATCAACGTTACACGACACGAGATATTGCAGAGATACTGCAGTTGTCTCATACGAGTGTTGTGAGGCAGTTGGAGATACTTGAATGAAGGACACTTTTGTGGATCGCTACGATGTTTGGGTGACTGTAATTTAACTGAAAGAAATTTAATGAAATGCATTTTCATCAGTGATTCACTAATTAAAACAAACCAAAACGATGTTTTTGAAACGATTAATCACGGGTGATGAAATATGGATCGGTTACAATAATGTGGATCGAGAAACGTCTCGGGGAAAACGAAATGAGCGTCTATTAGCCACTCCAAAAGCGTGTCTTCATCCGAAGAAGGTGATGTTGTGTATCTAGTGGGATTGGAAGAGTGTTGTGTATTACGAACTACTCCCAAATTATTAGTCGATAAATTGTGAGAAGTACTGTACTCAATTGGATCAATTAAAGGCGGCAATCGATCAAAAGAATCCAGAATTGGACAATTGGAAGGGTCTCATTTTCCTCCAAGACAACACTAGATCTCACGTCTCTTTTCAGACCAAGCAGATATTGGTGCAGTCTAACTGGAATATGGAACTCTAGGTGAATATGGAACTCGTCCACCATATTCACCTAGTCTTGCGTCTACAGATTACTATTTGTTCCGGTGCCTACAGAATTCTCTTAATGGAAAAAACTTCACTTCTCTGGAAGCCTACAGAAACCAGCTGGATCAATTCATCGTCCAAAAAGATGCCATGTTTTAGGAGAACGGAATTATGAAACTATGTGAAAGATGTCGGAAGGTAGTGG
Source organism: Acanthacorydalis orientalis (assembly GCA_034766995.1). NCBI lineage: Eukaryota > Metazoa > Arthropoda > Insecta > Megaloptera > Corydalidae > Acanthacorydalis > Acanthacorydalis orientalis. Next base: position 13,812,219 of record CM068317.1, on the reverse strand, counting down.
ATCAAAATGGCACACATGTATTAGAATAAATATATGTACAAATAAGTAAACACTGCCTTTGAATTTCACCTTAAAAACACTACAAACTTTTGTTCCAACCCTATATATATATATATATATATATATATATATATATATATATATATATATATATATATATATATATATATATATATATATATATATATTAAAGTTGCCAGATGTATTCGTTGTCGAAGACAAGTCTTCTTGCTAGTTTTTATGGTTTACAACTATCATTTCGAACTGTTCAATTGCTTCATCGATTTTTGTAATTTTTTATCATATCATCAAAAACATAATTTTAATTGAATTTTTCTCTATATACTTTATTTCACTAACATTTTTCAATATTCATTTCGTACTTTTGGTCACGATAGGGACGAGAGCGTATATTTTTATTCATTAGTAATCAATACAGTTACTATAGGAATGACAAATGTCTATTTTTTTTATTTATGATACCATGGCTGTATTGTTCTATTGGTGTTATTTCTGAAAAGACTTCTGGTAGTGACCCGTTATAAATATTTTCTAATCTTGAACTATCTTCAGATAGTTTATTAATATATTCTAAACAAAGAGTGTATTGACAAACGTTTGAACATGACTGAAACTAGTAGATAACTACTCAAGTGTCTCATCAGGCCGAAGACCACTATAATTTTAATATAAATTTATAACTATTATAAGAATCATTTTATAACTATTTAATTTGTAATCCAAATTCACTGATGAGCACTAACAATAAAAATACGTACGTATTATACTTTTTTTTAGTAATAAACATAAACTTACAAATATATTTGTTTCGTACATGTTTTTAAAATTAAAAATGCCTTTGTTTTTTTATCTGTCCTAGTTTTTAAAATCTAAATCTGGCAATCCTTATATAATATTATATATATATACATATATATATGTGTGTGTGTGTGTGTGTGTATGGGTTGGTGGGTGGGTGAGTGAGCGTATATTTATGTATTCAGATTATCTTTCGTATAAAATTTCTTTGATCCATAATTATTAAAAAATATACATATGTGTATTTTACATTTATAAATCGTTAAATATTTCAAAGTTATTAATTATATATCAAGCATACGTACTTATTTAATATAATGATAAAATATTAAACTGTACCGAAACATTAGACTGTATATAAAATGTAGTTTGCATTCTTGAAATAAAACAAAAAATCTAACAGAAAATATGACTACCTAAATTACAGACCCCGTGCAACTTAAAAGTTCTTCATTAAACATACGCATATAAATAAATATTATGTGTTATTACCTTCAAATCTTGTATGAATGTTTTTTATATGCGCGAGAATAAAAAGAAACACACTCAAACAATACATTTTATTTCCCAGCATAATTAGTGTTTAATATACACAGTTTGATCGAATCACACAAAAGAAAACTAAAGTAAAACACTTAAAATATCAATACAACGAAAAAATACAAAATTCCCGCATTTATTCAAATTATGTCGTGAACACTCTTCAGACACGTTTGTCTCACTCTATCGTTTTTATTCGTAATTACCACGTACTGTGTTGACTCCACTCTACAACGTGCTGGATTGTGTGATGCAAATGAATTTGTTAGAATGAAGTTACATCATTCTCTTTATCAAATGTTATAGTATAAGAAATGCAATTACAATCGTCGTAAATAAGTCATAAGAAATAGACACAACTGAGTTATGTTCATTAAATTTTAATGTTTTATTATATTAAACCTCTTTTATAGCTGTCTTTTTTCAAATAAACAGTACTGAGTGTTTGCACGAGTATTGTTTATCTGTGTCTATTCAACATAACAATATTGTTCGCATGTTTGTAATGCTTGAGAATTTATATACATCAATGTCTGTTTACATTGTGTTCACATTAAGACCATACAGAGACGACAATCTTCAAATTATCTTTAAATAAATCCATTTAGTACATTTATCTCAAATATACTTTATTAACATCACATATTCATCCTGTTTTATTTCTTTGATAAAGAATTCAACCTTGTTTTGATTTAGGTATTGACACTGACAACGTGTTTGTTTTAATAAAACATACAATTGAACAATACGTTCAAATGTAATTATATTCTTGGAAAAGTTAAAATTTGGTGCTTTGTATTATTATTTTAATTTTTTGTGATTATTTTCATTTAATTATTGATTAACAATGTCTCAATAAAGTGTTACACATCTCACTTTTAAACTGACGAACAATCGAGAGGAAAAATAAAATAAATAAATAAAATACAATTTTTCATTTTTACTTATTTTATATTTAAAACAGTGAAATGTAACAAAAAAAACTATATATTAAAAATAATTAAATATAAACAATAATGATATTTTGATTGGAAATAAATATGTTTGCAAACTAATAAAAAATTATACCGTTTTTTATAAATGAATAAATAAATTTATAAATAACACTATTTTGTATATAGTCTTTCAACATCTAAAACGTTTTGCAATTTGCGAGAAAATAAACCGATCACTTTTTTTGCCACATCCGGAGAAATGTTTCCCCATTCTTGGTATTAAGTAAGATTTTTAATCGTCTGAATTCGAATTATCTTAAGCGGCGACCATCGAGGAACTGCACTACGAGTGTCTTCCTCATCCATCAGACCTCATTTCAAGTGACGACTACTTCTATGAACCAATCAAAAAAACAATGGATAGAATTTTTTCTGGCAAAATAAATAAGTGCATAGGTAAATAAGTGCAACAGATAGGTGATCCAAAAACTTTTTCTAGAGAAATCCAGGCACTAGTTGAGCGCTAGAGGATTTGTATTGAACGTAATGGAGACTGTTGAAAAATAGAACAATTGTAAGACACAACTCCTTAAAATTTACGATAAAAAAAATAATAACTTAGGTTTTCACTTGACTCATCCTCGTACTTCCTTTCTTAAATATTGACGTTATATATTTCGAATCATTATCGTACTGATATTTTTTTTTATAAATATCATTTTTAATCCTTTTTTCTAAATTATTCTGGTGGTTTTGGTCCTTGTGAGTTATAAAAGCCTTTATCTTCTATAGTTGATTTTTGGATTCTTGAATGGTTTGAGATATTGAGATGAGGCAAACAAAGAAAGATAGCTTAAAATATAACCTTTCAAATAGTATATTTATTTTTTAATATAATCACTATCATGCATTTTTGCCAATGAAATTTTAACGTCCCCCCCTTGGGGGCGGGAGTTTATGGAAATTTTAAGATGGAAATATTTTTTATATATAGAAAGAATATACAATAAAAGTGATGTCATAAGTGAACATCCCTGCAACTTGATTGCCTTAGATACGATTTTTCTGAGTAAAATATCGTCGACAGTTTTTTTTACATAAGTGTTATAGGAGAAACGTTTTAAAATCAAAATTAATATTTAAAAATTCATTTTTTTATACGTGTGACAAGTAGTAAAAAGAAAAACATAAACAAAATTTAGTATAATTTATTGTTTTAGTTATTAAGTAACTTTTCACACGATGTTTAACAAAATAGAAAAATCAGAACCATTCTAAGATATTTGGCATTTGTACATATTCATCATCATCGTATTTTTTATGACAAGTTGTTAATTGAAATAAAAATGAAATGTTTTAATTAAATCAGATAAACATTGCATTATCAAAAAGGTTTGTCAATACATTTCCATTGAGTTAAATTGAAATTCTCATTATACATACACGCACACGTACATATATATATATATATATATATATATATATATATATATATATATATATATATATATATATATATTAGGGAGCTTCACCTCCTGCTCACTGCGCTCATCAACCACCGGGCTCGCTGCGCTCTCTCACTTGTCAATTATAAACACATCATGTAACGGAATGAAATAATAAACATATTTTTCAAAATTCATTTCTGTCTATGTATAGCTATTCTCGCAGATATAACATGTTATATATATATATATATATATATATATATATAACATAATATATATATATATATATATATATATATATATATATATATGTATATATATATATATATATATATATATATATATATATATATATATACATATACATATGTTTATACAATCATTAGTTCAGACAGATTACAATGCATATTTTATATATAAAATAAACATTTTGGATACCACAGAAACCTTGACGTCATAAATATATAAGTCGGCGTCGTGGAATTTTTTGTGGATAGTTTGTTATATATATATATATATATATATATATATATATATATATATATATGCATGGGTATGTGGTTGGATAGTTCGGTTAAATAATTATTAAAAAAATAACTTTTTCGGGAGAATAGTGAAATTGGATGCAATTTTTATAGAAAATTCTTACAACGAAAAAAATACTTTTCTATCAAAAATTACAATAATTAGAGAATGTAATTTAGAGAGACAGATATGGAATTTAATTTCTATATATATATATATATATTGTAATATTATTTATATCTTGAATTAATTGAATTACGGACTTGTTATTTACAACCGTCCTCAAATGTATCCATACTGTATAAACATAATACATTAGTGATATGTACTATTTAATACTATAGTGAACATTCAATATAGTCATAGTCACCTTTGATAAAAGAAACATTCGATATTGTCAACATTTAATATAGTCATTATTTATAATTGTCAAACATTTGTTAAAAGCAACTTTTTTACGCTCAAAAAAAATGAATAAAAATAAGAGAACTACATTGACAATTAAATAGAAATTGGATATATTCGGTGAAATTGGAGGAACAAAAGTAAAAACGTTGTGTACAAAATATGAAGATGACAAATAGTTTCAAAATTAATAAAGAATAAGGAGAATTTGGATGGCTACATCGCATATTCTTATGAAGTTCCAAACACAAAAAAAACATAATGGAGATGTATGAAGTGTTTTCGTTGTTCACTGATGATGAAGTAATAAATTTTCTTGTATCTGAAACTAACAGGTGTGCAGATCAGAAAAGAGATAAATTCAAAGTAACTACAAAATACATGACTGCATCAATGGGCCCCAACTAATGCTGAAGAAATAAAAAAAATCATAGGATTACTACTATGGATGGGACTTGTGAAAGCAAATCCTGTGGCTAATTATTGGTCAACAAAACATTTTTTGTTTCTAATAATTCATTTCTATATTGTTTTCATATGAAGTATTTTTTTTTAAATTAAACTGTTTATAATAATACATTATTAAAATGTTTTCATAGTTCATCAGTCCCTTTACTACATCCTGCTGACTATATTTCAAAATACCTACTTAGATAATTTCTGTCCAGCCAATATACCCGTCACCCAAATTCGAGTGATATGACCCACTGGAAACTTCATGCGTCACTCGAATTCGGTTGACATGGCAGTCAAAGTGTTAAAGATATGGCTTATATAGTTGTTGAATCATAGAATGAGTTTCCTAAGAGTGTTATAGTAAACGCTTTTAAGCATCTGTATCATCGTTTATCGCATTTGTATTCATCGTTTGAAGAAATTGAATTAAATTTACCAATTGGTCATTTTGTTGATGAAGATGATATACCGATAGAAACATTATTCAGTTGTCTTGTAGATATCTATATTGCAACTAACTCTGAAATTATGGATTAGACTTCTGGAGATAATGAATATAGCCATATGTTTATGATTTGGATGCAGTTATAAATGGTGGTCACGAGTGTGCAGAAAAAAAGATTTAGAACGTAACAATGCAGAAAATTTAGCAAGTAACAATACAAAAAAATCATTTGATATTGTTCAAGTGATTGATTAATTTAATTTGGTAATAGTGATCCGAAAGCGTAATTCTTCCGATTCAGGATCTTAGAAAGATGCGAGAAAAACCAGCCATTAAAAAATTTAAATGAAATCTCTTGAAAATTATAATATTAAGCAGTTCATTAAAAATATAACTATATATTATGAAAATTGCTCCTCCATTTATATAAATAGTTATAATTTAAATAAAATGTAATTGTTATCCAATTTTATTCTAATAAAAATTCCATTTTTATTTTGGACTGCTTAACTCGACACAATCGACCATTTTTCAAAGGTGATTTTTTTATAATTTTGATTTCAACATGGGTGAATATAACGAATGTGAACTGTATTTTTAATTTTGCGATATCACTATTGTTTATTTGTTGTATTCATGCTTTTAGTAACATGGGGTTTTACACTTGAGGGGCAACGTGCTGTTAAATGGACTTTGATCAAAAACGAAAACAACAAACGCACCAATAACCGTTGTCAAATGTAAACACTATCCCGCAACAATGATAATAATAACAATAAAAAGGACTAGATAAAGAAGACGAAACAATATTCATTTATTAGTGAGTTCGCGCATCATCATTACAACAAAAACCTGTATTTTGACCTTGAATCAGTAAACAGGTTTTGAAAAAAAATCGTATATACATATATAAAATAAAAAGATCATTTCAACATATGCGAATTGATACAAAACGAGCAAAAACTTCACTATAAAACTTTCTCCATAGCCAAACTTTATAATAATTTTGCTTATGCCGTGTTCAACGCACTAGTGTCATGTGTAACAGAAAACCACCGTTCGATTTACAATTATAGTGCGCTCAATCTCTATGTTTACATATATTGTATAAAGTGATTGTTGTGGTGTTTTTTTTTCATTATCTGTTAACTGACATTTAAGTCATTTCGTTCATCAAATATTGTTTCGTGTTGTACTGGGATCGTTCGATCAGCTGTGGATGAAGCTTAATTGGTAATGTAAGAACAAATTTTTATACGAAATATTTTAAAATTTTAATTACAAAATAATTTTTTTTCTACCTATATTCATTATACGTTTTATAATATTGTGACGTTTTATTTATTTTAACAGCGCATATTTTACTTTCATAAACTATTTTGGAACGAAATTAGTTTTAACCAGCTTAAAAATTGACTGACCATTTGAAAGTCGTTGACAACAGAAATGTTCAAATTACAAATATGACAATAATTTCATCGAATAACTAAAACTGATAGTTCACTTTATCACAAACTAGTGAGAAGTACAGTAAATGATACATCGATTCTTTACAGCATGTTAAATTAAAAATAACAATTTGTTTATGTATTTCAAGGAATAGTATTTATTTTAAACAATTTATGTGTAATAATTTATATTTCTACCCTTTTTCATATCCATTCTATGTAGTTGGAATTTAATTTTAAAAATAAAATTTAACATTTTTATAAAAATGATATAAAACTGAAATTGCAATTTCACGTATGTATCAATCGATTGTTTATACTTAGGTATTTAATTCTAGTCCTAATAAGTTACTTTACTGACATTAACTATCATCCTCTTACGATGCTCATAGAAATTAGGATTTTTATTAAAAATCACTGAAAAGCGTTTCGTACAGGCCCGCAGTCAGGGGTCGGCTAACGGGAGCATTGGGCCCCTTGGTTGCTCCGTTTGTCCATCCTAACAAAATCTGTGATTTTGGGAGATTTGAAAATCATGGAGAATCATTGGGAAAATCTTCCTAATGGGTTTACTGTCATCATTAAAAACGTTTCTACGCGCGAATAAAATCGTTTCTATGAGCGCATTTCCACCGGAACCCCCAATACTTTTGGCATAAAAAAAATCACTCTCTCAAAAATTGCGTTTGCCCCCTCTAACATGACGGTATTGCTACGGGCTTGGTTTCATTGTATTACAAACGTAAAAAATGAGACAATACATGTTAACACTAAACCTACCCGTGCTTCATGTATACCTATTCCTACCACAACGGGTCAAGTGATCCGTCTTTAAAATGTTATATATTTTACGAGGTATAGTAAAAAAAAAACATTCAGTATACTTTGGTCTATGACAAACATTTTTTCGAAATCCAAAAATTCAACAAAATTCTGACAAAATTTTTAAAAAGAGTAATTTGACCCGTCGTGGTAGCTTTAGTGTTAATAATAGCAAACTAGTAATTAATGCATGAAATGAAAATTAGGATAGTTAAAAAATTATACTCTGACCCTAAATAGCATTAACTACTTATCTACAGTCAATTTATCATCTGGGGTGTAATGTTTTTACAGTTATTTATTTATAATATATATATATATATATATATATATATATAAACATATATGTATATATATATATATATATATATATATATATATATATATTGGTATTGTTATCTAGTTTTACCTATTGTTCGGATTAATTTGTAATGAAATCGCAAATGAGAAACGGCATACTAGAAATGAAACAAATATATTTTTCCAACATATATGTATATATATATATATATATATATATATATATATATGTAAACATGAAAAAATGAATTCTGAAATGCGACTCAAAATTTCACATAATCATTTATATTTACGATTTTGTATTTCAGATTCGATTAGTAAACTTCAGGAAAGATAACTTTTAACTAAATCAGATAGTTTTTATTATTGGTCAAGTGTGGATGTTAATTCGAGAGTAGAGTGATAAGTACCCGAGTTTGACAAGAAAACACACTTTTTTTGAGTAAATTATTTTTTATTTTTCAAGGTACTCCTTTTAGCTTGATGCACTTAGTCCAATGGATTTTCAATTTTTTATCTTTTCCAAATAGTATGGGTTGTCAAACTCCTCAAAATAGGCATTTACTACAGCGATGACTTGCGAATTCCATACACATTTTTTATTTCCGAGCGATTTCTTCAAGTTTGGAAACAGTAAAAAGTCACACGGTGTCAAAACTGGATAATCTGGTGGATGTGGAAGCAATTCGTAGTGCAATTTATGCAATTTGGCCTTCGCAATTGTTGATTTGTGTGCCGATGCATTGTGGTGATGGAAGGGCACTTTTTTATTTGACAAATGAGTACTTTTTTCTTGATTTCATCATTCAGATGGTCCAATAATGATGCATATCAGGCTCCTGTGATTGCTTTCCCTTTTTTAAGATAGTCGATTATCAATATTCCATGAGCATTCCAGAAAACAGTCGCCATAAACTTTCCAGTTGATGCAATGACTTTTGCCTTCTTTGGTGTACGTTCGCCAGGAGAAGTCCATTGTTTTGATTATTTTTTCGTTTCAGGTGTATGGTGATGGATCTATGTTCGTAAAATGTTCGTATAAGATGTTCCGTACACGTTCATCTGAGATGTCTACTATCTTAATTATCTCATGCACTTTGATTTTATGATCATTTAAAACAATATCATAGATTTTTACAATCATTTCTTCAGTAGTTACCTCAATTGGACGACCCGGATGTTCTTCATCACAAACGTTTGTGCAACCACGTTTAAATTCATTGAACCCATATCTGTCCGTTATCATCGAAGATTCAAAGTCCCCGTAGCCAGTGTGTAAATTTTCTTTAGTTTCCCCACACGTTTTCCCATCCAAAAACCCAAATTTAATCAATGACTGATATTGAATTTTTTCCGTAGTTAAAAAAGAGCAATAGTTGTTTACTATGATCGACTGTCGAAACTAAGCTAATTAACATATTGGCTCAAACTTTGATAGGAGTAGTTTGAAAGATAATGCTGTTAAAATATATTGCAATTTGTTATTAGCGGTGCCTTCTCCTGTCAAACACGAGTAATTATCAGTCTACCCTTTTATCTTGTAAGATCATATATTTTAAAACACTATTAATATTGTGTTTTATATATAATTGTGTTTATATTATTTGTATAATTTTGTGTTGCAATCCACTTATGTGTGGAATTAGACAAAGTCTAAAGATATAAATTCACTATCCTAACTGCATACAGATTTCTAGTAAAGAAAACTAAATGGTTGAAATCATTAAAAGTAAAGGCTTCTAAACAATACACCTTCAGTGGAAATTTACCTGCAGGCTTTGCAACATATTTTCTAATCTTTTCGACCATATATATATATATATATATATATATATATATATATATATATATATAATATTAGCAGAAAAAACGAGCGTTCATCTGCAAGACTAAATTATCTCAACAATGCGATAAAGTTGCCTTTGCCTATTTCAAATATGTCCTTTGATGACAATAATGGTTTCATCATTGTCATCACGTTATTGTTATCAATTTAATAGAATAATATATGTTTCTCTTTGTTGGTTAAAATTTCATAGAATTTTCTTTAAATAGTTATTCAAATATTTTTCGTTACTAATCGATTATAGTTTACTCTGAAAAATTGAGTAGTTATCACAAGGAATGTTTTCACATGAAAAGTAAGTGATAATATTTAAAAATAAGTAAAAAATTACCTCTCGAAATTGAAATATTTCAAAATTAATACGCGTGCAACCTTGAATAGTTCAATATATTTTCCGAGGTCGGAATAATTACACTTAAGAAAGAATCAAAACTAAAGGAAATTGGCTTTGAAATGAAAAAAACTGTAATGAATAAGTTGATGTAGTCTGCTTATCAGTGTCAAAGATTATGTACTCTGTCCTACATTATTAAATACAACTATGTATTATTTTATAATAATAGTAAATGTTTGTTAACTTTTCAGTCTCTTTCGTTTGAATAGATAATTAGTTGTTATGGATGACGAATACAAATGAATTCATTTCATAGATAATTTATAACCGTTTTACTGATAAACAATTGTAAAGGTACATACTTTGTATTAAATATGTACATTAATTATAATTCTACTAAAACGTTTTTATTATACATTTTGAGTAAAAGAAACATTCAATTATTTTTTATTTAAAAAATATATTTTTTTTAAAAAATATATTTTTTTATATTCATTACAATTTTTATATCATCTGTCCAATGATAACGATATAGTGTAATTATGTCAATTTAATTATTCGTGTCTAGACATTTCGTAAAGCTAATCTTTTTTGTGTGTTTGCTCCGAAATTTCGAACTAATACAGTAATTACAAATCGATATATAAATTTTTTAAATTAAATTAAACATTATATATAACTTATTAATTTGTTTGAAAACTAGTATTATATATATATATTAGGTTGGTACAAAAATAATTGCAGTTTTTATGTATCGAGTATAAAGAGGCATATATCAGTTAAAAATTATATTTATGAATTAAAATAAAGACCGTTGTTGATTCCTACAAGATAGAATTCTGGACTCCTGGAATTAACGAATTCATCAAAAGCACATTGAGCTGATGCTTGATCTTTGAAAACCTTCTCTTGTAGGAAATTACTGAAATGTTTAAGAAAATATTAATCTGTCTGAGACAGGTTTGGGAAATAAGATAGGTGAGGTAAAGTTTCATAACCCAGTTCATTTAATTTTTTTAGTCATTTGTTAGATGTATGGTCGGGCGTTATTATGAAGAAGAATTGGTCCTCTTCGATTGACTAATACTGGCCATAAACAATGCAACTTCTCATTAATTTTTTCACTTTCCTGACAATATTTTCTGCTGTTATTGCTACATCAGGATTTAAGAATTTATAGTGAATGATACTACTTGTTGAGCACTAAACAGTAACTATAATCTTCCTTTCATGAAACTTCGGTTTTGGAAACTGTTTTGATGCTTCTTCTCGGTTCAGCCACTGTGATGAACATTTCCAATTGTTGTAGAGAATCCACTTCTCATTACATGTAACAATGCGAGCAAGAAAAAGATCATTTTGGTTACACAAAAGAAGTGCAGAGCAGACTTCGTATCGCCGAATTGCTTGATGTTCGTTTAGTTCATACGGCACCCATTTTTATACGGCTTTTTTGTTTTTTTAATTAGGCTCAAATGTCGAATAACTGTTGAATGATCAACATTGAGTTCTTCTACCCGCCTCTCGAGTTGTTGTACGTTGGTCCGCTTCAATAATGTTCCTTAAATCATTATTGTCTATAATTCAACATGTTCACGACCCTTCTCATCATCAAGCCTTTCGTTTCTATTACGAAATTTTTGGAACCAGTGTTGAGCTGTGCGTTCACTAATTGACTCTTCGCCAAAAACAAATTTCATATTTCGAGCAGTTTCTGTTGCTTTACGCCCCAATTTAAATTCGTGCAACAAAATCGCGCGAATTTGTTTTTTTCCATGACTTATTTAAGATGTTATGTCCAACAATACTAAAGAATGAAAACAATTGACCTAAGCTGAAATCAGAAGTGCTAATTTCATTGATCACAATGATGTATCACTTGACTAACAAAAGATAACAGTAACTAGTAAAATCGGTTTCAAACTTAAAATGATAAAAACCGCAATTATTTTTGCACCAAGATGATAATTATATTGACTACTGGATTTTTTCTAATCTAATTATTAAAATTTATCCAGTTGTTCTGCTTGAAACACTAGTTTTTTTTCATAATCATAACTCATACGTACAATGTAAAATACTTATTGATATGATTTTGTATCGAGTTAAATTGTAATTTGATCTTAATTTGATCTTTTTATTTGCCTACAGTGAGTTAGAAAATTATGCTCATATGACCAATGACTAATGACCATGACTAATTTAAGAGGTTATCCAACAATACTAAATAATGAAAACAATAGATATAAACTGAAATCAGTAGTGCTAATTTCATTGTTTACAATGATGTATCACATGACTATAACAAAAGATAACAGTAACTAAAAAAATCGGCGCCAAACTTAAGATTATGATAAAAATTGCAATTATTTTTGCACTAACCTAATAATAACATCGTTATAACGATTCTTCATTACGATATGTGGCATTATATAACCGTTTAATGTTGTTATAAGCGAATTCTACTATATATATATATATATATATATATATATGTGTATGTGTATATATATATATATATATATATATATATGTGTGTGTGTGTGTGTGTATATATATATATATATATATATATATTATAAAGATAAAACAGTGATGCTATTTTCGTGACTTTTATTCGTACTGTGATTGGTTGGTATCGTGCACATGATATACGATTTCAGTATAAAACTGATAAGACATTTATTCAAAATATTGTTTTCGCTGAAGCTTAAACCACATTATTCTGATGATATAGAACTTTTTTCTTCGCTAATCCGAGGCGTTTCTCACGAACTTTCTGATGCAGCTGCTCAAGTAAGTTGGTGTAGCATTCTCTATTTCTTGTTTTACCTTTTTCAAGATAATCAACCAAAAGAATACCTCTTGAATTTCAAAATATAAACTCCATAACTTTTCCGGTCAATGGAACATACTTTCGCCTTTTTCGTAGCTAGTTCGCCTCTCACTGTACACTATTTCGATTCTTGTTTGGTCTAAGAAGTGTAATGGCGAAGTTCAAGTGTCATTCACGGTAACGAATCGCCGCAAAATGTTTGTTGGATTTCATTTGAACAGCGCCATTGTTCGGAGATGGTCATACGATTGAGTTTTTGCTTTGGTGTGAGCAATCGCGGCACCCATTGCGCGGATAGCTTTCTCATGCCTAAAACTTCACATAATGTGTGATATGTTCGCGCTTTGATATGCCCACAGTCTCAGCTATCTCGATCAACTTTAATCGAAGGTCATTCGATACAATTTTGTATACTTTTTGGAGCATTTCCTCAGAAGTAGTAATTTTTGATCTGCTTGAACGTTGTGCGTTCGCAGTGCTTGTACAGACACGTTTACAGCCTGCGACCCATATTTTAACAATTAAAAACAATGGAGTAGACTCAGCTAAAGTAGAATTCAGCTCATCTTTTCTTATCGTCGAGAATAAACACTTAATATTGAAGTATTTTATCATTAGCGTACTTCGGTTTTCTCTATTGTTTATAAAATGCAAAATTTCTTCATTTTAACAGACTGTCAAATGCAAACTACTTGGCATAACTTTATGAAACTTCAAAGTCAAACTAATGAAGGATGATACTACACAAAACGATAGAAAATTTGTGTCATCTATCAGCTAGACAGGAAAATTTTTAATCCACCCTCATGTGTATATATATATATATATATATACAGTCAAACTCGGTTATAGCAAGTACTGCGAGACTGAATATCTTTCTTCGTTATAACCGTTGCCCATTATATCATTAAGATAATTACAACTAGAAATTACTTTTTTCACATTAAATCTAATAATTTGTTCATAAGTTATATTATGCCTGTTACTCTAGTTGAAACATTGTTGCATGTATTAGTAAATTCATCATTCAATAAATTTACAGAATCAAAACTCGATGCAACTCTTATCGAGTCCTTGTCTCTTCATCTGATTAGATATTGTATAACAATACCTGTATAAAAACATTTTAAACTTTTGATTATCCAATGTTATTTGGTTGTTAAATAGAAGTTGTGTTAGGAGGCAGAAATGTCAGTTGTAATTGAGATAAAATTCGCATATTTGGAGACGAGTAGAGACATGTTACATATTATAAAAAAATAAAAAAGTTTATTGTACATTAGCCAAAGAATCAAGGTTTTAGACACGGGCATTCTTTTTTATTTGTGAAATGAAGTCATATAAATATTATATCATCATCAGCGCAGCCTCTGTTAATCCACTACTGAATAAAGGCATCTTCTATGATTTCCCAGTTTATACGATTGAATGCCTCTCTTTTCCACTGATTTCCAATATTTTTTTTGATTTCCTTATCCCACCCATTAGCTCCTTTCTTGGTCTTTTTATATTCCTTGGTTCCCAGTTAATAATTTCTGTTAACCATCGGTTGTCTGCTCTTCTTGCAACATGCCCCACCCATTGACATTTCAGATTCTTTACTCTTTTTATTAGATCTGTGACTCTTGTCTGTTTTCGTATCCATTCTATTCATATCCTATCTGCTTTTGTTATTCTTAGCATGCATCTTTCAGTACTTCTCTGTCTTGTTTGGAGTTTAAATGATTTTGGCGTTAAGCACCCATACTTCGCGGCTGTAGGAAATAAATATTGTATATGTACATATATATATATATATATATATATATATATATATATGAGGGTCGTTTGATAAGTTTGGTAAATTTCTATGTGGTGTCATTCATTTGGTAACGGCACGGCTATTGTCACTTTTTAAACTAGCATAGGTGAAATTTCATCCAGAAGTGACACGTTGTTTACGTTCTATAGATGTTTGAAACAAGCATTGTAGCAGTTGCTGCAAAAATGGGAAAAAAACGAGTAGAACTTTTTGCATCGATTTGTCACCATGAATGGAACATGGATCTACCACTACACACCTGAGTCGAAGTAGCAGTCAAAGCAGTGGACAACGATCGGTGAAAGTGCGCCGAAGAAGGCGAAGAGCGTTTTTTGGCTGTAAAGTGATGGCCACTATTTTTTTGAGATTCCCAAGGAATCATCCTAGTCGACTACTCAATAAAGAGAAAAACGATAACAGGAGCCTATTGTGCAACATTACTGGACCATTTTAAAGAAGAGCTGAAATAAAAACGGCCAAAATTGGCGCCCAAAAAATGCTCTTTCACCAGGACAACGTGCCGTCCCATAAATCGATCGTCGCAATGGCAAAATTGCATGATTAGGATTTGAATTGATTCCTTAGCCATCCTATTCTTCGAATTTGGCTCCGTGCGACTTTTTCCTCTTCCCAAACTTGAAAATTTGGCTTAGTGGGAAGAAATTCTCGTCGAATGAGGATGTCATCGCTGCTGTTAATGTGTATTTTGCAGACTTGCTGGACCACGTGTATAGCACTAAATGGAGACTATGTTGAGAAATAAAATCTTTTTTTCCAAAAAAACGGCGTTGACGTTCCTTTTTTTACCATACTTATCAAACGACCCACGTATATTCATATGTGTTCGTATGTTTAGTTTCAGGTGCAGATGGTTGCATAGTATATTAAAAACGCATATTTTCTTCTTAAAAGTTCATATTACATTCACTAACACATGCGATTAATTAATAAGAAATTAATATTTATTAAAAAGAAGAATAATATATAATTATTGGATTTACGTAGCATTTATAATTAGCAACATTGAATATGTTATCTCATATATTGTATACACGATTTAACGTTTCAGTATATACATATTCCATTGGGATTATTTTTCTATAACATGTCAGTTTAATCAAATAACTTATTAATATTTATATACTTTGTGTTTGTTTTGGTTCAGGTGTAAATAAATATTTAGGTGGTTAGGATTAATGATCAGAGCCTTGAGTATTGTACTTCCCAAAGAATTGCATTAAAAAAAATATATTGAATAAATTCATCAAGCCACTAAGAATTTGTTAGTTAAGTGTCTTAAATCTATGTTCGTTGTCATTAATTTTTGTTTATTCGTAGAATATGCATTTATAGTTATTTATTTTACTTTCAAAATTTTTGCATTAAACTTATGAAGGTTATGAGTTAAAAATCTAAAACTAACACAATCACGACCAACGCCATGGATATTTTTTACATAATCTTTGTCCAATATACCAAATCAACAATCGGTATAAACATCGCAGATGAAAACAATTAATTTAAATGAGCGATCAAGAACAAGTAGCTTTTATAATTGTATGAGAATGGCGCTCATGCTTCTATTTGTTACCAGGCAACTTAGTACACAAACTTATCACCAGTTACCACTACAGTCTGTGCTACCTAATTCTGTATTCATATGTTAACAGTGTGCAAGCTGTCAGATTATTTTTTTTAATAAAGTTTTATATATTATTTGATTTTTTATATTTTATGTGTTATCTCGCAACGAGTATTCAGTCAATATATTCGATAGTTCATTGAAAAGTTGTTTTTGTCTTACGTTAAAGGTAAGATCTCTTTAAAAAACATATACACATCGATTTAGGAATATAGTTTTGATATAAAATTAACGTCAGTATGTATACATTTGTGTATAATTAATATATATGAATATATGTATTTACGATATATATATATATATATATATATATATATATATATATAGTATATTTACATTACTATTCAGTATTTCAGTATATTTTAGTGTTATATATATATATATATATATATATATATATATATATATATATATATATATATATATATTTTAAAAATGTTTCTAAAAAGTTTGTGTTTAAAACTTCGTTTTCAATAACTTAGTTCAACTGTTATTATTTTAATCTATTTTTATGAAATAACTTGTTTAAAAACACTTAATAATCAATACAGGCATTTTTAAAGTCTGAATTAAATTTACTTAATTTAAAATTTTTTCGTTATTACTCAAACTCGTCAATAAAATTATATGCCGAGAAATCTAGCCATTACTTTTATTTATAATATTAATATTTTGTAATATCTGGGTAAGTTCTCAATTTTGCAGTTATGTTTTAAATTGGTATATATATATATATATATATATATATATATATATATATATATATATATATATATATCACAATTTACACTGAAACATATTTAGTGAATTATTCAATAAAATCGTATAAAATTCGAATTTATATTCAAAAAATAAAAACAGTGTGTTAATACAGGTAGTAACGTGGATAGAAAAATAATATAATTTAAAAATATTAATATATTATATCATAATAACTCAAAAAAGTGTTTTCAATTATTTTTAATAATGTCTCGAGTCTAATTGAAAATCCTGATGTTAGGTAGGAGATGTTTCGATTATCATTTAATAGTTATTGTACTTAGCAAAAATTACAAATTTTGTATTTTTTTGAGTTGTGGAACCATTCAATCCATTTTTATTGACCATGTCCCGTATCAAACGTGTTTTATTTACGGTTATTTATCTGAAATATTTGATTTTTGTGTATATATTAGGTTGGTAGGAAAATAATTGCGGTTTTTGTTTTCTGAATTCTAACCTTAATTTTTTTTTCAAAAGTGTGATGTTAATATCATTTTAAAGTGCATTTTTCTGTGTGTATTTTGCTAACATCGACCTTAGTTTTATTACTAATGTTGCTTTAAAATGAGTTATTAATTTAAAGGTGGAAAAAAAGTAAGCAAGAGCATTTTTTATATGAGTTCAAAACGGGTGGTAAAGCAGCAGAATCTGCTCGTAAACTAAACGGTGCTTTTGGTGTGGGTACTGTAAGGAACGTGCGGTGCAATGGTGGTTACACAAATTTCATGCTGGGGATGAGAGCCTTGAAGATGAAGAAGGTCGGGGGCGTTCTTATTCAGTTTATAAAGACCAACTGAAGGCGTTAGTTGAACCAGAACCACGCACAAGAATTCGAGAGCTTGCACAAAAGTTAGGCGTTAGTCATCCAACAGTCCTGGACCACTGAAAACAGTTCGTGTATGAAGCTGTATATGAATTTGTAGGTCATAGGCCGCAATTATTTTTCTAACAACCTAATACTTTTTTCCCAATGAGGCCATCAGAGTTGAATAAAATAGTGATATTTGCTTGGCTTGTGATTTTGTCTAACACGTTATTTTTTCTTTAATCAGTTAGAGGAATCTCTACCAATAACTGTGTATTACCAGTAGTGTGGCTCTTAGTTATAGAATACTCAAACTCCTCCAAATTATGAAACACGCACAATTTCTCCAATGTTTCGCTGGTTACTGTTTTTTAGTCTCCATAAGTGTATCTTTGGCGGCAAATTATATTAATGATTAACGATTTCAATTTTGAATTTTATGAGTCAAAAACATCTTTGCTTCAATGTACGTTTCGTCTTTGTTCATATCATTTATGTGACGAATAATTTTTATTTTATTCTTTTATTCAACACTGATGTTTTAAAATTTTATGTCAGCATGATTTTATGAATTGTATTGAAAATTATTTTTTTGTTTCTTTATTTCTTTATTTACTCCAGAAAATATTATTGATTTACTTTATTGGAATTTTGTATTCTATTTTCATCATCTTTGGTGCATTGTTCAGAGATGATGACAATGATCGTTCCAAAATATTTGAAAAAGTCGTTTATAGAAATATTGTTTCGAATAGGTTGGTATAAAAATAATTGCGGTTTATGACCTTTAAATTCATATACAGCTTCATACATTAACTGTTTTAAGTAGTCCTCAACTATTGAATGATTAATGCCTAACTTTTATGCAAGCTCTAGAATTGTTGTGCGTGGTTCTTATTCAACTAACGCCTTCAATTGGTCGTTATAAGCTGAATAAGAACCGCCTTCGACCTTCTTCATTTTCAAGGCTCTCGTCCCCAGCATGAAATTTGTGTAACCGCCATTGAACCGTACTTTCCTTAACAGTACCCACACCAAAAGCACCGTTTAGTTTACGAGCAGATTCTGCTTTACCACCCGTTTTGAACTCGTAAAAATGCTCTTACTTGCGTCTTTTCCAGTTTTAAATTAATAACTCAATTTAAAGCAAAATTAGTAATAAAACTAAAGTCAATGTTACCAAAATACACATCGAAAAATGCACTTTAAAATGATATTAACATGAACATGATGAACTGATACTTTCATTGAAAAAAATTAATGTTAGAATTCAGAAAACAAAAACCGCATTTATTTCCCTACTAATCCAATACAATAAAACAAACCATATACCATTTTTCTTAATTCTTTATTATTCTTTTGTTGTCACCTTTTGCTTGGATTATAGCTGCAATTCAATAATCACGAATCATTTTAGAGATATTTTTCTGAGAATTTCCGTACGCTGTCTTATTTACTAAAATATTATTAGTAATTGTAGAACAAAAAATATATTGCGAAAGATGCAAAGTTCAATTAAAAAACCCTGAAGTAGCATAAAAAAATCAATTTCTTGTTTATGTTTTTAATATCTGTAATTGCTGTTTGTAATATATTTATTTGAATTTATGATATTTTTATTATATTTAAGAGGTTAATTTCATAAGGTTCGGTGCATCCTTAAAGCATTATGTAAAGGGAATGTTTTACTGTTAGACAAATGGACTCTATAATGTCTCATACCACTTCTTTGGTTAACTGTAACGTCCCATCAGGTCCGAATACATCAGATGTAGACTTCTCAGAAAATACAGTGTGAAACTTATCTTCTAGTGTTTAACATTATCTTTAGTCCATTGAAGATTAGTTTGTGTTATTTTTTGTGTTAAAAACGTTTTTGTCACGATTTTCGTGCATGAATTTCTGTTTCATAAAAACATTTCAAGTTGTCTCTAAATGTCTAATACCAGTCAAATGGTTTTGTATGAATAAATGCTTTAATGACTGGTGTTCTTGATTTGAAGTATATCTTTTGTGCCTATTACATTTTTTATATTATATATTGTATAATTAAGGGAATACATGTATTGTCAAACATGGCATACCAGTAGTAACATAAGTTGACTTGCAGTTTTATTGTCAGTGGACACAAGATATTGCTTCACGTTTATAATTCCGTTGCGTATTTTAATTAAGTCCAGTAATAAGCGGATCATTGTAATGAGTCTGGTTTTATGTTAGATAAACAATTCCGTTAATCTTAAGTTGAATACTTGAATTTTAATATTAGATGTACACAGCGTTTATTAGAAATGGTAAATGATTTTTGTTTGTTTTCCTAATGGGATGGTATCAAAATGCAGTTAGTTTAAGTTTTTTTTTCAATCAATAAATACAATATTAGCCTTCCAATCATTTTTTAAAATTATTTTTTACAATATTAAATGTACTCAGATTTATACATACTGCACTCGGTATGAGAGGATAAAGCGTAGACCATTAGGTTCTTTCTTTTGGCAGTTTTTTTTATTATATATATATATATATATATATATATATATATATATATATATATATATGTGTGTGTGTGTGTGTGTGTGTCAGTATAGATGTCTCATAAAAGTGTTTCCTAAATTTGTATATGGATTGAAGGAAGCGAAATAAACAAATAGAAATGTGGTCTGACTAATCATTAAAATGATACAGAATATTTTATTTTTGTACATATTTTTATTAATTAATTTTTACTTTATTTAAAAAAATGAACGCTTATAAAAAAGTGCAAAGCGTTAAATATGTTGTAATTAAATTCTATACACTTTTGAATAATAAAATATATGATATGGTATAAATAAACACGAAATAAATTTTTCATTCATTTTTCATCTCTAAATTAATACGATATAATTTGTAACAAAATAATTATTTTGGAATGTATTTTTGTTTAATTTAGAATTTTCAGAGGTCATAGATATATACTCTTGTTTATCCACGATGGCATACTATGAATAAAAAAAAATGTTTAAACTCATTACAGTCATTTATTTCTAACCAGTAATACAAAGTATTGTATTACATTATTACTGTTAATTATATACTTCACAAATGTATTTTCTTGCACATCTGTTTACTCTTCTCTATATGTCTGCCTGTTTTCATAAGACTAAACATTTCCACATATGTATT
The DNA here is from genome assembly GCA_034766995.1 of Acanthacorydalis orientalis. NCBI lineage: Eukaryota > Metazoa > Arthropoda > Insecta > Megaloptera > Corydalidae > Acanthacorydalis > Acanthacorydalis orientalis. The sequence goes on along the minus strand of CM068317.1, from coordinate 13,790,885 downwards.
TTCGTTTCCTCACAAACCGTACAATATTTTTCTGATAAAAAATATGCAAACTTTGATTATTGATTTTTATGTACATTTTTATGGAAATTCCACCATCATTAAGATGTAGTCAATTCTCTAAAATTCATTTTGTCAAATCATAACCGACTAGTGTTTATATACTTATCAGGCCATGCTTGAACTTTGATTTTGTGATGTGTTCTTACGATTTTTATTATTTTTTAATTTTATAAATTAGAAATGATTGTAGATTCTTGTTAAATGCATGAACATAATATAAAATATTTTGTAGGAAAAAGCTTTTCTTTAAAATTATCAAAACTTGATCTAATAAGCATGCGTAAGTATTGCAAAAAATGATGTATTCTTAGCATATTTTTTACTTCTTTATGAAATTGTTAAGTGACTAGAAGATAAATGCAAATATTTCTTCGTTATTGACACTTAGCTTCTAATAGCTTATGCAACATTACTTTTCAAGTTTATTTTGCATGCCTTACGTATCTCCTCTGGCGATGAAGTGTATTTCCCTGAAAAAAATGTATATTTTTGCAATATAATTTACTGTTAGTTATGGCTTTATATCCACAATATTAATCATAATGTCATAAATTAATTAATTTATAAAAAAATTCCTGAATATATTCTTTTAATAATAACAGGGGAGGGGAACTAAAGATAACTAAATTAAGGCAATTGAGTGGGTGGAAGAGAAATTACTAACAAAATTCTCAAAGTTAGCTCTTAGATTTTCAAAGAATCTGGTGACGATTGGCATGATGAAACAAAATTCAATAATACTATTTTAAAGGATTTTTTTAGAGAGTAGTATAAAATATTCTTAAGACCTATTTGTGATAAATCTCGAGTGGTATTAGTGCTCCCGTATCGGAATCATAAAAATAACTGATTTTTCTTTATACTTCGAGATAACAGACAGTTAAATTTATTTTTATAACTCATAGACATAATTATAAAACCGTTTTCTTTTAGCATTGTTTGCATGAATATATGAATTAACTGAATAATACCACCAAAGATATTAAGACTGATGCACACGAAGTATCTGCAGCTTCATGAAATGCAGTATTAGATGGGAGCATTTTGGTAAATATACACCTTCATACAGACCATGAACGTATGAATAAAAAAATAAATTTGCTTCCGTCTATGGATCAAAATTTCTGCGTTTGTCACTTCGTGCGACACCAGTCTAAAGCTAAAATTACTAGAAAAAAGAGGATGGTGAGCGTAGCGAACAGGTGGCGAATTCCCCTAGTATATATATATATATATATATATATATACACAAATACAGTAATGCCCCCGAGTTACGTAACATGCGACTTCGTGAATTTGCAGTTACGTAATAAATCTCTAAAATTACAACTTGTTTAATTGATGGGTAAGGTAGCCCGTAGTTGTCTATAATGATAAGAAACGTCTATACTTTGTCTGAGATTTGCTACACTGTTTAATTATATGATACCATCTTAGACATCTATCCACCTGTTCAAAATATTATTCGATTGAATATTCTACATAAAGTGAATGGTCTGTATGGTTAATTCGCATTGTACTATATTCCAAATTGCTGAATAAAATTTAAACTGTATCAAAATTACAGTATTAGAGGGCACCGTCCTCTACTTACTTCGCTCGTCAACCTCCGGGCTTACTGCGCTCGTCCACTTATAAATTATAAGCATGCACATGTAACCAAATGAAACAATAAACATATCAAATAAGTCGACGTCATGGATTTATATATATATATATATATATATATATATATATATATATATATATATATATATAATTAAGAATACCAGTATGCCTTGGATTTATAGACTACGAGAAGACTTTCGACTCCATCGCCACCTTGTCGGTAATATCTGCATTGAAGAACCAAGGCATAGAAGGCACATATATCGAGCTACTAGATAACATCTATAAAAAAAGCAACGATGTCGGTGAAGCTACACGAAGAAACAAGAAAGATAAAACTCGAGAAATATGTAAGACAGGGAGATGCAATTTCTCCAAAATTGTTTACTGCGGCCTTGGAAGAAGTATTCAAATCGCTCGACTGGGAGGACAAAGGAATCGAAATAAAGGGCGAAAGATTAAGCCATCTCCGGTTTGTCGTTGATATAGTTATTTTCGCAAATACCCCGGAAGAGTTGCAAAAGAGGATAGAAGAACTAAACGATGCCAGTCAAAAAATCGGCCTCAACATGAATCATACAAAGACAAAAGTACTGTTCAATGCGTTTGTCTGTCCGAAGAAAATTGAAATAAAAGGAACGGAAATAGAAGAAGTTACGAAATATGTCTATCTAGGCCAGCTTATCAACAGAGAGGGATTATTCACTGAAGAAGTAAATAGGAGAATAAAAATGGGATGGAGCTGTTTTGGACGAAACGCCTCGATATTTAAATCAACAATCCCACTCTGTTTAAAGAAAAAAGTATTTGATCAGCGTATACTACTGGTCCTTACCTACGCCAGGGAAACATGGGTGCTTAACGCAAAAATAGTTCAAAGACTCCAAACAACACAACGAAGTATGGAAAGATGCATGTTGGGAATAACAAGAAGAGATAGAAAGAGAATAGAATGGATACGAAAACAAACAGGAGTCACAGATATAATAAGAAGAGTAAAGAGTCTGAAATGGAAATGGGCGGGACATGTCGCAAGAAGAAAAGACAACCGATGGACAAGAGAAATTATTGACTGGGAACCAAGGAATATAAAAAGACCCAGAGACCAATGAACAGATGGGATAAGGATATTAAAAACTTTCTTGGAAATCTGTGGAAAAGAGAGGCACTGAATCGAACAAAATGGAAAATCATGGAAGAGGTCTTTATCCAGCAATGGATTAACAGAGGCTGAAGTTGATGATAATATATAATCAAAATTATCCACAAAAAAATTTATAAAATAGAACATTACAAAAAATACTCTATCTTCGAGAATGTTTATATAGACATACTAGCATATATTATTAGGTTGGTACAAAAATAATTCCGGTTTTTACGTATCAGGTATAAAGAAGCATATATCAATTAAAGTTATATTTATTAATTATAATAAAGACCACTGGCTTGCACACATTTCTCTCCCACCGGGAAACAAGTTTGTTTATTCCTATAATATAGAATTCTGGAGTCCTGGAATTAACGAATTCATCGACAGCGCTTTGAGCTGATGCTTGGTCTTTGAAAACCTTCTCTCGTAGGAAATTATTCAAGTGTGTTAAAAAAATGATAATCTGTCGAAGACAAATCCGGAGAATAAGATGGATGAAGTAAGGTATCATAAACCAGTTCATTTAATTTTTTTAACGACGACTTGCAGGCGAACGCTTCAGAAACAAGCGGGAATTGTTTCGAGCATTAAAAAATGAATGGGAAAAGACACCTGAAACCACCATTTTGAATTTAATTTCATCAATGCCACGTAGATATGCTGAGATTATTAAAAATACGGGATTTTACATAAAGTACTAGATTTGTTGTTTTAGTTTTGCACAACGCACTCGTATATTGCAGCTATTCGTTTTCGTTGCCATTTTAATTTAGTGAATTATTATTATTTTTCAAAATGTATCATTTTGTTTTTGTTTCATCAATATATAAGTATGTATTATTAATATCGTTGCAAACTAACTGGATGAAAAGGTAAATACATTTAAATTTTTAAGTAGAATTTGTTGCTTTGTTTTGTACAACACTGTAAATAATATACATACATATAATAATAATAAATGTTGCAGTTTCTTATGAAGTTACACTTAAGTAATTTACAAATTCTACTTAAGTAAAATAGTTATGTAAAGGTTTACAAAACTTAAAGGTTAACGCATATATATATATATATATATATATATATATATATATATATATATATATACATACATACATACACACATATATTTTAGTATGCTATATAAACATTTTCACAGATAAATTATTTTTCAACGTAGTGTTTTATAAAGTTTTTTGTGGACAATTATATATATATATATATATATATATATATATATATATATATATATATATATATATATAAAGATATATTCAGGCGCTGTAGGAAAAATTAAATTCATAAATGAATTATTATTTATCACACAAGCCACAGCAAGTCTCATTAAAAATGTTCAGTAATTATTGACCGTTTTTGATTGTTGCTTATGAGCATTTCGATAACGATGTCATCAACCTCATTGAGGATGATATCCAATGGATGATGGCATCACCATCGACACACATGTAAGTTAACATAAGTACAATAATCAAAAATGATTAATAATCAATTATTGAACAATTTTTGGTTGAAAAAAATGTGTGACGGTTTGTGGGATGAGTGTTAAATTACTTTGTGATTTGTATTATTTATACGCATGTAGTTCTTCTATGCGTGTACGTATGCGTCTTTGTCAACTATACTGATTCTTCGAATGGTAGTTAATTGATCAATGAAGTGATTAATTTTCAAAGGTTAAAGTGATTATTTCAATAATCATTATGGATAAGTTTAAAAACTTTACTTTATGTAGATGTATTACGTATTCAATGTGTAATATGTGGAACAGGTTTTCAGTTATGTATATTGCCTGCATACACAAATATGAAACGTTACTATGTATATTATTTCTCATTGGAAATACCAGTAATAAATTAACCAAGTTAATCAAGCGAACTGAACGTAGACATTTTATTATACATATTTGCTTTTTCTGTTTATATGTATTTAAAACTATATAGAAACGTTACAGCCAACCACATCAATGTTTGATCTTTGCATTAAATTATCTTTTTACAGTCTCCTTGTGCTTATTACGCACAGTTTGAAAATGTGAAATTTCTGATGGTTTACTGTCATTACAATAGTATAAAAATTTAAATCGTGTGATTTATGAAGGTCCTTTTTTGGAAATTAATTAATTTATTAATATAATTGTATTAACGTTTTTTTTTTACTATATTTTTTCGTATAGAATTGTATAGATTTGAAAAATGAATCAATGATTATATATATATATATATATATATATATATATATATATATATATATAAAATAATGTATTTAGACTGACTATAAATTACTCTTTTAATTTTTAGTATCTGATAAAAAAGTAAATATTTGATTTTAACGCATAAGTTAATTGCACATTCGATGAATTTATCAACAATATGTATAAAGTTCACTTAAAATATTTGTTGTATACTTCAATCAAGGTTTTTTACTCCACGAGTTATCTATTGGTGAATTAGTTGTAAAAATTTGATATCTAATTGACGATAACTGTATATTACTCGTATTTTTTTGTGTATTTAGTAAGTACATTAATATTTTTTATAATAAAAGTTTATAATTATATAAATTAATATATAAAAATATCCTGATAGTAAAAAAGTATTTTTTTTTATTTTTCTGTATAGTTTACTACAGCTAAAATATGTTTCCTTGATCATATGAGAATTGGTTTCTTGAATGTGAAGGTTTTTTTAGATAGAGACGTCATTTCCGCTCCTAACCAAGATTAATTAAAAGTATTAGACGGCAAGTGTAATTGTGCATATTATTTAATTTTGGAGGTTAATGTATATTCTATTAAATTACGGTTGATATATTTCTTCTGTTAAAAGGTAGTCAAGCGAGAAAGTTTTATTAATTTACGTTTATTATTATGCATTTCTTTATTCGTACGTAACTGTGATGTTTATACAATCTTTTTGGTTATTGATAAATGTACATCTAGTTCAAGTTGACAATGTACGAGCATGTAAATCTGTCCTCACTAGACATATTTTGTTTGAATTTGGTTTCAATATTTTCTATAACTCTTTGTGTTTGACAATTTTTTTCCTCTTCAGACTATTATCTGTTCTAATCGTCCAGAACAGTTGGTATAGAAAAGAATTCAGAGACAATTAGAAACTACCTGAATACCTTTAGTAAGAAACAGGTCGACTTTGCGTACCTAAAAAATGGAATAAATTCGTGTAAAATATTATTTAGATTCTTATTTGACAAATCTGTTTTTAAATGTTAAAAAAATACTTTAAAAAGGGATAAGTTTTCTGATCAATTTGATTGATCAAATCTATGAGAATACTATACTCTTCACTACCTTTGTACGAACTGTTTATTACATTTATGGTGTTATTTCAAAAAAATATATTTTATAAATTTGGCTGTTGATAAATTCTTTTGTTTTGCAATATGTTTAAATTATTAGGACGAAAATTGTTTTGAATGACTGTAAGGAAATAATGAAAAATGAACTTTTCAGTTTTCTTGTTAGTTTTTAATCTGTGATTGTAGCCTTAATTATTTTTGGCATTGATTTTTATATTTTTTTTATATGACATGCGGTTGTTTCAGAATACCATACATTTCTAGATTTTCTTTAAGTTCATCGACTGTCGTAGACCTTTTTTCCCGGATATATATATACCGATAATAATTCATAAACTTTTTATCGTGTTTAAGTTTCAACTATTCCCGATAATTTTTAAAAAAATAGTCCTATACCTTCCTTTTGTTGTGATATCTTTCAAATATTATTACTTATTGTGTATGTTACAAAGATACATTTGAAATATATTAGTCATTGACAAAGAGCGCTCTATAATAAAAGCCGAATCTTCCTAAAAATTTCATTCTTCTGTATATTATTTTAAAGTCTCCAAAATTGCAAATACACAATAACTCAATAATTTCAAATATTTATTTAAATTTATGCCACATTTTATTGCTTTTAAGCGTTCAACGCCGTAAAATGTAATATATCCTCAGAACACTGTGCACGGGCAATAATTGGATGACGAATTTAATTCGAAATTGATATTTACAGTTAATGTTGAGAGAATAAACGGAGTTGAATGATTTTGGTCAAGGATATTATTGTAAAGTTATCGACAATTATAAACATATTTATAGAGAATATTTAAAAGAGAAAGTAGAAAGTTTGAAACATTATACATACATACATACATATATATATATAGTGTTTGTATGTGTGTGACTCCGTGCATGTAAATGTAGAAAATTCAGTATACACGAGATTGTGCAAGGGTTTCAGCAATTGTGCAAAATTAGAAAAAAAATGTACATTTAATTAATTTATTATTATTGTTAATTGAAAAGTAAAATAAATATCCTTGATATACTATAGTAATTTCAAATTTTAATTTTTGGTACTTTATTTTTCACTAAGATTAATTTGTAAGATAAACACATTCAAATTCAAACTTTTTTATGTAAATTGTTAATTTTGTAAATTTCGTCCAGTAATGAAATTAGAAAGTTTTATCGTATGTAAGTATACGCACGTACGCACACGCGTACACACACAGAATGAATATATATACACACATATATATATATATATATATATATATATATATATATATATATATATATATATATATATATATATATATATATATATAATATATAAATATAAATATGAGGGTAGTGCCCGATAGTCTCGGCCTAGGTAGGGAGGAATATAAATAAAAAAACGAGATTTTACAATTTTTCTATATAATCCCCTTTAATTTCAATACGTTTTTTACAGCATTTAATTAGCAATTCTGTACACTTATAAAATTATTTATTTCTTTTTCGTTTTCGTGCTAAAGTAGTAAGTTACCTCTGTTTTTAGATCATTGTCGCCGTTAAAACGCTGTCTACATAAATATTTTTTCAAATTACCAAAAAGATAATGATCGCTAGGGGCTATGTTTGTAAGGTGGGTGATCAAGTTCTTGAAAGCCTTACTCCCGAATAGCGGTTTGAGAAACAGTAGCTGAGTGAACTGATGCATTGTTATGCAACAAGCGCACTCTTTTTGTTAGTTTTTCTCGTTTTTAGCGAATATTATTCCGTAATTTATGCAACAATGTTGTATAATATGTGCCATTAACAGTGATGTTGCGCTCTTTAAAATCTATTAATAAAATACCCTTGCAATTTCAAAAAAATGTGGCCATGATCTTTTTTGTGAGTAAAGACACCTTGATTTTTCTTGTGGGTGTTTCACCTGCTCGCCGCCATTCTATGAATTCTCTTTTAAACAGAGGATCATAGTAAATAATCGTTGTTCCATTCACTGTTAATGGATTCGATTAATGATTAGTGTATTAGGATCTGGATCACAGAGCAGGAGTTAATTTTTAGATCAGGATCTAGAAATGAACGTGCGCAGGCTACTCGACGTTGACACTGAACGTCGGAACGATGTTTGAGTACCACCTTGCAGTGACTATTCATACCTAAATTGTCATGAAGAATTCGGCGAACGGTTGTTTGTGAAAGACTGGACATTAAATATAAAAACATACTAATAAATATATTTGTTTTTACAAAATATGTTTAATTTTTACCTTTGTTTTTTTTTATTGAGTTTATTTCCAATTGTTTATTATAACTATATGTATATATAAATGTGTATGTATGTATGTATGTATATATATATATATATATATATATATATATATATATATATATATGTATATAAAGTGAGAAATATAGTATTTCCTCATGAAAACATATCCTAAACACCTGAATGCAAGGATTTTTTTATGTTTACGTGTTTCCTCATTACATCACTAAATATATGACAAAAACTATTCGGGTATTACTATAATAAATGTAAAATGTACTTTTGTAACATAGTGTAGTTTTATATTGAAAAAAATCAAACATGCAGGAAAACCCATTTTAAGTTTACGCCCATATGCTCTTTTTTGGTTGCTATGTTAATTTAATCGTTTTATCTTTGTTGACTAACGTATATTATTAATGCTAAAAATGTGACGTGTTATGATACCAGCTGATTGTCGTTGTATTAGTAGATATATTTTATGTACCTGAAATGAAAATAAGATAAAAAATTTAATCTATTCTATTTCCAGTTCTTGTTCTCGAGTAAACAATTTTTTTGTCTATTATGATATCATTGTCGAGTGGAATACATTGATTTTTTTAATTAAGAGGATGCATATTTCTGTGAATTTTTTGACTGTACATAACTCATGTGTATTACAGTCTGTGTATGTGTATATTATATATGTATTTAAATATATAGATGAATATCAATCCACACACTTATTTATACACTTGAAAATCTAAAAAATAAATATGTAAAAGTATTCATGTATGTGTTGAATGCTACAACGATATTTGATGATTTTTTTAAAGCATTAATTTTTGTTTGTTAATATTTTGATGGTGTCGATAACTTTATGATATATGTATGTATATATATATATATATATATATATATATATATATATATATATATATATATATATTAGGTTCGTAGGAAAATAATTGTAGTTTTTATTTTCTGAATTCTAATCTTAATTTTTTCCATTGAAAATGTCATTTCATCGTGTTCATGTTAATATCATTTTAAAGTGCATTTTTCGGTCTGTATTTTAGTAACAACCATTTTGGTTTTATTATTAATTTTGCTTCAAATTGGACTATTTAATTAAAGAAGGAAAAGAAGCAAATAAGAGCATTTTGTTTGTATGAGTTCTAAACGGAAGAAACTGCTCGTAAACTAAACGATGCTTATGTCGTGGGAATTGTTAAGGAACGTACGGTGCAATGGTGATTCCAAAAATTTCATGCTGGGGACGAGAACCTTCCAAGGTCGCAGGCGTCCATCAGTCCATAATGACTAATTGAAAGTGTTAGTTGAATCAGAATCACGCACAACAATTCGAGAGCTTGCACAAAAGATAGCCATTAGACATCCAACAGTTCTGGACCACTTAAAACTACTTAAATTAAAAAATGTATATGAATTTGAAGGCCATAAACTGCGATTATTTTTTCTTCCAACCTTATATATATATATATATATATATATATATATATATATATATATATATATGTATATATATGTATATATATATATATATATATATATATACATACATACACATATATACACATACACACACATACACTAATTGTAACACCTCGATTTGTGTTGTTAATTGGTACTAAAGAACACCGACGCAAATCGAAATAATCTCTTACATAGCAATCTATAGGCTTTTAATTCGTTTCATATAAATAAATAATACATATCATGAAAACTGAAATGCATAATGATTAAAATTTAAAAAAATAATCTTTTATTCATTATAAAAAATAAAATTAGTCAAACAAAAGTATTGTGTCACTCATTTGTACCTTAAATGTATATGATAAATATTTTTTATTTTGAACTGGAAAATGAATTGGTCTCCATTGCTGTCGACTGGGTTTGATTAATTAAAAATTTATCTGAAATTTGTTGAATTCTCACGGCCGTTTTTCTCTGTACATTTGTTTGTAGCAGTTTATTGCATAATCGACCGTTCTTGCCAATCTCGAACTTCGTTGTTCATCAGGATAATCAACTGAAAAAATATCCATTGCCTCTGATATTAATTTCATTGCTTTCAAAATGCGATCAATGTTTAATTTTCTTTCTTCTTGTATTTACATCAGCTGTATTAGTCTCATCCATCACATGTTTTCAATCCATACTAATCAAGTCTTCGTTATTGAGTTCTTCATCCCATGATTCAATCACCATGTTGATATCGTCCTCTTCCATACTTTCAAAATTTGCTACTTGGGCCGCTTCGGCAACTTCTCTACGAACACAAAAAGTACTCTTTCACCAGGATAACGCGCCGTCCCACAAAATTGCACTAATTAAACTTCGAATTGATTTCTCATCTACTCTATTCTCCAAACTTGGCCCCGTGCGACTTCTTCCTTTTTCCAAACTTGAAAATTAAGCTCGGTGGGAAGAAATTCTCGTCAAATGAGAATGTCATCGTCACCCTCAATATGTGTTTTGTAGACTTTGAGAAAAGCTACTTTTTTGACTGAATAAACAAAATTGAAATTCGCTGGATCAGATGTATAGCTCTCAATGAAACGTATGTTGAGAAATAAAATCTTTTTTTTCCAAAAAACCAGTATTTAAGTTGCTTTTTTACTATACTCATAAAACGACCGTCGTATGTTTCCTGATGAACAGTAGGAATTTTATGTATTTTGTACGAATACAACTCAGTTGCACACAAGTTTATCCATGTAACTATTCAATAAGTACAGTGTAACATGCAAAAATATAAATTCATGACAAGTAAGCGACTAGAAAACATGGCAGCAGCACCCCCGTAGTATGTACATTTGTACTGGGAGCGGTAATTGAACGACGTATCGCGAGTCGCGAATTAAGCGAAGAAAAGTATTCCTCTAGAGATGTAAAATTTTACGATTCAAAAATTAATTTTGTCTTGTTTTACAATGAAACTTTGGAAATATCATAATTTGAAACTGAGTGTATGTATATATAGTCATCAATTTTCGTTCATATTTTTTTCCTTGAAGCGTAAATGAAATTTAAATGTACGATTGTAGACCAATAGATGTAAACGGTTTGAAGTAGATTCCGTTACAATGATGAAAAATGAAAATAAGATTTTCTTAATTATTAGAAAAAAATCTTAAAAATATATATTCTAATATTTATTTTAGACTAAATATATTGGGTTGGCCAATAAGTAATGTCGAATTTCTCGGTAAAAAAACAGGAGCATTTTTTTAAAATATAGAATTTGTTTAAATGTACTGACTATTATGATCGGTGACTTTTTTCTATCTTATAAGCAGTCTCGTAAGACTATCCTTCCAAAATTTGTTATTTTTTCCAGAAAAAAAATCTCGAAACATGCATTTCACAGACCTCTAAAGTATCATTTTTTTATTAAGGGAATTTTGTAAAGAACGAAATAAGTGGACATCTGATGGTGCTAAGTCCGGTGAATATGGTGGATGAATAAGAACATTCTATTTCAACTCTCTCAATTTTTGTCTAGTCTTTAAGTATACGTGTGGCTTCGTATTATCTTGGTGGAAAACGACTCTTTTCCTGTTGGTAAGTTCTGGCCGTTTTACCTTAATGTTTTTCTTCCGTCTATCCAATTATGAACAGTATTTATCAGAATTAATGATTTGATTAAGCGGCAGGAACGCACAAAACAGTACCCCTTGTCAATCCCACCATACATATAACATGACTTTCTTGTGGTGTAAACCGGCTTTGAGAGTTAATGACGTTGATCCTGGTTTTCTCTCATATCTTTTCATGTTACGTTATTGTAGATAATCTATTTTTCATCCCTAGTAACAATCCGTCTCAAAAATGGTTCGTTCTTATTGTGTTTTAGCAATGAATCTCACAAGCTGAAATTCGATCAACTAAATTTCTTTCGTTTAAATTGTGCGGAACCTAAACATGATTTCTGGAAACTATACCAAGTTGATGCAAATGGTTCTCAACGTTGGATTTCGATATTCCTAACATTTCAGCAATCTCTCGTATGGTATAACGTGGGTTATTTTCCATTAGACAAGAGATATCAATCTAGTTAAATCTGCCAGAGTGTTTATCATCAGTAAGACTGAAATCTCTTTGAAACTTTTTCAACCATCTTTGCATGATTCTTTCATTCACAGTGTCATAATTATGCACATCAGAAATCTTTTTTTGCTGTTTGTACCGCATTTTTACCTCTGCGGAAATAAAAAAACAATTACACTAAAATACATCTTCTCGTTGTTCATCTTCAAATCAAAAGAAACACTAAAAAAAATAACTAAATGTAATGTTTTTTTTTTAATTACTTGTTAAAGTTTCAGCTTTTAGACTGTGCTTTCGTTTTATAGGTTACGAATTCTCTTTTGTTTTAAAAACAGCAGAGACGATCTCTTACGAAAAAATCCGCCAACTCAATACTTAGGAGTGTCGGATTCTGAATTAACATGATGTGCCGAAAATAAAAATTATCCGCGCACATTTTCAGTATTTACTATTTCAGTTAAAATCAATTCAAAACAAAATATTTTTACGTTTACATAACAATTATCAATATAACCTTAGGAATGATATGTAATACATATTTATAAAAGTGTTGGTACAATTAGATGATAAAGAAGCTTCCATTATTCAGGAATAGGACAGAACTTTGTAATACATCGACGAACAGTATTTGAAATTATAAAATTTCGTTAAATGGTTAATTTAACAGTTAAATTAATAAAATTTTATATTAATAATAATTATGGTTCTATGAAAATAATTAAAATGAGTCATTCAATATTCAAAATTTAATTTGTGTAAATTAATACACAAAAATAACAGTTCTGGTATTTATTAAACAGAATGTCATTTTATAGAAGTAAAAAAGCAATTCGAACGTAAATATCTTACCATGAAACTAAAAGAATTATAATATTTCGATAAGTCGTTTGGCAGTCATGAATGTTTCGTATAGGACTGGCCATTTTTGCATTGCATTTATTTACATGAAAAATATAAAAAAAATCCATAAATTCGACACGTTTCATATATACTTACTCAGTTCTTATATTAATTTAAAACTAGTTTTTTCAAGTTTGAACACATGTGTGTGTATATATATATATATATATATATATATATATATATATATATATATATATATATATATATATATATATATATATATATATATATATAGATATATAACTCATGCCTGTAAATCATTGAATCAATAAAATTGTAAACATTATAATCTTATCCGTGAAGTTGAAAAATGAATTTTTCAAAACCAAAAATTTAAATTTACTTTAAAGATTTCAACGAAAATGGATGGCAAACAAGTATTTTACTGTTTGAATTTACAAAAAAGTCATACATAAATTAAAAGTTAATGTGTACAATATCTTAATTTAAAAGTCAGTATACAAAATTCAAGTACATATTAAATATTATGTTTTTTCAGAATATTTTATTATATTGTTTTGCTTTTCAATAATGTATAATTACTTTTAGTTTTTAAATTTTATGAATTGCTTCAAGACAAAAATATAATATTTTTTTCAATTATTTACCAAATCTTAATTAAATAAAACTGTTTATTCTATTTAAAATGTAAATTTACTTAACAACTTATAGATATGTTTCTATTAGGTTGATGCAAAAAATAATTGCAGTTTTTACGTATCGAGTATAAAGACGCATATATCAGTTAAAAATTGTATTTATTAATCAAAATAAAGGACATTGACCTAAACACATTTCTCCCAACAGGAAACAAGTTTGTTTATTCCTACAAGATAGAATTATAGAGTCCTGTAAATAACGAATTCATCGAAAGAACTTTGAACTGATGTTTGATCTTTGAAAACCTTCTCTCGTAGGAAATTACTCAAATGTTTTAAAAAAATGATAATTTGTTGGAGACAGGTCCGGAGAATAAAGTGGGTGAGATAAGGTTTCATAACCCAGTTCATTTATTTTTTTAAAGTCATTTGTGAGACGTGTGGGGTCGGACGTTGTCATGAAGAAGAATTAATATTCTTCGATTGCCTATAATTCGACCTGTAAACAATGCAACTTCTCATGCATTTTTTTCAATTTCGTGACAATATTTTTCTGCTGTTATTGTTTCACCAGGATTTAGGAAGTTGTAGTGAATTATGCCACTTTCCGACCACCAAACAGTGATCATAATTTTTTTCATGAAGCTTCGGTTTAGAAACCTGTTTTTGGTGCTTTTCCTCGGTCTAGTCACTGTGATAAACGTTTCCGATTGTTGTTTTAGAATCCACTTTTCATCACATGTGACAATGCAATCAAGAAAGTGATCATTTTTGTAACGCAAAAGAAGCGCAGTGCAGACTTCGTATCGCCGAATTGCTTGATGTTCGTTTAGTTCATATGGCACCCGATTATTATTACGGCACCAACTTTTTTTTCCAATTAAGCTCAAATGTCGAATAGCTGTTGAATGATCAACTTCTTCTGCCATCTCGAGTTGTTTTACGTTGGTCCGCTTCAATAATGCTTCTTAAATTATTATTATCTATAACTGAAGGACTTCCACTACTCTGCTCATTATCAACGCTTTCGTTTCAATTACGAACTTTTTGGAACCAGTGTTGAGCTGTACGTTCACTAATTGACTCTTTTCCAAAAACAAATTTAATATTTCGAGGAGTTCCTGTTGTTTTACGTTCTAATTTAAACTCATACAACAAAATCGCGCGAATTTGCTTATTTTCCATGACTAATTTAAGAGGTTATATCCAATAATACTAAAGAATGAAAACAAGTCATAAGTTGAAATTAGTAGTGCTAATTTCATTGTTTTCAATGATGTATCACATGACTCAAACAAAAGATAACGGTATCGAAAAAAATCGACGCCATATTCAAAATGATAAAAATCGCAATTATTTTTACACCAACCTAATATAAATTTATAATTTTGTGATGGCAAAAATTAATTTAAATATTTTCTATTTTTTATAAACATCATAACAAACACTAGAGATTGAAAACTAAATATTTTAAAACAAATCTATCATTTTGTGTAATTTGGAAGTGGGGTCTTTTGACCACCTACACATTGTGAGCACCGAGGTTTACGACTTGCGCCGTTGAAATAACTCTATCGTCCTTGCGTTAGGGATTTTTATTAAAAATCAAAGTAATTTTCTTTATATAAGAAATCAAACATGTGTTATACTTTATAACATCGACTATTGAAGTAAAAATCGAAAAATTATCAGAAAAAATAATGAATAGATGAAATAAAATTATTAGAAAATGTATTTGAAATTTATGAAAAATGTAGACACAGACTTGTTAAAGTTAAAAAACAGTTAAAATTTCAACAATGTTTCATACTTACTGACTTGAAATTTAAATAACAAAAGATTAAAAATTACCATTATCAAATTTATTTAAATGAGTTTTTTATGTCGATGTAGGTAATACAAGAACTGGAATTAACACATATTTTTAATACTATTGACAAATATAAAACAAATAATTACTTAAACAATTATAGTAGTTGTAATAATAATTTCGTGTTCGAAA
This sequence comes from Acanthacorydalis orientalis, assembly GCA_034766995.1. Classification (NCBI taxonomy): domain Eukaryota; kingdom Metazoa; phylum Arthropoda; class Insecta; order Megaloptera; family Corydalidae; genus Acanthacorydalis; species Acanthacorydalis orientalis. The sequence continues at coordinate 13,774,920 of CM068317.1, read as the reverse complement.
ACTGTTTATTTCATATCTGCCACATTAACGCCACCAGATAAATAATACGTTTCATTTAAGAAAGAATGCACACCATGTATGTAAATGTTATGCTATATTATATAGGGCACCAAATAACTTCATGTAATTAGTTATTTTCTATGATATTGACGTCATTGCCACTCTACTTGACTTTGCCTGAAGCTAGATATTTTTCACGTTACATTGACCTGAAACCGGATATGAATAAGGAAAAAATAAAAGCAATAACGATGTAGGTATTTTAATTTTGGAAAGACGATAATCAAAAAAATCTATACTTTTTTTTACGCTAGATCAACATAGTATCTAAGCAACTTTTTATACATCATCAACAATAGTATTAGGGAAAAAATGTAAAAAAGAAAAGTTTAATAATAGTAATGTACTTCTATTTTTTTAAAAAAATATTTACTTTAAATCTATTTTTATATCTTTTTTACTATACCGTCTGATTATAGAGTAATTTCGGTCATTTTTTCATAACTTTATTAATATTTTTATATTCAGTTTATAAATATATGATATTTATCAATAATTGTTTTTTAAGCAAAAGTAAAAAAATGTATTTTTTGTCTCTCATCGTAACATGTTTTTTCCTCTACTTTCGTGCACATCATTAAAGGATTGTGGCATCTTTAGAGATTTGAATAAAGATTATTTTTCTTTTTTTTATCTTTTTATAAAGTTTAAAGTTTTCAAAATATTAGATTGTTAGAAAAATAATTGCGGTTTATGACCTTGAAATTCATATGCATTTTTCATAGCTAATAATTCACTTTATTAATCGAAATAAGCACGATTAGAATCGTCACATTTTTACCAATTGATTTCGAGTTTATTTATTCCGGTGGTGTAAACATCTGGAGTTGATAAAAACTTGAAATATACTTTCGGTAGCAGCTTGGTTGTTAAAGATTTTGCCCTGTAAGAATTTGTCGAAATGCTTAAACAAGTGATAATCTGTTGGAGAGATGTCTGGTGTGTATGATGGATGAGGCAATATTTCATAGACCAATTCATTAAAATTTTCGAGAGTCAATTGTGCGACGTACGGTCGTGCAGCAGGTTTGAACTTTTTCGTGTAACCAGTGCGGGGACCAGACGTTGCAGTTCTTGATGCATTTTGTTGATTTCTTGACAGTAACTCTCAACTGTAATAGTTTTCGAATTGTGCGTGGTTTCATTCAACCAATGTCTTCAGTTGATCATTCTGAAACGAAAGATGTCCGTGACCTTTTTCATCTTCAAGGCTTTCGTCTCTAGCACGAAATATTTGGAACCAGCATTGCACCGTACGTTATATAGCAGTACCCAAACCAAAAGCATTGTTTAGTTTACGAGCAATTTTTATTACTTCACCACCCGTTTTGAACTCGTATAAAAATTGCTCTTATTTGCTTCTTTTCCATATTTAATTCAAAAGCCCAATTTGAAGCAAAATTAATAATAAAATCAAAGTTGATGTTACTAAAATACAGACCGAAAAATGTACTTTAAAATGATAATAACATGATCACAATGAAATGACTCTTTCATAGAAAAAAAAGTTAAATCTAATTCAGAAAACAAAAACCGCAATTATTTTCCTACCAACCTAATATTTAAATTGGCCGAGTATCCGAAAATCAACTAGACCCCAGATATCACCACAATGCTTAACTTTATCATACTGTATACATATTGTAATTATACAAATTCGGAAATTCATGAATTTAATTTATTCAGTAATCTTATTTACAGTTGTGTAATAAATATATGTAGTGTAGTAACAATAAATAAATAGTAAAAATTTGTGGAGGATGTGTATTATAAATCGTAGGGGGTACATTAAAGAAAATGATTCAGAAAAAGACATGAACCGAGATAAGTTTAGAAGTTAAATTAAAAATTATCCAGGCGTTAGAAAAAAGTAAAAAAATTAATAGTGTTGCTCGGTTGTACAATCTTAATGAGTTTACAATTCGCACAATTAAAAAAAATGTTAACGCTATTAAAATGGATGTGAAAAAAGCAGTATCAACAAGTTCCATGATAGTGAAAGATGTAAGAAATTCTTTTATAATGAAAATGGAAAAGTTATTAATTCAGTGGATAGAAGACAATATCAAAAAGCACAGTGGTATGGATACACGCATTATACAAAATAAGGCTTTGTCAATTTTCAATCAGTTGAAAAAGAAAATAATGAAAAGCAAAATGAAGAAGGAGATGAAGAAAGGTCAGTATCAAAAGATACAATCTACACAACATCAAGTTTGTGGGCGAAGCTGCTAATGCTGGTAGGGAATCAGTTATTGAATTTGATTTGAAGGTGAAGGATTTAATGATTTGAATGGTTCTGATATTGAAGAACTTTTAATATCACACGATTCTGAATTGACAACTAATGATCTTATTGAATTAAACCAAGAAGGTGAGCAAAAAGATGAAGAAGAAGCACCTTAGTTATTTATAACCCAGAGCATCAAAGATGTCATATCTATGATTCAAAAAGCTATTGATTTTATTGAAAGCGAAAGTGATTTTGAATAAGTAACTAAAGTTGTAAGCTTTGTGATACTTTACTTATGGAAATAATGATAACTACATCAAAAAGTGTGTATTTTTGTTATCATGAATCTCTTATACAGATGAATATTTAAAAAAACTTTCAAACTTTTCTACCCAAGTAAAATAAAATATTTGAGAATATTGAACAGATCCTTATTTTAAACATCTTTCTATGGTTCCATTTACGCGCTGTTTTCGTGGAACCAATTACTCGCGTAAATGGAGGGATTATAGTATATATATATATATATATAAATTTGGTTGAACATGACCAAATGATAGTAGCTACGAACAATATTTTTTAATAATTGCCTATTGAATTGTGTATTTAAGTAGATGCCCGCACATGTTGACCTTTGTATTAGTATGTGCGTGCACTGTCATTATAAGAATTGTGACGAGGCGTTGGCCCAGTTTCATTGAATTTATTCTGCCCGCATTGTCTCATACGAAAGACAGTGAAAACGGCATATTTATATTAAAATATCAAATATATATATATATATATATATATATATATATATATATATATAGATATGTGTATATATATATATATATATATATATATATATATATATATATATATATATATATATATATATATATTCATTCAATAACCACACGTAGACATTATTATTAAGCAAAAAATACTATTATTTCAAATATGTAATTATACTTTTTACATACACCAATTCACTCAAATGTTTGGGTATTTTGTTCTATGTGAATCACAAAAAAAAATGTGCTAGTGATAGCATACATTTATACGATGAAATTTTCGAACTATTCCAATAATAAAAAATAAATATTAAATTGATAAGTTCGTTCCAAAATTTCCATACATGAGATTAAGAGAAATACAAAAAAATAAATCCTAGAGATCTATCGTTTTTTAGGTTATAAACAAGTAAAAAAAAAAAAACAGTAATACAAATTTTAATGTTTATGAATATTTAATTATCTTTATCAGACATTTGTTGAGAAATTTAGTTGGTATATGTAAAATAGAGTAATTATAAAATACAGAAGTATCTGTAAAAAATATACTTTGTATTTAGGAACATGATACAGATTTGACGTGTCTTTGAACGTTTTGGCATAGAATCAATAAATTGTTAACGTTGTGATGCATATGAATGCCTATTTATTTCGTATATCTTCTAGTTTTATTTTATTGTGTGTTTTTTTATTTGTTGTTAACTTTTTTTTGCTATGCAACAAATTCTTCGATTGTTTCTCAAGAGATTGTGCAGACGTTCTTAGAATCAATGTTGTGTTGGAAGCTCAATTTTATTATTAATGCATGTAGTCCTCGAAAAATGATATCATCAATAATACTGAAGTGTTTGAATTGGTTCTTGTTTTATCTAATCCAATAAATTGTCCAAATTATGTAAGTCTAAATAATTCGTTGATTAGTTAGCAGCTTTCCACTTTATGATTATTTTTTATATTTTTTTTTGTTTTAATGTATTCTCAATCATTTCTAACAGCATAATTTTGTCTATTTCGCTTGGCGATTTTCCTGCTATGCATAATGTTAAACTCGCATTCTTTCAAGATTTATACAATGACTAATAGTAATTAAAATTCAGTGCACATTTAATGTAAAGTTTAAAATATACTATTTCTTCAACAGTATAATTTAATAATAACACTAAAAATTTTGTTATAAGGATAAATTCATAAAAAAACAATCAAACAAGCTAAAGAATTTAGGTTTTTCTCAAAAAGCAAAAAAGATTTCGGGGAGAGGGTGATGTTTTCATTTTTAGTATATTACCAATGCTTAACAAAATGTGATAGTAACTTAAATTGATTTAAAGTTTGTTATTGTTTGTTTGTGGTTGTGTTGTTTAAAGTGACTTAATTTTCTAAAATAACGGTTAAGTTGATGTGCATCATAATGGCTCTATTTTTATAAACAACCATATATTAGGTTGGTAGAAAAATAATTGCGGTTTATGACCTTCAAATCCGTACATTTTTTTAATTTAAGTGGTTTTAAGTGGTCCATAACTGTTCGATGATTAACGCCTGACTTTTGTGCAAGCTCTCGAATTGTTGTGTGTGGTTCTGATTCAACTAACATCTTCAGTTGGTCGTTATGAACTGAAGAAGGACGCCCAAGACCTTTAAAATTTATAAAACAAAAAGCGCAATTATTTTCCTACCAATCTTATATATATATATATATATATATATATATATATATATATATATATATATATATATGTGTGTGTGTGTGTGTATTTATATGATTTGTATGTGTGTGTGTATATATACACATTTGTAAATATTTTCTATATCGATCAGTAAATTTTTATACATGTTTAAAATGCATTGTAACAACAATTTATGTACATATGTAGTTTTGGATACTTTAGTCAAGAATTAGAGGATGTTTTAGTTTCTTCTTTAGTTAGGTATTTTATTTTACGTAAAAAAAAACATGATTCATTAAGAAAATCCAGAGAGTTGAATATATTTGCAATTAGTACTAAGAATGACACTTAAAAATATTATATATGTATATATATATATATATATATACATATATATGTATATACACATACACATATATGTATATGCAACATAAATATTTCATACATATATTTGTATATTCTTATATGTATTTAAATAATTAGTTATAAGTCTAAGCCGTGTTAAAAATATATTACGTTTCTAAATCAATCCTTTCTTGTTGTTTAGGTGCAATCAAATTGACGCTGTTTACAAGATTAATCGACAATGAAAGGATTGAGTTAAAAATATACTAAATATCAGTTTTCGAGAATAAAATTTGAATATTGCATTGATTTCAAATTGACTAAAAATCAATATATTAAAATCTATGTCGGTGGTGTTAATGCAGCTCCTTTTAATACCTGAGTGATATTTTCGAATTTTAAGATGAGGTTCTAAAAAAGAAAACTGCAAAAGTTTAGATGAGTTTCAGTTATTATTATTAAACATATAATTTAATTCAATTATTCGTCTTAATTTCCCTGCGGATAAACAAAGTCATAAGAATTGATTGTTATTTTATAGTTCAGGATTGGATTTGTATGCAAGCAGAATTTTTATTTGATCGATTTTCACACAACTTGCATTTATATTCAAATCTTTTAATAATGCATGCCAAAAGAATAAAATTAGATTGCGTTAAGGGAGAAAGTGGGTCTAGCGGTGAAATATGTCAAAAATTAAAATTTGATGGAGAATTAATAGACGAACAATCTGTTCAGGTTGTATCCTGTCCGCAAATTACAAATATATCAGATAATACGGAAGAAGCGACATTTTCTGAAAATACAGATATTGCGGTTGTAACTAATAAAAAACAGGAAGAAGAAAAACATAAAGATGTAATGATTCCAGTTCTTTCAGATGAACTCGAAAATGATAATATACAGTTAATTAAAGTATTTGTCGATACAATATCTGATACCAAATACATTTCTAAAGTAATAACTACGTTAAACAATTTATTTCCATTACAAGAATTGCATCATTTAAAACGTGTTAAACAAAAAGAAGTTATATTACATATCGCTGAAAATTATACTGTTACGCATATGAAGAGTCTGTTTAAAGAGCGTAACTTTGATTCAAACTATCTGGAAAATAATATAAGAATAATCGAAGTTCCCAAAAACGCACCTAAAGTGAAAAAACAATATGTGATAGCCAATTCTATATGGCCTTGCAACTTTCATCCAAATAAATATTTGGAGAAACTGGTGACGAACACACTTTTTACAAATGGTGATGTAGAAAGACATGTAAAATATATGAAAATAGCAATAGACATCGCCGGTTTAATGAAAGAGTTAAATTCAGAACGTCGAACTTTCAATAGGGGCGTTGTTATAGTGGATCCGACAATTGATTCTATCGTAGCAATTGGTTACGATAATCGATTTAAAAATAGAGCACAACATGCAATTTTAGTAGGAATTGATTACGTGGCAAGGTCTCAAAAAGGAGGAACTTGGTGCTTTTACGACGATTTTAATAATGATTTAACAGATAACAAATATAAAAACGATGATAATTTAAATATTCGATTTATTGAAAGTACATCAAAACACTGCAATGCAATAAATAGTAGTGTATTGCCAACGTCTGAAGTTGTCAGTCATATTAACTGTAGTTTATGTAACGCATCCACTACACATGATGAAATAAATTGGTCGGATCAAAAATCAAGTCGGGTTACTGCAGGAGTACCGATAAAAGTATTAAATTATTTATTAGAGAAATATAACAAGTTGAATGTCGGTGCCAAACCCGTTCAGAAAGCTCTCAAAGAAGGTGAAACTCCGAAAGGACCTTACTTGTGTACTGATTATGATGTTTATGTGACTCATGAGCCTTGCTTTATGTGCTCTATGGCTTTAGTACATAGTCGTGCAAAGAGAGTTTTTTATGGAGTTCGAACACCGAATGGAGCTTTAGGAACAAAAGCTAAGTTACATACTGTTAAAGGATTGAATCATCATTACGAAGTGTTTGAAGGATTACTTGAAATAGAATGTAATTTAGTTTAATGTTTTATTTTTGATATGTAGGTTATTAAATTGAAAATATGTACAATAATAAATGTTATAAATTACATCTTTGTGTTGTTTTTAATTATTGTATCACATATTTTTCGAAAACGAATTATTTATAAAGTTCTGACCATTTTCATGTTGTTCTGTAGAAATTAAGTCCAGTAATTTTTTTAATTAATCCGTGTTAAGCAGTGCTTAGTAAAGTAAATGAAGAAAAATAGTACAATAAACATATGGTCAGCGTTATGTATGTTTATTATAAATTAAAAAAATTACTGTTTAAAAATAAATTTTAGGATCAAATTCATATCATGACATTTACGACGCATACATCACACACAAACATGTACAGATGTGTGTAGAAATTAGCGATAAATCCACTTGCAGTTATCTTGCAAACATACTAATCGTCCGTACGATGTCTACATAGTTATAGAAATAGCAGTTCGCTCGTGTATCTGTGTGTGTCTGTGTGCAAACAGTTAACTGAAAAGGACTCTGTTTTAAACGGAATATAACCCGAAAGACCTTTCTCATCTTCATCGCGATTGGTCATTTTTTTATTTGTTAAGAAACAATCGACAATTAAACAATCAAAACACGTTGGACGCGCAGAAATAAACAGACCACGTGATTGTAAGATGGCAGGACATGACATTGATAATGTCGAGTTAATTTTCCAATTGACATATGGACATTGAAAATAATCCGTTCAATGACCTTCTGGCTTCATTTGTTGGAATTCTGAAGTCGGTTGTATCATCATCGACATGTTTTCGTTACTCGTGACAGGATATTTAAAATAATTTGTTTAAGATGCAGTTCGTGTCGAACGAACAAATCAAATGCAAAATTGTTCATTCTATAATTCATTTCGTTTCGTTTTTAAATCGGAGCACATTTATTTAAATGCAATGGTATTAAAGAATCGATTATAAAACAATTTGTTGTCTGTTTATATTAGCTTTTTATATACAAAATATTAGATGCAATATTATATTTTACAATTATTGAATATTTACTATAATTACTAAATGTTTTATTTCCAAAAGTTCTAAAATAAAATGTTAGTAAAGTAATTCAATTTTCTATAATTATAATTTTTGACACTGTAATTAAATTTACATGCATCAATGGGTTTTCGCTACTACCACCCACAAAAAGTATGTCTGATTAATTTTTTTTCTAAACTCGCATCACATATTATCAAAATAATCAATAGTTCAATTATTGAACATTATAATGAAACATTTTTTTTCATAGTTGTGGAGAACAAAAATTAAAATAAGTAATTTTTTTTCTCAGTATGAATAGATGTATATTATAATTACATTTTACTTTACAATATAGTTTGGTGCAGTGACCAAATTAATTTTTACAAATTATTTTTTTAATTCGTCCCACAAACCGCAACAAATGTTCAGGTCAAAAATGTTCCATAATTGATTATTAATAATTTTTTAATATTGTTTGTTGCAGATTAGATTTTTTTATACCGTAATGCTTGGAAGATGATGGCATCGCTATCGAAATGCGTATAAGGAACAATCAAATTATTAATAATCAATTATTGAACATTAGTGATCAGAAAAAAAATACTTAACGGGATAAATGAAAAATTAATGTGTGAAAGTACATTTTATTGGATGTACTTCTTCTTCGATAGTGCTACAGCTCAAATCGAGCATTGGCCTCTTCAATTTTCTGCCTCCAGACATCCCTCTGTCTGGAATTCCTCCAGTTCATTACATCCAACAGTTCTACTGCATAGTAGACGTTTTGGTTTATTTTGAGGTTTCGTAACATTTATTGTTTTACGAGGTGGGATTGATTAGCCCCACACCCAACCCCCCTTTTCGGATGACTATTCTCCCGCTCTCGCTAGCCCTAACACCTTTCGTCATAGTGGTTACCCGGTATTGAGTGAGGTTACTCAGGTTACCAGGATTAACTACTTGGAAGTGAGAGTCGGAATTGGGTAAGAGAGGCTATGCGACGCTAGCTGGAGTCAGTGTCGTGTGGTACGCACGGACCACCCCATTTAAACCTCTTATTTGATGTACATTTTTATTTTTTTCTTTGTATTTAAGAACATTAACTTTATCGCAATGGACGCGTAAAACGAATATAATATTTAATAAAGAAAAATTTTAACTCGCGTCAAATAAAGCTAAGAGTGCCGTAAGTGTAATTAAAAGTCTGTAAATATGTAAGTCTTCCAATCTTCCCCGACTTCGTCTTGTTCTCTCTAACCTTACAGTGAATATAGAAAGTATGGAATCATATTATTTGCCAATATAATATATATATATATATATATATATATATATATATATATATATATACGAGGGAAGGTCAAAACATTCATGCAATGGTTGAGATGGAACGGGGAATAGGGAGGATTTTCCGCTTACCCGTTTGAAAGTAAGTTTCTCCAGCAGTGTATGTATCAAGTTGCAACTCATTCTGAGAAGTAGTGTATAAGTTATCATTTGAAACGCGTGTCAATCGAAAAAAAGTCCTCAAAATGGGGAAATTTGAGTTTCATGTTGTTACTGAGTTCGTCACAAATCAAGAAAAAATGCCTCAAATGATTATGAAAAAGATGAATTCAGTCTACGGTGTCTTGTCCTGAGAAAATCATGATTTACAAGTGACATGATCTCTTCAAACAAGGCAAAGGGTCAATAGAAGACAACCCATGTTCAGGAAGGTCCGTCGAAGCAACTTCGATGAAAATTGTAAAAACGCGGAGAAATTAAAATTGGATAATACCTGTTTAAGAAGAATTAAATCGCAGACATGGCTTGAGTATCGGCTACAACCGTTTTGAACATTTTATATTATCATCTTGATATGTCCAAGATCAGTGAAAAATGGATACCAAGAACGCTCACATCACTCCAATGCGACACTATATTGTAGCATCGAAGGATTTCTTGAATCTCTGTAAAGACAATCCCGATTAAATTTTATACCAAATAGTTACTGGAGATGAAACGTGGGTTCATCACTATGAGTTTGAATCTATTTCTTTACTAATAATATCTTCAAGTCTATTCGACATTGATTTTATGTAATTATTAATTATGATAGGTGGAAATTTTTCATATTCTTCCACAAGAGATTTTTTCAGTTCAGTTATATTAGATGTTCAGTTTAATTTCTATCCAGAGAATCTTATAGTATTTCTAGCTTTTGTTCTATTATACTTCATCAAGACATTCTAATCAGTGTTCTTTAAATTTTATTATTTTTATATGTAATGCCGAAAATATCTATAGTAATTTTCAATTAATATTATTTGAGGTAAAGAAACTAAAAAAATATTTTTAAATACTAATTAGTATATATGTAATTAGGAGATTAGGAAAATATTGAATTATAGACATTTATGTACATTTCAATTATTGTTAACATATGTTTATGTATAAGTGACATTAATTATCTTTCATGCTATTTTTGTTTGCCTTATGATTTTATCAAATAAAACATAATTCTATTAGGTATACAAATTTATTCGATACCTTTTATTATAAAAAAATGAATGTTTACAAAAAAATGGAATACATTTCAATCCTCAAAATATTGTTTATTATTTTGTATAACTTTTCTGTATCTATTGGGTAATTAACGAATCGCTCGTCGAAAAAAAGATGGCGGGTTTGAGTCGATAAAATCCTAATGCTTTTTCGGCCCACTTCCATTGTTTTAGCATCTTTTGCATATTTTATGCATCACAACGCCTTTGTTAAAACTGAGCGAATCATTCCAGCGACATTGGCAGTATTTTTTTTAACTGAAATGTGAAAAGTATGCAATGTGTAATACGCTGCTTTTCGAACCTCATCGTGTTGACTATAATGTTTTTTGAGGTTGTGCCAACTGCTCAACCAAGATATATAGTGTTTTTAAGTCTTAAAGATGGAATTTCAAAATCCTCAAACGACAAGAGAATATTTTAATTTAAAATAGAGTTTATGCTTGATTCAATTTAAAGGCACCAAATTAATTTTCATAGAAAATATATTTTTAAATGTACTGTATTATTGTACAGTACAGTTAACATTAGTAATAATTAAATAATTAGGTTCATAACTTAATGTAAAAGTTATAGTTTTATTTTATAAAAGATCATCGATTATATATATACATATATATATATATATATATATATATATATATATATATATGTGTGTATATTATGCACATACATATTTATATATACATGCACTTATAAATTATGCCTTTATAATTTACTAAAGTTACATTGGTATATTATTTGAAAATAACTACAGGTGATTGTTGATGCTTTTAGATGTGTAAATACAATCCAATAAAATTCAGTTATTGAAATAGCAAATTATAACATATAATACTTTTATATATGTATATTGGTTAGTGAAACAAAAGTATCATCCGTATTTTTTAAAAAATTTATATATAACTAAATAATTGCAGTTTTTATTTTCTGAATTGTAACCTTATTTTTTCAATGAAAGTATCATTTCATTGTGTTTCTGTTAATATCATTTTAAAGTGCATTGTTCAGTCTGTTTTTTGCTAACAGCGACATTGGTTTTATTATTAATTTTGCTTCAAATTGGGCTATTGAATGAAAAATGGAAAAGAAACAAATAAGAGTAAATTTTTGTACAAGTTCAAAATGGGCGGTAAAGCAGCAGAAACTACTCGTAAACTAAACGATGCTTTAAATGTTGATACTGTTAAGGAACATATGGTACAATGGTGGTTTCAAAAATTTCTTGCTGAGGACGAGAGCTTTGAAGATGAAGAAGGTCTCTGACGTCCTTTTTCAGTTCATAATGACCAACTAAAGGCGTTAATTGAATCAAAACTACGCACAACAATTCAAGATCTTATACAAAAGTTAGGTGTTGTTAGTCTTTCGATATTTCTGGACCACTTAAAACAGCTAGGAAAATGAAAAAAACTTGACAAATGGCTGCATAAACCGCAATCATTTTTCTATCAACCTAGTATTAAGAATCAAACAACAGTTATTTGTTATTTCATTTTATTTGAAATTAATTTGTTTGTGTGTGTGTATATATATATATATATATATATAACATACAGAATAAAGGAATATATAATTTAAATATGTTTTTCTAATTCCAGAATAGTCAACCACTTATGTTTCATCGACTAGTCAATCGGAGTGTCTATATCAGGACTGCATCTCAAACCAGTTTAAAACCATCATCGATAACGTATAAAAATTTACCAACGAGGTCTGGCTTCTGGATACCTAAAAGAGAGAAGAAAAGGTTAACATTCTGTTCTACTATTCCAGAACCATTTCGTTAATTTATTGAGTCATTCGATAAAATTAAGAAGCTTCTATCAGGAAATAAGATTCCTTCGAGTTATTGTGCGGAGTGAAATCAATAAAATTTTCAGTGCTCTTAATATCAGTGGAAGGAGTAACATTTTCTTTAGTTGCGTCATTGACATGAAATATTCTTGAAAAATGTGCCTGCTTTACGATACAGATCCTTTAAACAAGCAGCTTTCAGGACAGATTTGTTTAAAGAAAAAACTAGATTACTTATTAAAATTATGTAAGTTGAAAATTTTAGGCTGATGTTTGAAATATTGACTATTGTTAATTTGATTGATTGAAAAAAGCATGAATATTTTTTTTATTAGTACAAACAAGTGCCATTCTATTATTAAAATTAAAATTTTCAATAAATACATTCTCAGTAAAAAAAATGTGGATAAACGTGTAGATTAAAAAATAACTAAATTCGATTACTTGAAAATAGAAAATACCAGTCATTAAAAAGACAGTTTTGTGTTTCCATAAAAGATTTGTTACCGGTGAAGTTTTTTTAATAAAATGACATGTAGCATCGAGATTAATGAAATATCAACATCATTTGAAAACTATTTGATGAATGATTCAACTGATAAAAGAAAATTGCAAGAATTACTCATTTAAAAGAACTGTATATTAATGATTACAGCTATGCCATAAAAATTAACCAATAAATTCTAATGAAGATCGTAGCTAAAAGAGTTGAGAAATATTTTTGTATGTAAGATTTACAGGTACAAATATACCGATTCAAGTAGCAAATAGTGTTACAGAACTAAATATTTGCAAAATTAAAGTAAATAAAATGTAATTCAAATAATACGTAAAAAATAGATAACAAACAACTGAAACCATGAAAATTTGTTAAAAATAGCTTTGAACTAATCTTCATTTAAACAAAAATTTTCCAGTATTCATTTTGCATAACAAGCAACACAATAAATCATAAACGTGCTACCATAAATTTCAGCTTAGCTCTTAAATTGATTTAAATTAGAAGAACAGTCTACACAGCTCAAAAAGTCAACAAGCTTATTAAAAACAGTACATTGAATCTAATTGTATTCTGTACAATTTAGTGTAAACTTACCTCGAGTGTCTTACAGACCATTTAAAGCACTGTATCGTTATTAATTCATATAGTTGAAAATATTAAACTGAGCTTAAAACATCTTAGTGATTAGTACGATCGAGCACACAAATATACGTACGTGTACGACATTGTATCGTACAGTTTGTCATGAAAATTAACATATCGTCTTGAAAATTCTTTCGTGATTATTAAAATTATTATATTTTAAAATTTCTGGGAATTAAAAATTTACATAATATTAAATTTAAGTATTTGAAAATAATGCAATACAGTGACCATTATCTGTAATTTAATCTATTTACATATCATTTAAATAAATGATCTTAATTACATATGGAAATTATTATAATTTCACTCAATAATTCACTTGAAAACTAAAAAAAAATAAAAATAACAAAATTCACTTAATAGACAACATTATTAATATCGAAGTGCCGTAAATGCTGAAAAATATTTTTTTTTCTGTCATCTAATCAGTGCCTTGTCATCGTCTAGTGTGGCCTTTATCTACTCTTTATCAAACTTTTAATTAAATACATAAGCAAGTAAATAAAGTCAACAGACTTTGTAACGAAAAAAAAAACACTTGAGTTGATTTGAAACACTGCTCAGTGTGTTTAGATTCTTTAAAAAGTGCACTTAAAATTACCATACATTTGATTTTTATAAAATTAATTTGTCATTAAAATATATATCAGATTTCACAGTAAATTGTGATTATAGTAAATATAATTAAGTTTGATATAAACTCTGAATTCTAATAGTGAATTTATAAAATTGCAGTCCTTAATACATATATGAAAATATAAAAAAAAACAACTGTTAAAATAAATACCTTAAAGGAACCATTAAAACATTAAAATTATTAAAAAATCTGTTTACTGACATTTGAATATTAATAAGAAAATAGCTTGAGGTGTGAAAAATAAAAAAGTATCGATCAAAAAATATAAATTTTACTTTTGTTAAAAGTAAATTCAGTTAAAAATCTGTTAGCAAATTGCAGTTTTAATGAAGAAAATAGTTTCGTTAATTTAAATTATAGACCTTAGCATATGAATAACATATGTAACATTTACCTTTAAGTGATAAGTGATTGAATTTAGAATCCATTTACAACTGAAATTAAATTGGACCACTCGTTGTAAAGAATAAAATAGAATAACACGATTTTTTAAAATTCCTGTTATTGAAAAGTCTTCATGTACCGTGTAATTCGATTTTATAAGAGAATGCTTTTTTTACCATAATTATCGCCAATACGGCATGCACATTTAAATAAAGTCAAAGCGTTAGTGGTGGTTTCGTACAAAAGTGTTTATTTTTGTAGTTTAGTGGACATTCTAAAATATTTCCTCGACAAATCGAGTGACGAAATGTATTTAAAAAAGTGTGTTGTGAATTTAAATATTTTCTGAAAATACAGCGAAACAGACCTTAAAAATACTCAAATTCACTCAGATGGAACGCAGCACTGTGCTCGTCTTACGACAACAACTTGTGGTTGTTAAAATGAACGGTGTTGAAAACGAACTACTACAAAGTCATAGGCAACGTGAACCGACCGGAATCAAGAAACTTTACAATTCGTTCTTTGTCTTATTCTAACCTATTTCAGTGTGTGTAATTCGTTTAATAACTCGTATCGATTGATTCTTTTCGCTGGAAGATCTTATAATTATCAGTCAAGTCGAATTTTAATTATTTTTTTTTGAAAATCAATTTTGTATGTGATATTAATGATTTGTTTTTTATTCGGATTGTTATAATATTTTTAGTGTTGTTGATATGTATAAAGTAATTTTATTTTATGGAAGAGTATTTTCGGTTTGCGGTTTAATGTATTTTACGTTCGAAGATCAATTTATTTGGTGTTTTAAAGACAACCACCTTTAGGAGTTAATTGGGAATACAGGTATGGTTCAAATTTTCTTTTATCTAAAAATATAATTATTTTATACTATTGCAAATATTTTGTGCATATGTATTTTTTTTTTAGTATATTAAAATAGTTCATATGAATTATGAATTTTTATTGTATCATATGCAATCTTTTCTAAAATCTTTATTAGCGTTAGTAAAATATTCCACATCGATATTTTCTTATTAGTTTTTTATGCATATCTCTTTAATTTAGAATTGCATCAGTAACTGAAAAAAGCTAAATATATTAGTTTTTTGTACATTACAATATATATATATATATATATATATATATATATATATATATATATATATATATATACATACATACACATACATACACATATATACTAAATGATTAATAACCCTAATATCTAATATGAAAAAATCATTGAAATAATAATATTTCAGTGATTTTTTGATATGACTTCTAATATCACTCTGTAGAAAAAATATGGGTATTAATAACCTAGAATTCTTTAAATAAAACTTTTATATAATTTGTTAAATAGTACATTAATGTGAATAACTTAAAATTTGATTTTTGATGGAATGAATATATCTTTTGAACAATAAATTCAAGTTTAAATAGATTAGACTATTTATAAACCAATATTTTTCTATTATTCTTTATCATTTACCAGAGATCATAAATGATTTCTGTTGCTATCTAAATTATATACATTGAATATTTTATTTTTTCACCTTATGGAATTGGAATTATATTTATATATTTCAATTATTAATACAAAAGATCCAAAAGTATCCAGATAACAATTAAATTTATAAAAACAAAAAAAAATTTTTTTTACATTTATTTTTTGAATGTTAGATTTGAAAATTAAAATTCTCTAAAGTGTATAAGGGTTTTGACAAAAACGAAACAAGATTATGCCCATAAAACTTATTGAAGAGTCACAGGATTCAGAGTTGCCGTCTTGAGCGTAATATTCACTGGCTGTAACAGACTTCCCAATTTTCTCCTTCCTCTCTTCGAAATACTTTCAGAAATCTTCTATGCAAATTTTGTTCAGATGTTCTGTTGTACTCTTATTTATGTTCCACGTCGCCAAAATGAATTCTTACCAGGTTTGTTTGTTACTTTTAATAATATAAAAAGCCAATGGGCGGAATCTAATAAATTGGGCGGTTGTTCTGTCATTGTTATTTGTTTTTGATTCTAAAATTTCTTCACCAATAACGTTAAATGGGAAAAATTATTTTATGACTAGAACTCCGATGTTTGACTCCGATGACGTACCTTTTTTCCCAAACGCGTTAGAAAATTCTTGTAGAAGTAGTGTTTGACCTGTTGTCTCACTGAATGATATTCATGATATATTTACTATCTAAAAGAAAATCAAAATTGTCTTCATTTAAAAGCGTGACATTCTTACTTTCTTCTAACTAAAAGAGGTGATTGTTTATTCAAGACGTTATCTTAATTTTGGGGTTTTACTGGAATATCCACAACTCATCCCGTGTTATTATTATTTAGAAAGTCTAAATAATTATCTCTTTTTTCCACCTTGCTCAAGATAATAAGGTGAAGTGTTTTACTGAGAGATGAAACAAATGCAACATTTCGATCCTGAAAAAAGCGGGAGTTACTGAAATAATGTCATGATAATTCGTTTAAACAAAGTAAATTTAGTCATTCAGCGACAAGGTTATAGCGATAATCTTCTGGGGTGAACACCTTGTTTATTTAATAGATTTCTTGGAATGAAGATTCACTATGAACTCAGAAAAGTATATTGAATCTTTGAAAGAAGTTAAGAAGGCGTATTTGTCGCATTCCAGGTCACTGTGATTGAATTGTATGTTGTTATGGCAATGCAGGTCCGTATCCAGACCGTCATATTAGAGGAGACACAATTTTTGAGGGGGAAATTTTTTTATGTCAAAATTATTGAGGGTTACGGTAGAAACGCTCTCATAGAAACGATTTTTTTTGCGCGTAGAAATGTTTTAATCTTCAAGTAAACCTAGAAGATTCTCCATAATTTTCAAATCTAAAATAGAAGATTTTGTTAGGGGGGCAAACGGAGCAGCCGGGAGGGAAAATGACCCAACCCCCTGACTACAGGCCTGTGACAATGTGAAATCATTCATTTCGAAACTCATCTAGGAAACTCTAAAACGAAATAAATGTAATATCTTCCCACATTCCTTATAGTCAAGATCAGGTAACATTTGACTTCCACTTATTCTGATCACTAAAACATAATCTCGAAGGAAGGCATTTGAATTCTGATGACTAAGTTAAAGCTGCTTTCAAAGATTGGCTGGGAGCATAACCACCACATTTCTTATTATACGTTATCAGAAGTGTATTGATAATAGTGGTGATCATGTTTATATATATATATATATATAGGGGTTAGCAAAAGTATTCAAACAATTTGCAATTTTAAACAAAATGCTAATTTTCTATTTAAATTAAAGGCGCCATTTTCAAATTTTCACTATTTTGTTTTATTTAAACCTATTATGTTTGACATATAATTATCAATTTAATTTTCATCAATACACTATTCCAGGAAACCAAAAAATATTCAACACAAAAGTATTCGAACAAATGATTCATAACCATCAAAATGTAATGTAGTTTTTAAATTAATATTTTGTAAGCTTTCCATTAGCATTAACTACAGCTAGAATACGTTTTGACATAGATTTAGCTAAATTGTGTGTTTGTTCTGGCGTTATTTTGCTGTATTCTACCAAAATATGTTTTTAGCTGTTTTTTATTGGAAGTGTTATGTTTTCTGATACACTTTTCCATAAGGGCCCATACATTTTCTATTGGGTTCATGTCTGGCGATTGAGGAGGAGTTTGCAGTACATGTGAGCAATTATAAATGATCCACAGGCGCAAATTGTAAGCGGTGTGCTTCGGATCGTTATCTTGTTGAAAATAAACACTCCAATCTATTCCCATATTTTTAGCACTTTCTTTCAAATTATTTTTTAATATATTTAAATACATCATCGAGTCCATTATCTTATCAGTTATTTTACTAAGTTACCTTTACCTTTGATCGACATGCAGCCCCACACCATTACTCCACCGCCATCGAATTTAACAGTTCTTTTAAGATTTTTAAAATTGAGATCGCTTCCAGGTCTTCTCCTTACTAGAATACGACCATTCGACCCAAAAATGTTGAACTTACTCTCGTCAGAGAAAATTGTCATCCCAAAATTTTGGAACCACATTTAAGTACTCTTTTACAAACTCCAAACGTTTTTTCCTGTTTGATTCACTTAATGCAGTTTTTTTTCTAGCAACTGAAGCTCGATGTCCGGCTCGGTGAATTGTTATTCTTATTGTATCGGCACTTACACAGTTGTTACTAGTGCTATTGATAACTGCAAATAGCTTTGGAGCACTAATTCTGAGATTTTGGTTCACTTCATGCAGAGTTTTTCTTTATTGTTTGGCTGTTGTTTTCCTTGTCCGACCGATACGAATTTTATTTTCTACTTTTTTATCTTATAACGCTTAATTATGCTATAAACAGTACGACGACTTCTTTCCACAATTTCCTCGATTTCATTTAGTGTTTTATTTTCTTCGCGATGTTTTATAATTAATTTTCCAATAAAGAACATATCTAAAAAGAATACTTTTGGAAGAATGGAGCAAAATAACGCCCGAACAAACACACAATTTAGTTAAATCAATGTCAAAACGACTTCTAGCTCTAATTAATGGTAATGGAAACTCTACAAAATATTAATTTAAAAATCACATTATATTTTGATGGTTATTTATCATTTGTTTGAATACTTTTACGTTGCATATTTTTCAGTTTCTTGGAAAAGTGTATTAATGAAAATTAAATTTGTAATTATAAGTGAAACATAATAGGTTTTAGTAAAACCAAATAGTGAACATTCTGAAACAACGCATTTAATTTAAATGGAAAATTAGCAATTTGTTAAAATTACCAACTGTTTGAATACTTTTGCTGGCCGTTGTATATATCACGGTCGTATATACAGGTCTGGCAACGAATAGCAGTTTCAATGATGAAAACGGTATCGTTTGTTGGTCGATCTTTTTAATTACAATTTCTGCCATTACACGGTACTATCCGTAGAGGAATACCCTTCTATCTAACCATACCTTGTCACCGCTGTCGCAGTTTTCTACTAATCGAATTTTCATGGAAGTTGAGTATTAAAAAATAATGAAATGTCATAGAATATTAAAAGATGATAAATGTCTCGCACTTACACATATTTAATAATTTTCTTTGTTAATACATATTTAAAATTCGCGCTACATTGTGAAAGATAAAGGAGGGAGTGTATCTCTTCACGGGTGGCGTCTCATGTTGGCAGAGATTATTATTAAAAAGTTCGACCAACAAGCGATACCGTTTTCAAACCGTCGTTACCAGACCTGTATGCAAGGTCGTTGTATATACACACTCTTTAAAGGTTATATGCTAAGCTTTCTTTTTGTTTCTTTCCAATATATGAAATCGATCAAGAAATATGAAATAACGTGAAAAATATTTCATTTCTCTATTATAAACTCACTCCAATATGTATAAGTCTCAAATTAAATTTCAATGAATCAAGTTGTTATAATAACATAGTTTTTGACTATTGTAACAAGCTTCAGCATAATAATGGAGGTTATGTTACTTGTAGTGATGAAAATACGATGATTGTAATGTACATAAAATATTAAGAGTTCTAAAAAATAATACACAAATGCAGCTTTATATTAAACTAAAATAATATAATAATCAGTCGAGTATATGTTTTTATAAATTTAATTATTGTTCGGAGAGTTTTGAAATTGACTTTGTATTTAGTATTATAAAATTTTATCTCTTTAAAATAGTATTTTTTAAGATGCATAATGTAATAATGAAAAAGTATAAATAGTAAGTAATAGTAAAAGAGTATCAATAGATAATTTAATTATTACCTTAATTTTTATATAGTCCTTTACTTTTTGTTCAATATTAATTTTTTTATTGACAAAAAAAATGAAGTATTTTTTTCTTGACTAGAAATCAAGGAAGTATATTTAATGAACGTTTCCTTTATTATTGTAAAATATATAATCTGGATTTTTATTTTTTTTTTGATTTTAATTACAGAACATACTTTATTATATTGGATGTACCAATTTATTAAAATTACGAATAGCATTCGTAAATGATAAAATTGATAAAAAAAATAATAGATATTGTATAATTATTATTCTGATATCAAACATACTTCTTCTAAATTTGAATTTTTCAAATATTTGCATACAATTCAAGTTTCAAATGTTGTTCTTTTTCTTAACATTAACCGTCTATATTTGAACGATTCGTAAGTAGACAACAAAATTTTTATACTTTTTTATTTTTTTTTGAAATTTATTGAAAGTAATATATTGTTATTTTTATTGCAGAATAAACATTTATAAAAAGACGAGTTTTCGACACGTGAAATCGAATGAAAATTATATATAAAGGAAATTATAAACGTTGTGAAAAAATACACTTTTTTGAAGTTATCAGAAAAAGTAATTTTCTGACAAAAACGTTCAAAAAATTCGAACAAACGAATAATGCAAAATATTAACTGAAAATAGTGGCCCTTGAGTGTCAGTGAAACATCTAATATAAAAAGGATTTCGCCGTACTCTGGTTTGAAATCTAAAAAAATATATTATATATATATACAAGAACAGAAATCGATAAGTACGGAAATATAAAATCATAAAAAGTAAAGCTTTTATCAAAAAAGTGAGTAGCAGAATCAAATAAAATAAATTGAAATAGACATGAAATAAAAATAATCTTAAGACAATTCAAATAATTCGATCATAACATATTTTTAAAAACATAATACAGAAATAATAAATATCCGTTTCAAAAGAATTTTATACATAATTTACATTTTTTTTTCATCTAAAAAAAAGATTTAACCGGAAATCGGTTGGAAATCCATTGCGAAATTAAAAATCTTTCGGGCAATAATTAGAGAAAAGTAC
This sequence comes from Acanthacorydalis orientalis, assembly GCA_034766995.1. NCBI lineage: Eukaryota > Metazoa > Arthropoda > Insecta > Megaloptera > Corydalidae > Acanthacorydalis > Acanthacorydalis orientalis. The sequence continues at coordinate 13,753,420 of CM068317.1, read as the reverse complement.
TGAAAATATTTTTGGTGTAATATTATTTTTGTTGTAAGAACGTAAACGTTAAGTAAAGTAGAGAAAAATTATTCATTATTTAGTGTATAAATATATTCAATTTAGTTTTCTTAAATTCTTCTAAAGAGAAATTTAAAATTAAACATTTGATCGATAAAAACGAGAAACACAAAAATACATTTTAATGAACTTATTAATGTCTAGTAACGAACGATAAAGTAATTGTTTTTTTTTTAAAAAAAAAAAACAAAAGCAAATTAGATATTTTATTGAAGATCTGTAAATCTTCGAGAATAGTTTTTGAAAAAATCTTCATATATTCGCCTCAACTATTCTATGGAATGGACAACCGTGAGAGACGGTTGAGCATCACTACTGATTTTTACAATATTATGGATTTGTACGAACAGCACTCAGAAAATAGTTTATCCGATCAATTGTTTTTCACTGAAGCGGCCAATTACGATATAGGGCTAAAAAATTTTTGGAACGTAAACGGAATGGACTCAAACGAGTACGAAAACAATGACTACTTTCCATGGTCACACGACTTGAAAACAACGATAACCGGCGTGAAAAATTACAGCAGTTCGAATCAATCGTGTGAGACGGTGAACAGAAAATATGATCAGGGCCAGAATTTATCACAGAACCATATGAGCGTCTCGGATCAAATTGAGATCATCCGACATACTCTTCAAAATAATGGTAAAACGATGTCGCCCAGTGCTGGCGGGCATTCATTACAACATAACGGGACGAAATTGCCGCAGACAGTTTTAATGCAAAGTGAAGTCGATACGGATTCGAAAAATCGTTTTTTGAAAAAGAGGAAAGCCGATTGCGAAGGCGATGCCGTCAAAGGAAAAATTTCTATTATCGCGAAAGAACACTTCGAGAGCGACCTGCCGTCTAAGGATCCACTTGCTCTTGATACGTGCGAACAAGAAACACAGGAGAATGGCAGGCAGAATGGCAGACTTAAGAAAGAAAGAACCGATGATGGTAAGTTTTTTTTTTCAATAATACATTATTTTTTACAAGTCACATTATAGTATATCCTCGATTTAATCCTTTGACTGCGGCGCACTCCAACTCAGAGCCGTCAATATATACGGCGATAATTTTGCTTGTATGTCAGTGGGACTGGGTGGCGTGGTGCACACTTCCTGCAGTATTGCTGCCGGCGGAAGCACGCAAGATGATCACTTAATCAAAATCAGATCAGTAATCAAAAATGTTATTGGCTGTAAATATACTAGTGAATAAGAGAGAGCGTAAATATACGCATTTCGTACATATCGATGACTAGGACAGGGCGTATATATACGCCGTTAGCAGTCAAAGGGTTAATAGTTGAATTTGAGGAAAGGTGTGTCTTATATTACTGAATTTTTGTTAGGGTATTTACACATGGTCCGATAATTCGAATAATTATATATATATATATATATATATATTATTTATATATATATATATATGTATGTATTATATATATATATATATATATATATATATAATACATATATATATATATATATATATATATATATATATATATATGTGTATATATATATATATATATATATATATATATACACAGTCAAATCTCTTTTTATGCGGTAAATACGTTCCACAGAAAACAACATAAAAAATCTCACAAAAAAGACGTAACTTATGTTAAAAAATTAAGGATACGTTCCATAATTTTCTAAAATCACGTAAAACCAAGTTAAAATGCATCCAAAATCACATAAAAAAAGTTAATAAAAATTCACGAAAATAAGAGTGCCTAGATATAAAACAAAAAGGAAGTTTGTTTTAAAAATTTGTTCATATAATTTCATTGCAAAGTAACAATTCTTTTTACATTTTTTCATCAAAAGTGTCGTCACTCTCTGACAATGTTCGGCACCATTTGCGAACTGGTGCGAAATCACTTTCATCATTAGATGACATAGTTGGTGCATCAGATCTGCATAATAAAGACAGTGATTCTTCACAAACAGAATTAGCGTCAACTTCACTCTCGTTCTGCGTTGATTTTTATCCTCTGACAATTTAATCAGTGATTAAACTTTGCGATGATGATTTTACTAATTTTTTATACAGTTCGCGATACCCATACATACAATTTTTCAGCTCATGTTGGAATTTGAAAGCTCGTTCAGAATTTGTGTCATGAACAAGAAAATGATTTTCCAATTTATTGCAAAGGTGAGGGTCAGAAGTGAAGACCTTCTCGAATTATATATGTAGTGAGGGGGATAGTTTTTTCTTCCGCTTCACTATCGTTTTCTGGATCTTCGACGATATCTAAAGTTATACCAATAATATCATCGTCACTTAAGGCATTATCCAGAAGCAATTCGTTTACATCATTCTGGATAAAGGTACCAAAACCGTCTCTATCAATTTCATGTGCCAAAGTAATGATTTCAGCTGATAATGTCGATGTTTGAATGGTTGCACTGTTTGCAACACATCCAGGCCAATCTGCTTTCCAGCAGGCATTTAAAGTTTGTAGTCTTATTTCAGCGATAGCGGACATAACATGATTTAAACAGTCCAAAATAGAAAATTTTGAATAAAAAATATAAATTTTAAAAAATATAATAACTTATTTTTAAAATTTTGTAAACAACGTGCAGAGAAACCCCAAATTTGCATGAAATATGCACCGAATAACTTCAAAACCGCATTAAAAAAATACTCATAAAACAGAATAGACTATATATATATATATATATATATATATATATATATATATATATATATACAGAATTTTCCAATAAGGACACCATTTTTTAATTTGAAGTAGAACAGAATTTGCGCTGAAATTTCAAGTTTCTTTATTGTAAATAATAGTTGGCGGTATGCTATTTATAAATGAAAAATAATATTGTGTAGGTGGCCCCACAGTGTGCTTTCTTACAAGTAACCATTCTTTTGTTAAACTTTTCTATAACATCCGTACACAACTAGGGCTCTATCTCATCAATTTCTCATTGGAATTCATCCTTTTGGTCGGAAATTGTTTTAGGATTATTGGAGTACACATGTCATTTAGTGTGACCCCAAAAAAAGTAGCCAAAGAGTTAATTAATGTTAGAATTGAGAAAACAGAAACCGCAATTATTTCCCTACCGGCCTAACTGGTACTCTTTCATATTGAACCTCTTTACAGTGTCTAAAGAGGTGTCTAAATGATGCACTTAACTATTGTAACTTTAATGATATATGGGAGTAATTAATAATTTTAAGTAAAAAAAGTGCATAAATACAATGATGTTATTATAATTACTAGAAAATGAAGAAACATTAGAAATGAAAAAATGAAAAATAAAATGCAATTTTACTAAAAATTTCCACTGAAATTTTAGAAAAAATGTTTGGATCGTTGAGTTGAAAAATAGAAAAATAAAAAGACGAAAAGTGAATCTTTCCCCGTTTAGTTAATAATATTTTTATTTTCACAAATGAAATTTTCACTCATCCCACACATCACAAGAATAACTCTAATCAAAAATGTTCATTAATTGATCAATAATATATTTTTATTTTTGTTTACAAACATTTCGATGATATTTTCTTGTTCTAAAAAATGTAAAGGTTCAGACGAATTTCATAAAAGCTTTTTCTGTATCAAAGCACTCCAAAGATGATTGTATTGCTGTTAAAATGCTTGTAAGAAACATTCAGAAATGATCAATAATTAATTATTTAACATTTTTAATGACAAAATATTTGTGGTTTGCTTGTTCAGAGAGGTGGGGGAATAAAACATTTATTTTTGAAGATCCTTATTATATATATATATATATATATATATATATATATATATATATATATATATATATGTGTGTGTGTGTGTGTGTGTGTTATTTAAAAAATTATTTATTTTGCACTTCTTCCTTGTATATTGTTAAGCCTTATAAGGGGATTTACACCATTTTTTATACAAGTGCTAGGTTGAGGTAAGCATCTAATTTTAATCCTGTTTAGGATATTTGGTGCTTCAAATAATAGTTTTTCTGAATGCTTGAAAATGAGAGTAAAATGGCTTAATTTCTGAATCATATAATGAGCAGAAAAATGCGACCAGGTCATTGAGATAAGATTTTAATTCAAAAAGATTTATTTTGCGAATTGGTGCTTTTTTCGCCATCGTCACTTTCACCGTCCATTTAATAGCCAGTCGACACCGTCATCTATCTTTTGCCGGTTTTTTGAAACTTTCCCCGGCATCCAAACTCCTAAGCCCACACAAGTCTCCTTACCTAACTCCTGTCTTCTCTTCAAACCCGGCTAATAAGCTAAGGCTTAGACCCCGGACCCACTTCCGCACCCATCAACGTGTACACAAAACACAAGATGTATTATTTCCAATCAATAAAATTATTTTTGATTTTGATTTTTTGGTCAGCTATCTCCTTTTTGTCATCATTTAATATCCCGAATTATACTTGTTTTCCATTTATCACTGTGTGAGAGCACTTTCATTATTATTTAAATACAAACGCATCAGCCAAATAATGACGAAGAAGGAAGGACTGAAAAAAAATTAGCTTGTTAGATTCGAAATCTGTTAAATCGAAAATTTGTTCTACAACTCTGTAAACGAGTACGGATTTTCAAATGCAAAATTTACATATAAATTTAATTTAATGATAATAATGCTTAATCCATTAAACAAATAATAATAAATGTAGTTTTTATCAATTTATGAGCGATAAATGTAAGAATTTGATCCTTGATGACGTTATTGTAATTTCAGTTATCAGTGTTTGTATCTTTAATGAAAATCACATCTGTTAAAAATGTTCGGAACATATTTTTGAGTAAACTATGTGTATATTCACGAGAAATGTTGTTATATTGAATGATATTTGATCCTAACGTTTTTATGGAAATTTTGATTGTCTCATGTGGCCATTCTGTGAACTTGTATAAAACAAATAAACCAAATTACGTTGTTTTTGTTTTTATCTTCGTCATATATTTTACAAGAATAGTTTAAAATTTTTGATATTAAACTTCCCGGAGTTTGTTATAATGATAGTTAGCAGTATTTTTTTAGCAATTTGTTGTCGTGTTATTTTAATAGTTTTCTTATCAAGACTAATATATATATATATATATATATATATATATATATATATATATATATATATATATATATAAACGTCACAATAGAACAAAAAATTAAGACAAAACAGTTGAATTATATATATATATATATATATATATATGTATATATATATATATGTATGTGTGTGTGTATATGTGTGTGTGCATACAGTAGTTCACAGTGAAATTAGGACACTACTAAGAAAAAAATAATTTCAAAATAATTGATGAAATGAAACTGGGATGAAAAATTAATGTCATTTTAGTTACCTTTTAATGTATTTTCTGACTATAAGAAATAAAAATATAATTAGTTCATATTCGCTACTCTCACCGACCCCCGGGGGCTCCGCCCCCGCTCACTTTCCTTGTATCGTATATAGCCGCTCAATATCGTGTATATATATATATATATATATATATATATATATATATATATATGTATGTGTATATGTATATATATATGTATGTGTGTATGTATATATATATATATATATATTAGGTTGGTGTAAAAATAATTGCGATTTTTACGAATCGAGTATAAAAACGCACATATAAGTTAAAAATTATATTTATTTATCAAAATAAAGACCATCTGCCTGCACACATTTCTCCCAACGGGAAATAAATTTGTTTATTCCTATAAGATAGAATTCTGGTGTCCTGGAATTAATAAATTAAAAAAAGTTGCAGTTATTATGATACTAATATCATAATTTTTCGTATAACTTCGGGTATCATCGTTAATCATAATTTAATATAAAATCGACGATTTTTTCTAAAAAAAAATTTGTTCGACTTTTTGTTCATTTTTTGAAATTTTACGGTATATTATATATATATATATATATATATATATATATATATATATATATATATAGAGAGAGAGAGAGAGAGAGAGAGAAATAGATAGATAATAACAGAAATAATCATAACGAAATGAAAGACAAAAATCAATGTCACAATGGAACTTGGACACTTTTGTTTTATTAAAAAAAATAGTGCATAAATCTTTTTTAAATTCAATATGTGGTCCCTTATTTTTCTTTATCATGTTGAGTCTCGAAAAAATGCTTTCTACTAGCTTTTTCCAGTACGTTGCATCAGTATTACTCCATTAACGTTTATTGTAAGTCATACTTGTTATAAACTGAGTGATTGCGGATTTTTCATTTAAGACAACTTCATACATTTTCGATTAGATTTAGATCGAGATTTTGTTGTGATGTTTCTATTACTTGGAGATACTAGTAAAGGAGCCACATTCGCACTTTATGAGTGTTGTGATTTGGGTCCGTCTATTGATAAAATAATAATCGTTTCCTATACTTAGTTTTTAATACTAGGAGGCACATTTTGTTTTAGAATATTTAAATAAATATTTTAGTCCATATTTTCGCTTATAAAGTGAAGAACCCCGGGACTGTTAATCGACATTGAGCTCCAAACTAAGTGAATTTAAATTTAAGAACTGTTTTTGTAATGAAAACTGAATTAACCTCACTACATAATTAGACAACTTTTTTAAGAAAAATAATTTTTAATAAATGTTTTCTTTCTAATATTTTATGTGATCTCTGTATGTTAAATTCGAAATATATTAAATGGGAAATTTGCTTTACGACTCTACATTAATTGTATTATAAATGTACGACTGTCATGTTAGTACAGATTTTTAAATGCGAAATTTGCATATAAATTAAATTTAAGAAGAATACTTGAATCCATTGAACAAATAACAATAAATGTAGGTTTTTACAATTTCATGAGCGATAAGTGCAAAAATATGCAGAATGATTTGTTTGAAATTATAATTATACATCACTTGTGAGTGTTTATTTTTGACCAAAATGACCTGCGTTAGATCAGTAATTGAAAGCAGTATCAGTTAATGACATTGAATATATTATCAGTTGATAAGAATAGAAAAGTGGTTGATTAAATCGAAAAGTAAAAAATCAGGTACATCAGTTCTGTACGGATGACGAGATACATGCATTTTGATATCGTTCGATTAATAAGCCGTGCGTTATCGTCATGTATCAGACGATGCTGTATGTGAATAATGTGTGGAAATATAAACGTGATATACAGTTGGAACAATAATGATAACCTTCTGACACCCGTGTTCGTTAAACAAATAATAGATATAAACAAGTCTAGAGACGAGCAAAACGGCGCGTCATTTTATTGCCTCCCGTCGTAAATTTGTCTCTTTTCTGAAGATATTTACACGTTTTATTTTGTTTGATATTGCATACGACACGTCGTTATCTTATTTGTATTCTGTTTGCTGAGAGTTCGAGGGTACAGCTATTATGAATTATTGTAGTTTTGATGAAATTGTGTAACTGACTACTGGTAAAGCCGTGTCTAGAAATAGAGGACTCGTTTTTCTTCATAAATCTCTATTTTATACTTATTTACTTATGATATTTGTGTATGGATAATTTAGGTTAGAACACAATTGGTGCTAATCAGTGCGTGTAAAAGTTTATAAAAATAAAATAATGTAGTGTGATGTATGTCTTTAACGACATTCTATTTCACAACTTGAAAATGATTAACATTTTTCTTAATTGTCATAATATTTTTGTGTTTTGCGTAATTTGAATCGTAATCAAACTGAATTGTGTTTTTATCAAAAATGTTCTTCCATTCGAACAGCTTGAATGTTTTATATGTTTTTATACATATTTATAAAGTGTCGCAGAACGTCGTTGAAAGTATAAATTATTCACTGAAAAAATATGACAAGATAAAATGAAAATCTAATCATAGGACAAACATTAAATAGTAATTTTCAAAATTGAAAACATTTATAACGAAAAGAAAACATGTAGTGCGCAATTAAACCAATCAGTACTTTTTATACAAATAAATTATTTACAAATATAATGTTTTTATATCGTTTTTATAATAGTTTTTATGTAATTGTAATTGGCTTGGTTTTCAAAAGATGAACGTATTTTTTATGGAACTATAACCACTTTTTAAATTAATTATGTACAGTTAGTGTCTTTCATTTTTTCCTTTGGTATAACTCTTATTGATTTTACTAACTGAATCGGTCATTTCAAAAAATACATAAGTCACAGAGTTTAAATTGTACAGGATTCAATAAAAACTGCTCAACATAAAAGTAATAAGATTTTTTAAAGATTTTCTTTGTTAGTATGTTTATTAGGCGTTTAATTTATTAGTTGATTAATAATTACTGTCCTATGAAACCTTGAACAAAAATGAACGTAAATTGTTTTGACTTATGTTGTTTTTGCTGGGAATAGTATTAAATCCATAATAAATTGTTTAAAAAAGTTTTTTTATTATGATCCTTTATTAAAGAAACATTATATTGTAGCACATAAATATGCACCTCGTTTATAATCTAATATTAAAGTGCATAATCATATTTGTCATCGGATTCTAGCAGACTTTCTTCCATTTCTTCGGTTGGCCAGCTGAATATTTCGTTGTAAAATGACATGTGCTCCTCCAAGATGCTACCTTTCACTTGTTCTAAATTGTTTACTTTTTTATACTATATCGAAATTTTCGATCCATATGTTTTCACAGACAGAAATGACAACACAGCTGTAATATGTTTTAGTAGCTGGAATGTGTTTTTTGATTAATCATTTATGAATTCCTCTGTCTCCACCATCCCAGCTTTATTAGCATCGTATTGAAAGCTCATGTATTTTCAACGAGCGGATGTTTTTTTCTGATCTTTCGGATCTCTTCTCCCATAAGGTTCAGCTGATAAACAATTTTTTATAAGACGGAGACCACCATTTTTTAAATTCAAAAATCTATCAGTTTCTCATTTCTTTTACTGAAAATTTTATTCTGGATTGAGTAACCATATTAACGTATTCTTAGGCACACACATACAGTCATGTTTTCGTACAGTTTTTTTTAATAATTCCAAAATCACAGTCATTAGGCAAAAAAGGATGACCAGGTTCGACGGCTAGGCACAACTTGGCTAATGTAATTTTTGTGCTGAATATGAGGCTACCCTCGAGGATCTAAT
>CM068317.1:13719254-13739254 GCA_034766995.1 Acanthacorydalis orientalis | reverse complement strand
TTTTCTGTTTTGTTGTGGTGTCGAAACAAAAATGGATTCGAAACGAAAATTCAAGCTTACACATTGTTTCGGTAAGAAAATAACTTTAAAGAACATTTTTTGTTAGTGACATTCGATTTTTTTGGATACTGATTTAATTTTATAATTAATATTGCTACTTACGAATTTTGTTACTAAATATAATCAATAATTAAATCACTGTATAACTGTATTTGAATATATTTAATAATTGTGAAATATATTGATAAGACATACATGTAGTTTTCACATATTTGGATTAATAAAAATGAGATAAAGTTTGAAAATCGGTTTACTATTAATTATTTTCTAATTGGGTTAATTATTTTAAATGTAGTGCATCTTATTTTTGATATCAAGACAAGAATAACTTGTACGTAATTATAATAATTGTGATTTATTTTAAAATTTGAAAAGATGTCTGCTTATGCGCGAGGCCTATAAAGATTGAACAGTGATTTTTAATTTTAATTTTTAGTTTTAATTTTTCTTCCGAAGAAGAATGTGTATACATCATTATTGAATGATACTTTTTCACAGTAGCATCTCTCCGTTTTTTTTTGACCGTTTTTTTTGTTTTTGTCTGATATTGTCAGTTTTCTCGGTAATCTTGACGTGATTTCTCGAGCCTTGGGATTGAATCCGTATTATCTAGACTTTAACTTGAATTATTAGCAATCTTGCTGTTTAACGGTGTCATATCTTGACTTTCTCGCTAGGAAAGTGTAACATCCCACCAGAGATGTTACATATTTATCTTAGTAGTCCTGCCACTTTCAGAATCAGTTCTGGGATTATTGAACTGTTGCATGGCTTATATTTGTTTTCATATCATTTTGGTTCTTTGGATTGTTATGAAATGCGGTGAGTGTCAAGAATGATGTCAGGATTTTTTATCGAAAATACTCAATTAGAAACATTGTATGATATATTGTCATACTGTAAAACTAAATAACCGTTTTCCTAATATCTCGTGGCGATTTTTCTCATTTTATTCAATCGTTTTTTTTTTTGAAGTGAAACATCTTAAATCGTTGTGCGTCACGAAACCTGAGCTGCAATTTCGTTCGGGACAACCGTGTAATAAAAGTGATGCACAACGTGGAAGGGAAAAAACGCGAAAGCCGAACGGTAATTTGTTTCATAACGAACGTGCAACAAAAGTGATGCACAACGCACAATTTTTTTTTAGGTTAGTTTAAATGGTATAATGTCTGGTATTCCGTTCAATATGATCAAACGGCTATTCTGTGACGGTAGTTCCTGGGGGTTTTACGCCCTGAACACCTACATCTGACATTATTTAAATATTGACCTCTAGTCATATAGTAACTTCATTTCAAAGACTAAAAAAAATTTCAAAAAACCTAGTTGCTCCTAAGGCGTACGACAATTAATCTCTTGAGACGGTAAAGTATAAGAATTAACTCTCCCACCCCGGACCCAAAGCGAAGTGTCGTTCAATAAAATGTTCTAGATCTTTTAATCTGTTCTATCTTGCGAAGTGAACCGACTAGATATGGAACTACTATCGATGCCACCTTCCAAAGGTACCCCAATAAATTAGAATCGAAGTCATTTTTAATTTATTTCGACTATCGCAAAACTATTGTTCCATTTTCGGAGAATTGTCCTGTAAACGCTGTAACTGATAATGAACGAAATTACAATGACGTAAAAGTAATAATATGTAAATCGGTTATATAAAACATAGTTTGATTATATAATATTGCTTTCTTAAATTTTATAAATCACTTCTTCTAATTCAATTATACCTTTTAACGATACATCCTGAATGTACCTTTCAATTATAAAAAAAAAACTAGTAAATTTAATTCGTAATGCTACCAAACAAAAGAAGTTTCACTTCGAACGTGCGGATTCTGTGAACTACCACGCGTATTTTTTTATAAAACTCCTGATTGTTAGATTAGTAGGTAAAAAATCTTGGTATACATTGCATCGAACATTAAAAATGCGATATGAATGTTGTCTTCATTTTTAACCGATACTCCCTAGTTTTTCGATGCTATGATAGTTCTAGTGATTTCTACTGGCCGTAATCTTCATGAAGACTCGCTTCATGGCTGTAATCATACACCCCATTACTCATCGTCAGTAATGACAATAATGAAATTGATTTAAATTCTTTTCAGATCTACACACTTTACTATCAAGAAACTTTTGATCATCACTTAATAATCTTTGAAAAATTTACAGACACTTATACAATATTAGATTAGTAGGAAAGTGATTGAGATTTTTGTTTTATGAATTCTAACCTTAATTTTTTTCGATGAAAGTGTAATTTCATCGTGTTCATGTTAATATCATTTTAAAGTGCATTTTTCGGTCTGTATTTCGGTAACATCGACTTTGGTTTTGTTATTAATTTTGCTTCAAATTGGGTTATTGAATTAAAGAAGGAAAAGAAGTAAATAAGAGCAATTTTTGTATGAGTTCTAAACGAATGGTAAAGCAGCAGAAACTGTTCGTAAACTAAACGACCCTTTTGTTGTGGGAACTGTTAAGGAGCGTACGGTGCAATGGTGACTCCAAAAAATTCATGGTGGGGACGAGAGCCTTCAAAGGTCGCGGCCGACCTACAGTTCATAACGACTAACTGAAGGTGTTGAATCAGAATCACGCACAACAATTTGAGAGCTTGCATAAAAGTTAGCCATTAGTCATCCAACAGTTCTGGGCTACTTAAAACTACTTAAATTAAAAAATGTATATGAATTTGAAGGTCATACCCCGCGATTATTTTTTCTACCAACCATATATATATATATATATATATATATATATATATATATATATATATATGTATCAATGTATGTATGTATATGCGTGTGTGTATATATATATATATATATATATATATATATATATATATATATATATACACGAGGGTGGTCCCAGAAGTACCCGACCCAACAAAGAAAACAAAAATTTTGGAAAAAAATATATTTATTTTTCAACATAATTTCCTTTCAGCTCTATCCACTTTTCCCAGCGATGTTCAATAAGTTCGATACCCTTTTTATAATAAGAACTGTCTTGCTCCTCAAAATACCCATTAACTGCCGACATCACTTCTTCATCGTTGGGAAATCTTTGACTACTGAGCCATTTTTTCAGGTTTGGGAACAGAAAATAATCCGAGGGGGCTAAATCTGGCGAATAGGGTGCATGAGGTAGCAATTCAAACTTTAATTCATTAATTTTGGCCATTGCAATAACGGATTTGTGAGCTGGTGCATTGTCTTGATGAAACAACACTTTCTTCTTAGCCAAATGCGGCCGTTTTTGCTTGATTTCTTCACTCAAACGTTGCAATAAGTTCGCATAATACTCGCCGTTGATAGTTTTTCCTTTTTCAAGATAGTCAATGAAAATTATCCCACGCACATCCCAAAAAACCGACGCCATGACCTCGCCTGCAGATGAAACGGTCTTCGCCTTCTTTGGAGCCGGTTCTCCCTTTTCAGTCCATTGTTTTGATTGTTCTTTTGTCTCGGGTGTGAAGTGATGGACCCATGTTTCATCCATGGTTATGAAACGGCGCAAAAATTCTGCTTTGTTGCTGTGAAACTTCGCTAAACACTCAATTGAAACATCTTCACGTCACTGTTTTTGCTAGAGTGTGAGCAAACGCGGCACCCATCTTGCACACAGCTTTCTCATGTCCAAATTTTCAGATAATATGCGACGTACCGCACTTTTTGAAATGCCTACTATGTCTGCTAGCTCGCATACTTTCAGTCGACGATCATCCAGTACCGCTTTGTGGATTTTCTTCACCATTTCTGGAGTCGTCACCTCATTTGGTCGACCACTGCGATGCTCGTCTTGGCAGCTCGTACGACCTCGTTTAAACTCTGCTACCCAATATTTCACTGTTGTAAACGAAGGAGCAGACTCACCCAGAGTAGAATCCAGTTCAGCTTTTATATTGGTTGGGCTGAGGCCTTTCAAATAAAAGTATTGTATCACGTAACGATGCCCAATTCTCTCCATTTTCACAAATTCACTGAAAACGTTCACTATTGATGGCTGCCAAACAAATACTAAACAACGTGGCGTCCTCAAACTTGAAACATATGCTTTATAGATTGTGTACTTTCTAATACAGTGATATTTTTCAAACAACTATCGCCATCTCTAGGTCAGGCCGGGTACTTCTGGGCCCACCCTCGTATATATATATATATATATATATATATATATATATATATATATATGTATATGTATATATATATATATATACATACACACACACACACACACACTAAGGCCTCGGATTTGCATTATTAATTGATACCAAAGAACGCCGACGCAAATCGAAATAATCTGTTACATAGTATTTCTATAGAGGACTTCTTTTAATTTTTTTCATCTAAATAAATAATACATATCATGAAAACTGAAAATTAAGTCAAATTGAAATGCATAATTATTAAAATTTAAAAAAATAATCTTTTATTCATTGTAATAAATAAAATTAGTCAAACAAAAATATTGTCACTCATTTGTACCTTAAATGTATATGATAAATATTTTTTATTTTGAACTGGAAAATGAATCGGTGTCCATTGCTGTCGACTGGGCTTGATTAATTAAAAAAATATCTAAAGTTCGTTGAATTCTCACGGCCTTTTTTCCTCGATACATTTGTTTGTAGCAATTTATGGCATCATCCACAGTTCTTGCCCATCTTGAATTTCATTGTTCATCAGGATCATCAGCTGAAAAAATGTCCATTGCCTCTGTTATTAATTTCATTGCTTTCAAAATGCGATTAGTGGTTAATTTTCTTTCTTCTGGTATTTACATCAGCTGTATCAGTCTCATCCATCACATGTTTTAAATCTATACTAATCAAGTACTCGTTATTGAGTTCTTCGTCCCGAGATTCAATCATCTCGTTGATATCGTCCTTTTCCTTACTTTCAAAATTTGCTTTTTTCCGCTTCGGCAAGTTCTCTACGGGGGGCATTTGAGCACTGCTTTTATTATTAATTTTGCTTCAAATTTGACTATTGAATGAAAAATGGAAAAGAAACAAATAAGAGCAATTTTTTACATGAGTTCAAAATGGGTGGTAAACCAACAGAAATTGCTCATTAGGAACTAAATGACGCATTAGGTATGGATACTGTTAAGGAGAGTACGGTGCAATAGTGGTTTCAAAAATCTCACACTGAAGATGAGACCCTTGAAGATGAAGAAGGTCGCGAGCGTCCTTATTCATTTCATAATGAGCAACTGAACGCGTTAGTTGAATCAAATCCACGTACAACAATTCGAGAGCTTGCATAAAAGTTAGGTGTTAGTCATCCCACAGTTCGGGACCACTTAAAATAGCTAGGAAAATCAAAAAAAAGAAAAATGTAAATGAATTTGACCGTAAACCGCAATTATTTTTCTATCAAACTAATAATAATATATATATATATATATATATATATATATATATATATATATATATGCGTGTGTGAGTGTATATGTGTGTGTGTGTGTGTGTGTGTGAAAAATACAATTATGCAAATATTCGTATGATAGAATTATTTTTTTATGACGTCTTTTATAATTAATAATAATTGCTGCATAATTTTATTTATTAATTTTATTGACTGAAATTCTTCCTTAACTTATTCATAGGTGCGGTTGAAACGCAAGCGCTTTAAACGTTGTACGAATAATTTCTCTAATAAAGTATAATGTATTTCGTACTGACGACATTAGATCATACTAATCAAGCTAGTCATTACCTTTCTTATATACTGAATATGTTATTTATAGAAAATTCACAGCAGTCAATATAAATAATGTTTTCAAATTCATATCGTAAACTATATGTAGATCATAAAAACAGTTCTAACACTGTGGCTGTTAATTAACTCTCAAATAAATTCTTTTTTCGCCCCATAAACCAACACTCAACATTTCGATGAAAACTATTCAATAAATCGTTATTGGTTAGTATCGATGGACGCTTATGCGCATTTCAATGGCGACACCAACATCCCAGAGCGTCAATTTACCGAAAAATCTAGTTTGTCGGTAACTTACCGTTTCATTAAATATTAATTATTTCCATTAAATATTTAATGCTGTACATTTATAGCATTAAGTATTTAATGAAAATAATTTTCAATGGCACGGTTTCAAGTTCTTTGCTTTTTTTTCATCAAGTTACTGTAGAAATTCTCCAAGTTGTATGAATAATCGACATCATCTGTAGTTCAGAGTAATGCATTGATTGTAAATATTTGATAATTATTGCTAATACGAGGTCAGACAATTAAGTAATGCGACCGATTTTTTTCTCGGCGTGTGGTAACACTGCGAACCTGTAACTCCGCCACCGTAATAGCAGATCCCTACTCTCTCGACTGAGACCTTGACCACCCTCGTACGATCATTTCTTCGCCAGCTGTTTAGTGTTTTGTAACAACGCGCGAGTAGTGCATGACACGAATGAACATCGCTCACCGAATGAACATCGCTCAAGATTGTCTCGAGCAGGTTGAAAGTGATCCTACTCTTCTCGATCGAGTTATTACTGGTGATGAAAGTTGGTTCTTTCAATATGACCCCGAAACTAAACGACAAAGCCAACAGTGGCTGTCCCCTGGAGCACCAAGGCCAAAGAAGGCGAGAATGAGCAAGTCCAAAGTGAAAACCATGTTGATTTGCTTCTTCGACAGCAAAGGGGTGGTTCACAAAGAGTTCGTACCACCTGGACAAACCGTAAATCAAGTATTCTACCGCAATGTGCTCGAAAAATTACGAAAAAGGGTGCTCAGAGTGCGTCCAGAGATCGCGAAGACTTGGGTTCTGCATCACGACAATGCTCCCTGTCACAGTGCGTTCAGTGTCTCTCAGTTTTTGGCGTCTAAAGGCATCGCAACGTTACCACAACCGCTCTATTCACCGGACATGTCACCCTGCGACTTTTTCCTATTCCCCCATATGAAAAAATTCGTCAAAGGTCGACATTTTGACTCCGTTGAAGATATCCAAGAATCTGTGACGAGGGTACTCGGAGAGGTCCCACAAGAAGTGTTCCAGAATTATTACGAAAACTGGAAAACTCGCTGGAATAAGTGTATAGATGCGGGAGGGGACTACTTTGAAGGGGATCGCAGCGATGTACCTTAATTTTTAAATATACTCGATTTTTGAATTTTGTCGCATTACTTAATTGTCTGACCTCGTACAGTAACATCTTGAGTTACGTAACATGCGACTTATGTAAATTCTCAGTTACATAATAAATCTCTAAAATCACAACTTGTTCAATTGAAACGGGTATTTCAATTTATATTTTATGCTTTTGAAATGAGGTTTTTAAGAAAGATGCGGTTTCTTTAAAAATACAAACCTTTTTTGTAAATGTTTTCTTTCCAGCAGTGGCTTTTTCGCTGGCCTGTAACTTCTCAAATCAGTCACAACCGAGCATGGAGGTGGTGGCGTAATTGTTCGGATATGTTTTATAGTCTATGGTGTTGGTCCTTTTTACGAAACTGAAGGGATAATTGATCGTTTCGCATATAAAAACATTTTAGAAATACGAATGATTCCTCATGCTGACTGGAATATGCCGCTTCGATGGGTGTTTCCACACGATAATGATCAGGAACACACATCGAGGTTGGTAAATGATTGATCAAAAGACAATGGGGTTCGAGGTCTTGATTGGCCGGCACAATCGCCAGACTTGAACCCCATTGAACATCTCTTTAGGATTCTCAAATGGTGAGTTGCAGGCGAACGCTTCGGAAACAACCGGGAACTGTTCCGAGCATTAAAAATGAATGGTAAAAGGTACCTAAAACAGCCATTTTTAATTTAATTTCATCAATACCACGCAGATGTGCTGAGGTTATTAAAAATAGCGACATTTACACAAAGTACTAGATTTGTTGCTTTAGTTTTGCACAGCACACTCTCACATATTGCAGTTACTTGTTTTTGTTGCCATTTTAATATTAATGAACTATTATTATTTTTGGAAATGTATCATTTTGTTTTTGTTTCATCAATATGAATGAATGAATATATTTATTTGTATCCGAGGTACGCAGTGACCTATTACAAAGGTGGTTGGTGTTATTTTACATGTGCTTATTTTTATAATACAGTTTTACGATTTAAATATTAGGTAACCAAGAAAGTTCGGTCGTTGTTATAACGTACAATAATTCTGAGAATTGTTTACACTTGTTATCGGACAAAATTCCATGAATTGTTTATCAGTTATATTAGGATGTGTTTTGAATGAATCTCGAACTGTTCACTTCAATTTAAAAAATAATTCTAACCCTTAAAAATGTATGTGAAAAGTAGTGTAATACGTGCGTGTTTGCTTTATGAATTTAAACTTGGGACTAACGCTACAGGAACTGTAAAAAAAATTTGTATTGCGTTTGGAGAAAAGACAGTTACATCAAGAATGGCCCAGAGATGGTTTAAAAAAATTTCTACCGGGGATTAATCCATTAAAGACGAGACCAGATCATCAAATTTAAATATCGACGAATCGGAGACAATGATTGAAACAAATTCCGGTTTAACGTGTCAACAGCTTGCAGAAGAATTGTTCAAAGTAAGTGACGAAACAATATGGGAGCATTTACACAAAATAGGAACGAGTTGGAAATTAAGTAAATGGGTATCACACGAAATAACTCCCAATAACAAATTACAGCGTACATCTCTTATTTCACGACTAAAATCAGAGAACTTTTTGAATAAAATTTTGACCACTGATGAAAAATCGATTATTTATTCCAACTAAAAACGTACTCACCTCTGGATATCATTAGGTGATCCTGTTCCACAAAGTCCTAAATGAAAGTTAACACTACGAAAAATTTTTCTCTGTGTTTGGCGGACTTCAAAAGGAATTATTCACTATGAATATCTACAAGTGGGTCAAACCCTCACGGAAAACATTTATAGTGAACAACTTCAACGAGTACAACGATGCATTATAACAAAAACATCCAGCACTTGCAAATCGTAAAAAAGTATTATTTTTGCAAGATAATGCACGACCGCACGTTACAGTAGAGGCCAGAACAAAAATTATGAATTTAGGGATGGGAGGTACTCTCTTATCCCCCGTATTCCACAGACATATCTCCATCACATTATCACCTACTTTTATATTTGAACCATCATATGCGTGGGGAACAGTTTAATAATGAAGAAGAATTAAAAATGGAGGTGTTTGATTTTTTGAAAATAAAAATCAGTTTTATAAAAATGGAATTTATAAATTATCTTCTCGCTGCAAAAGGGTTGTTCAATACGAAGGTGGATATTTTGATGAATAAAGTTATTTTATGTAAAAATACAAGTATTTTTTTCTCAATTCAAAAATGACAGAACTTTCTTAGTTAGCTGATAGTAATAATAGTTAGTTTGAATACTAAGATAATAGTTAAATAATAAAATGGTACAGTAATGTACAAATAGTATTAGAGAATAATATGAAGTATAGTTTATTCTTTTAGACAGAATGACCGAAGTTTCAAGGCTGAAGTTATATGATAGAATATATTCTTTGCTTCACTTTTGGTCTTTATGAGCATTATGTTTGGAAATGGTTAACTTATATGAAACGTTCCTATATGGCTCATATTGTGGACACGCACTTAGTAGGTGTTGGATTGTTTCATCCACATTTAAATTACACATTAGGCACTTGTCCGTTCGTTTCACATATTTTATGGGTAATTCCTTTATTGCTACTGTAGTAGATTTCGCGTCCCGCAAGTCTTATTTGGGCTATGGTACTGATGTATTTCAGTGGTATGTTAAATTTTAAGTATGGCTCGCATTCTAGAAAAGTAGGGTTCTTTATTGTTTTGTATAGATTGCTCTCTTCAGATACATTGTTCGTTATTTTTTCTATGTAACCCGTTATTTCCGTAGACTTTGGTTGGTCCATAGTCGCGAGAATCCGTATTTATCTAGCGTATTCTGAATTTGGGCGCACCAATTGTATTTAGATAGATTGTTTGTAGAGTTATTTAGTTTTAATAATCTATCATAGCATTTATGAAAAAAAGGTCCATTCGTCCATTTTTACTAATTTGACCCAATATTTCAGTGCTCGTTTGAATACATCTTGTTCAAGTCTTGGTGTGCCTGTTTCGAGTCTAATCATATATCCAGTACACTTTGATAACGCTAAGAGCTTTTTGAAAAATTGTTGTTTAATTTTTCTATCTCGCCAAAGAAACGTAGGCCCTGTTTCATCAATATCTAAGTATACGTTATTTAATATCATATTTTAAACATAGTCTCAATAGCAAGCATTGTTGTAAAATTCCACATTATTCGATCATTTCTCGATCGATCTTGAATTATAGACATGCAGAGTTCTTTTCCCAATTGGCGCAAAAAAACAACGGCGCTCATTCGTCTTTTTTAATCATTTTATTATTTTCATAATATATAAGCCGATAAAGTCGCAATATCAGTTATATTATATAAAAAAAATAGAGACCACCTCTTTGATGCCCTTTTCGTAGTGTACCTCCCAAGCATTTGATCCATGGTATCGACTCCAATTTTCATTTTATTACGAGGTCAGACAATTAAGTAATGCGACCGATTTTTTTTTCTCGGCCTGTGGTAACACTGCGAACCTGTAACTCCGCCACCGTAATAGCAGATCCCTACTCTCTCGATTGAGACCTTGACCACCCTCGTACGATCATTTCTTCGCCAGCTGTTTAGTGTTTTGTAACAACGCGCGAGTAGTGCATGTCACGAAAATGGAACAGAGAAGATTGTCTCGAGCAGGTTGAAAGTGATCCTACTCTTCTCGATCGAGTTATTACTGGTGATGAAAGTTGGTTCTTTCAATATGACCCCGAAACTAAACGACAAAGCCAACAGTGGCTGTCCCCTGGAGCACCAAGGCCAAAGAAGGCGAGAATGAGCAAGTCCAAAGTGAAAACCATGTTGATTTGCTTCTTCGACAGCAAAGGGGTGGTTCACAAAGAGTTCGTACCACCTGGACAAACCGTAAATCAAGTATTCTACCGCAATGTGCTCGAAAAATTACGAAAAAGGGTGCTCATAGTGCGTCCAGAGATCGCGAAGACTTGGGTTCTGCATCACGACAATGCTCCCTGTCACAGTGCGTTCAGTGTCTCTCAGTTTTTGGCGTCTAAAGGCATCGCAACGTTACCACAACCGCCCTATTCACCGGACATGTCACCCTGCGATTTTTTCCTATTCCCCCATATGAAAAAATTCGTCAAAGGTCGGCATTTTGACTCCGTTGAAGATATCCAAGAATCTGTGACGAGGGTACTCGGAGAGGTCCCACAAGAAGTGTTCCAGAATTGTTACGAAAACTGGAAAACTCGCTGGAATAAGTGTATAGATGCGGGAGGGGACTAATTTGAAGGGGATCGCAGCGATGTACCTTAATTTTTAAATATACTCGATTTTTGAATTTTGTCGCATTACTTAATTGTCTGACCTCGTATAATAATGAACTATTTCTGGTTTCTTTTTTTCATTAGCGCTTACAGTCATATGCGAATGCATCGTAGATAAAAAGTATAACAGATTTATTTTTATTTCGAACATAAGAACAAATTGTAACATT
Source organism: Acanthacorydalis orientalis (assembly GCA_034766995.1). Taxonomy (NCBI): domain Eukaryota; kingdom Metazoa; phylum Arthropoda; class Insecta; order Megaloptera; family Corydalidae; genus Acanthacorydalis; species Acanthacorydalis orientalis. Next base: position 13,727,592 of record CM068317.1, on the reverse strand, counting down.
TTCATGGAAATCAAACATTGTTAAGTAAATTTCTCAAGATTTAGAAGCAGCCATTTCAGTCGGAATATATTTTTTGTTTCTTTTCAAAGTTTTAACGACTGTAAGGTTCCATGATGAAAGAAATTTCGCTAAGGGTAGCTTTGTAAAAAAATTATCCGTAGAAATATCTCTGCCTTATTCTTTGTATAATGAAGCCAAGTCTTTCACGACTCGTCCGCCCTGATTCATTTCTCGACCGTCCGCAGTTTTTCCGGTCTAAATTTGTCCTTATAATGGATATGAATTTTCTACATCGCAAATTCACCAGACTTTAATTCCATATTTTGCTGACTTCGATGGGATATATTGAGTGAATTTTATTCTATCTCGAAGTGGGTAAATATGCTCGTCAAATGTCAGGCACTCCATTTGTTTGTGCATTGTAGCTAAATTTGAATTCGACATCGACCAAATATCGTATGGAAGCAGCTTTGTCCTCTTCAATACGACTTCTTCGAATATTAGCATCATCAAATCTAATAAATCGTAGAATATTCAAAATCTAATCTGATAAATCTATCATTTTCCATGGTAGCTCGATATAAAGGATAAGACGTTACCTGTCACATCTCGGTTGTATGATAGACATTAGTATTATGTACTCCAAAGGTAATCAAAATGCCCATAAATGCGTAAAATTCTTGAATCGTGAAGTCTTTCCATACCAGATCTCTCTACACGTATGCACTCGCCGAAATCTTATTCAAAGATGAAGTTACACTACGGAATTTGTTCGCAAAAATTCCTGAATAAGTGGAGGGGATGGCCACTTCCTTAGTTGAGATACAGCTATCGAATTTTAAGAAAAAAAGAGTCGGCAGATAGAGGTGGACGGTATCGCGGGTACTGAAGTATTGAACGAATTGGGAAATTTTGGGTATCGACAGGAGGGTTAAATAGTAATTTCGATAATTATAATCCGATATAAAACTCGGGGTGTTCCTATATTTGATGTGAACTACGGGTAGGAGAGTGATTTGGATTTATGCGGCTGAAATCGAACAGAACGCTGCATCCTCTTACTCCTCTGCGTTGATCTAGAGTGAAACGCTAGGAAGGCATCGCTGCAGCGATCGTTACAGGCGGCTTGTGCGTATGAATACTTATGGATATGTGTATGTGTGTACTACAGCCGACTAGATCCCCACCACGCATGTCTCGAAAACCAGTTTTCGGCTGTTAGTCGAGCGAATTCGTTGCATTCATCGTTCCATTTCTGTGTACCTTATTCTAATTCTTGGTTATAATAGTCTTCTTCTATCAGTATTTTTTGATATTACTTTGTGCATATTTGTATATATATATATATATATATATATATATATATATATATATATATATATATATATATATTTGTGTTTGTAATGACTCATATTAATCGTGGTAAAAACATTCGCTGCACGCATCGTTGCATTTCTGAGTGGTGAATAGTTAGTATGCACTGGTCCAGGGATGGCGAACGTATTTCTACAAGTGTGTCAAAAAATATGCCACATTCTTAAAAAAAATCTTCGCGTGTCAGGTAAATAATGCGAAAATTAAAGTAAAAAATTAGAAATATGTTTTTCACACAATTAGATTTATTCAAAATATACTAAAAGTATTAACTACCATACGTTTTTTTAAATCAAATGTAAGAAAGCGCTTTGTCTCTCAAATTTTTGTATAGTATCTTAGAATTCACATGTTGCGATCTACAAATAGAAGAGTGTAAAAGGAAAGGAAAATTTGTTCATTGTGATTGGTTTTTATAAAGATCTTTACTTCATCAAAATAATGTTTATAATTTAAGTTCAATGGTGTGCGAAACATGGAAAGATGTGTACATACAAACACACACACACACATATATATATATATATATATATATATATATGTATATATATATATATATATATATGTATATATAAATTTATGTCATCGATTTCCTAACTTGAGGGAACTAGATATTTTCTGGAAACTGGCATAGCCAAGTGAAACAACTATAAGATATTTTTACAAGGGGAACAAAAATAATCTTACATATTTTCATCACTGTTTTAATATTTTTGAACTATCTAATACTCCTCAGAATGTAAATAAATTAATTTCTTTTATTATATATTATGCCTAAAATATATGATTTATAAAACCTGTTATATAAAACCTATTTTACTTAATGTATGTCTAACAAGGGGGGGATACGCCCTCAGAAATTGTGTTTGGGACCAAACTTCTTGTAGTGGCAGGGTACCCCAAAGGTATTAATATAGTAACGTGCTAGCTCGTACTTATAAAACCTATTTTACTTAATATATGTCTAACAAGAGGAGTATACGCCCTCGGAACTTGAGTTTGGGGCCAAACTTCTTGTAGTGGTAGTGTATCCCAAAGGTATTAATATAGTAACGTGCTAGCTCGTACTATCCGGCCATTTTCGAGGAAAAAGGCTCCAAAGTTTCTGCATCGGCTTATGAGAGAAAGATTTTCACCCGTTGTCAACTAGCTGGTAGCTAGGCGGTAGCGCGCTGGCTTCAAGTATCTGAGCTTTCAGCTTCGATTGTCTCTCAATCCATGCAGTTTTTTTATCTGAATAATTATACAATACATTTTAATAAAAAAAAATTATTTAAATAAAGATCAAATAACATTTTCTTGCATTTTTTTTTTCGAAAAATGCTCTTTTTTAAATTTTGACAATTTTATTCCATAAGATTATTTTTTCACGAAATTTTCTTAATTTTTTGTATTATTTTGCAAAAATATTCGTATATTAAAGTATTCATATGATATTGTCTATAGAAAAAGGTATAAAATTCTTTCATAGATATACCACGTGACCACTTGAACAGGATCATATACCACATGAATACTTTAATATACGAATATGTTTGCAAAAAATTAAAAAAAATCGTAAAAATTTAGAAAAGAGCATTTTCGAAAAAACAATGGCAAGTCAATGTTGCTTCATCTTTATTTAAACATTTTTTTTAATAAAATGCATCGAATAATTATTCAGGTGAAGAAAAAAAACTGCATGGACCGAGAACCGAACGTGAAACCGGCACGCTACCGCTTAGCTATCAATTTAGTTGGCTGTGAGAGAAAATCTTTCGCTCATAAGGTGCAAAAACTTTATAGCCTTTTTCTCGAAAATTGCTGTATAGTGCGAGATAGTATATTACTATATTAATATCTTTGGAGTATCCTACCACTACACGAAGTCTGGTCTCAAACTCAATTTCCGAGAGCGTAGCCTCCTCTTGGAAGATGAACGAATCTTTTTTCGGTTGTTCAGTAAAATGAACCACTTCATTAAGTTGAACGACTTACTGCTAGCTCATAATTTTCCTAGGTAACAAAATCAAGATCATGACATATAACAGTACTACACGTTGTTAGAAAAAACACGTTACAGTCTTGTTTTGAAAGGGATCTGATCCCCAGGAACGACAGATCAACTACATGTTTACATAGATCTCAGACACTGTCAGCTAAACTTAAAACTCGCTAAAAAAAATGCTAGCTCAGTGAATGAAGCAAAGAAAAACGCAACTTAAATACATTTTTCAAACAAAATTCGAACTTTGCCCGCGTGCCGTAGGTTCGCCATCCCTGCACTAGTCATTCGTTATAACTTAATAACTGACTCGCATTTATGTTTCTATACTACTTCGTGCATATTATGTTTGTGGATTGTATTTGATACGGTTAGTGATTATCATGCCGAAAACATCAACTGAGCGATCGAGAGCCTGCCGCGAGCGAAAACGTGCACAAGCTCCACCGGCTGTTAAACAACCACCAAAATGTGTCGCTCAGCGTGTTCGGGAGCACAGAGCAAGGCAAAAGACATTAAAAACTAGTGTTGCTGATAATAGTGCAACCTCACAAGTACTACCAGAAATTACTCAAACAGTAGTGAATGTTGCTGTACCGTCGACAAGCAGTGACACATCCAGAAGTTCTCAGTGTAATTTTTTTCTGTTTAAGCATTTCCAAATCCAATAAACTTTCCTGCATCGTTTTAATTCGCTCAAAAAATATTTATTTTACTGTCAATTGTTTCATTTCTAAATTATGAGGGTGGTCCCAGAAGTACCCGACCCAACAAAGAAAACACAAAAATTTTGGAAAAAAATATATTTATTTTTCAACATAATCTCCTTTCAGCTCTATACACTTTTCCCAGCGATGTACAATAAGTTCGATACCCTTTTTATAATAAGAACTGTCTTGCTCCTCAAAATACCCATTAACTGCCGACATCACTTCTTCATCGTTGGGAAATCTTTGACCACTGAGCCATTTTTTCAAGTTTGGGAACAGAAAATAAACTGAGGGGGCTAAATCTGGCGAATAGGGTGCATGAGGTAGCAATTCAAACTTTAATTCATTAATTTTGGCCATTGCAATAACGGATTTGTGAGCTGGTGCATTGTCTTGATGAAATAACACTTTCTTCTTAGCCAAATGCGGCCGTTTTTGCTTGATTTCTTCGCTCAAACGTTGCAATAAGTTCGCATAATACTCGCCGTTGATAGTTTTTCCTTTTTCAAGATAGTCAATGAAAATTATCCCACGCGCATCCCAAAAAAACGACGCCATGACCTTGCCTGCAGATGAAACGGTCTTCGCATTCTTTGGAGCCGGTTCTCCCTTTTCAGTCCATTGTTTTGATTGTTCTTTTGTCTCGGGTGTGAAGTGATAGACCCATGTTTCATTCATGGTTATGAAACGGCGCAAAAATTCTGCTTTGTTGCTGTGAAACTTCGCTAAAAACTCAATTGAAACATCTTCACGACACTGTTTTTGCTCGAGTGTGAGCAAACGCGGCACCCATCTTGCACACAGCTTTCCCATGTCCAAATTTTCAGATAATATGCGATGTACCGCACTTTTTGAAATGACTACTATGTCTGCTAGCTCGCGCACTTTCGACTATCATCCAGTACCGCTTTGTGGATTTTCTTCACCATTTCTTGGTCGACCACTGCGATGCTCGTCTTGGCAGCTCGTACGGCCTCGTTTAAACTCTGCTACCCAATATTTCACTGTTGTAAACGAAGGAGCAGACTCACCCAGAGTAGAATCCAGTTCAGCTTTTATATTGGTTGGGCTGAGGCCTTTCAAATAAAAGTATTGTATCACGTAACGATGAACAATTTTCACAAATTCACTGAAAACGTTCACTATTGATGGCTGCCAAACAAATACTAAACAACGTGGCGTCCTCAAACTTGAAACATATGCTTTATAGATTGTGTACTTTCTAATACAGTGATATTTTTCAAACAACTACCGCCATCTCTAGGTCAGGCCGGGTACTTCTGGGACCACCCTCGTATGATGATGTAGAACCTGTTAAATATAGGCAGAGTTATGCGGAGATAATATCTGTAGTATGTTAACACTGTGTGTGTTGTTACACTGAGAATAACTTAAAAATGTGGTGTCTAGCGGAAAAGTATATCGACGACTGACAATGACTGCTCGATAATGAATGTATCACGCCAGATTTAGTAGGAGAGTTGGTAGCGAAACCGATACATGTATCGAAATTCCTAATGATATGCATGTAAAATGAGAGCTTGGTTATAGGAGTTATACGAAATCGGGTAGATGGAAAAATGTTATTACCAGGTTGTTGAAAAAATAGCCACTACTGGTCTTTCTTTTAGTGGCAAAATCATGTATAATTATCACTAATGAAAAATTTACCAGTGGATAGATACCGATTAATAATACCTGTAAGCAAGGGGGTGGAACCTCCTTTCCTCCTCCTAACCCTTTCCAACCCTCTCGAAAGACGAGTTTTTTATGTAACTATCGGCAGGTATCGAAATCACTATTGAAACAAGTACCAAATCAAAGATTACGACTTTAATGTATAAAAAGGGTAGAAGTGTCTAATTGATTTCAAGCAGTTTCCAACCACGATTTATTGCGCGAATTTTGACTGAACGTTCGCGCCGATTCGTTTAGATTTTATAGTTGTAAAAAAACATTTTCACCACACGAATGAGTTCGATTGCTCCACTACATGATTTTGCACTGAATAAACAATGTCAGTGATTGTTTAAACAAATTCCACAATAAATTAAAATCTTGTTATTTGGATTTTTCAACAGTTTAATGGTGTTTCGAGTAAAACTGGTAAAATTGACTAGCACATGATTTGTTGTGCTTTTTTGTAAATAAATATTGTTCTACATAATTGTTTCTTTCAATTAGCATCTATTGAAGAGAGACTATTTTAATTTGAGATTTTACTTTCATTTAACTTTGAGAGGGCCTAAGGTGCAGATCAAATAACAACATCAAGAAGACTAGAACATTCTAGTCATCTGGTGTTTTGGAATATAGTAACTGCCAGGCCATCAATGGTATCGTGTGAAAATAGTCACAGCCGAGGCGTAACTGCGGACTCTAAGTCAACAGAAAAGAACTCTTTTTATATTTTGCGAGAAACATCCGGGTTTTTTGAAAGTTTTCCTGGATTTGAGCACGAAAGCGCAATTATCTACGGAAAAATAGGAAGACGGGAAAATATAAGATGATTTTGGCTTTTTTCGGAGCTTTATGCCTCTAGGGACGTCCATCAATACCCAGACATCTACATCATAAGAAGATCCACATCACACAAATTCGTGCAAAAAAAGAGTTCTTGTTGTCACGGAATTTGGGTTTTTTGCAATTTTAATGGTGTCTCGAGTAAAACTATGATAAAACTGAATAGTGCATGGGTTGTTGTGCTTTTTTTTAAATAAATATCGTTCTACATAATTGTTTCTTTCAATTAAACGACTATTGAAGAGAGACTATTTTATTTTAAGATTTTACTTTCATTTTACTTTGAGATGACCTATGGTGCAGATCCAATAACATCAAGAAGACTAGAACATTCTAGTCTTCTGGTGTTTTTGAAGTAGTGTAACTGTTTTGCATATTTTTTAGAATTTTATAGAATATATTTATATATGATATCAGGAGGCTCTGCCCCATACTCGCTACGCTCGCCGACTTCCGGGGGTATTTACATTACAATCATTACATTCGTTCATCCATTCATTGTACTTAAATTCAGAGAAAATAAAAAAATTCGATGTGAAATACAAAATATATATTAATGCGTTTATTGTTAAAATGGATACATAGGTTTACTTTCCAATTTCTAACGAATATATTAATCACAATATTGTAGAATTTGATAACAACGTCTAGGAAATACTTCCTCTCGAGTATGTTAATAATTTAAAATATACTTATGTGGCATCGACACGCCTCTATATTGAATTGACCGAGCCGTTTTATTGACGTGACGTAAAACTTGTTGCCCCCGGTTTTAACGAGGTCAATAGATATTTATTATTGTTGTGTTCTATACTTTTTTTCTGACTTAAATCTTCCGTATCAGATCACACCATCCGTTCGCTCTAACGAATGATGTGTGATATGTACTATACAACATCTGTAATATTCCTTTAATTTAGAACAGCCAAGTGTGAATTTGATTTCAAGGAAATGATAATTTATTTCGTTAATGGATTCGTCATCTTGTTCGCGAGAAGCGAATTTCATTTGTATCTCGTTTCACTTGTTTATTAAATAGGTGTTAGTAGTTAATAAAATATGAATGTGATAAATGTTCTTCTTTCGTGTTGTAGATTCGGAATATTGCTCATTGTACCTTCCCACACATACATACACACACATACACACACACACACACATATATATATATATACATATTAGGGATACCGGAAAGTGAACAATTATTTGATAGTATAACATAAACCTGTACTTTTTTAAATTTTTATTACATAATATTATAAAATATAATTACCATCATTATTAATAACTTCTTTCCATCTGTTTTGCAAATTTTCAATCCCCTTTTCATACAAACTTCCTGGTTTCGGATCAAAATAGTTGACTGATTTTCTATTTCGGCCACACTACTGAATTTTTTTATCTCTTAAAGTGTGTTCCATAGAGCGAAAGAGATGGTGATCGGAAGGAGCGAGGTCTGGCGAATACGGCGGGTGTGATATAACTTCCCAATTCAGCTCTCGAATTTTTTCGCGGGTCACTCTTGCTGTAAAAGGGCGCGCGTTATCATGGTAAAGAAATGCCTCTTTTCGGTTGATTAAACTTGGACGTTTCTCCTTCAGTTTTTGGTTTAGTCTCTAATTGTTGACGATAGATCACTGAGGTAATTGTTTCACCCGGTATTAACAGTTCACAGTGAATGACCCCGTGATATATCCCACCAAATGCACAGAAGGGCCTTTCGTAACGTTAACTCTGGATTAAGAGT
>CM068317.1:13671754-13714254 GCA_034766995.1 Acanthacorydalis orientalis | reverse complement strand
ACTTCAGTTTGAATCATTCCCACATACAAACAAAAAAATAAATTGAATAAGGATTTGAAAAATATTTTTTTTGAAAAAAAGTAGGGTTCACTTATCACATGACATATGTGGATTATTTAATATTTTTTTCTTCATCCAAGATTAAAGTAAACATTTAGTACTTATATACTTATTTATATATTTTTAAATACTATTTTACTGTATTGTAAATTTCATTTTAAAATTATACGTTTCGTTTTTAAAAGAAATTCTTTTCTTTGTACAAAAAAATGTGCGAACGATTGATTTTAAAGAATCCGCAGGTATTTTTTACACGTTTTATTAATGTTTTTGGTAAATACTTATAGCTAGTAATGAGATAAATAGATTTTTGCGTGATATTTATATATTTGAAAAAGAAATAACTTGCTACTAATTTGTTTTAAGTCATGAAATAGAATAAAAAAAGAAAAACCCGACGGGCTGGAAATTGTTAAACATAATCTGTTTACACAACTCTGAGCCTATTCTTTACCATTATCCACATTTTAGTTTATACATACAACGAGGTTTTCAGAATGATTTTTGTAAACATGTTTAGTTCGGCTAATTTAATAGGTTAATGCAAAAATAATTACGGTTTTTATCATTTTAAGTTTGGCGCCGATTTTTCTAGTTGCCGTTATCTTTTGTTATAGTCATGTGATACATCATTGTAAACAATGAAGTTAGCACTATTAATTTCAACTTATGACTTGTTTTCATTCAGTATTGTTGGATATAAATTCGTCATGGAAAGAAGTAAATTCGTTGTATGAGTTTAAATTGGGATGTAAAGTAACAGAAACTGCTCGAAGTATATTTTTTTTTGGCGAAAAGTCAATTAGTGAACGTGCCGCTCCAGCACTGGTTCCAAAAATATCGTAATGGAAATGAAAGCCTTGATGAGGAGGAGGATCGTGGACGTCCTTCAGCTATAGGTAATAATGATTTAAGAACCATTATTGAAAGCGGACCCACGTAAAACAACTCGAGAAGTGGTAGAAGAACTTAATGTTGTTCATTCAACAGTTGTTCAACATTTAAGCCTAATTGGAAAAACAAAAAAACGCTGGATAAATGGGTGCCGTATGAAAAATGATCCCTATCTTGATCGCATTGTCACATGTGATGAAAAGTGGATTATCTACAACAACTGGAAACGTTCATGACAGTGGCTAGACCGAGAAGAAGCACCAAAACAGTTTCTTAAACCGAAGATTCATGAAAAAAAGATTATAGTCACTGTTTGGTAGTCGAAAAGTGGCATCATTCACTATAACTTCTTAAATCCTGGTGAAACAATAACATCGGAAAAATATTGTCAGAAAATTGAAAAAATACGAGACGTTGCATCGTTTACAGCCAGCATTAATCAATTGAAGAGGATCAATTCTTCTTCATGACAGCGCCCTATCATATGTCTCACAAATCAAATGAACTGGCTTATGAAACCTTACCTCGCCCACCTTATTCTCCGGACCTGTCTCCGACAGATTATCATTTTCTTAAAACATTTGAGTAATTTCCTACGAAAGAAGGTTTTCAAAGATCAAGCATCAATTCAAAGCGCTTTCTATGAATTCGTTAATTCCATGACTCCAGAATTCTATCCTGTAGGAATAAACAAACTTGTTTCTCGTCGGGAGAAATGTGTGTTGGCCAATGGTCTTTATTTTGATTAATAGATATAATTTTTAACTGATATACGTCTTTATACTCGATACGTAAAAACCGCAATTATTTTTGCGTCAACCTAATACTTTATTTTGACTTTAATCACACTATCTTAGTTTCTGAGAGAAAACAGGTTTCATACGGTATACACAACATGTTTTTTAGCACTTTATGAAAAGCTGAAGAGGACAATGCTATATAGAAAATAGATTTGTATAGAATGCTTTCCGGTACATATTTTTGTAGTTCCCTTAACTTTTTCACAAAATATTTCGCAAAATTTCCAATTTCAGAAAATAAAATTGTTTTCTATTTGTTTTTCGTTCAATTTGGAGTTATTGAAAATATATATAATGTAATACCCATCGAGAACTTCAAAATGCGTAGTGAACACAGCATCATTTGGTGTATGTTAATAATTCTGAGACTTAAAAATCCCAATTCTCCTTTCTTATAACAAATATATGTTAGATTTATTACGTCCTTTTTATTCATGTTTACATTATAAAAAAAAAACTATAAATTTCTTGTTGTAATGAAAAAGCTAGATATAAGTAAATATTTTGTATTTATTTGTATAATTTTGACTATTATGTAATTACTACAAACCTAAAAGCCTATTTAATGACAGTATCGCCCCTGCAACAGTATGGTAAACCAAATACTTGTTTCGACATTGCCTCCGTTTTTCACTAATCTATAATATCTGCTCCTTTATTCTTTAAGTTATACAAGTCTATATCGTAGTTTTATCTTTGTCTACTTTTTCTAGATTATATTAAGTCACATTTCCATAAATACCACTAATTTTTCAATAGTAATTAAGATATATAGTTTTGATAAAAATTGTGCAGCATGGATATTCTTAAATAATGGAAATTGTTTTACTAGTTTTAATTAGAAAATTCAAAATTATTATATTCTATACATATATATATATATATATATATATATATATATATATATATATATATAAGTAAATATTAGAGCAAAAATAGTATAAGTAGAAAAGTACCATTCACATTAAATAGGCATTTAACAAAACTGTTGTTTACAAGTCCAAGGATAGAATATTTATATTAAATCTTTATTTATGTAAAATAATCATGAATTACAATTGAAAAATCGATCAATAAGTTATTGGTTTTTCAGTTATATTTTTAAAATCTATGCAAATTGATTTTTTTGTAATTTTTAATTCCAGGCCAGACACCACGAATTTCTTCATGGCAAGTTGATGATATTACAGATAATTTAACTGCAGACTTAGATGGATCTCTTTCTGGTCTTGGAGCTGACCTTTCTACGGGATCATATAACATGAGGTTAGTATAAGTAAGGTATAAAATAATAATTATCAAGTAAAAGTGATTAGCTCCTAACACCTCTACATTAAAAATTGAATTGATTTGATGAGTGAGAGTTCATAAATAATTATGTAAATCTGGAACAAAAACACCCCATTATTTATGCCTTGAATATTAGAGTCATTCCGAGAAGTGTAATTAAAATTGCTAACTTTGATTTGAAACTTCTTATTTGAATAATTTAAATTTTAAGAAAATTGTAAAATAATGTTTGTAATCTATTGAAATTAATTAGCATTAAACACACACACAGAGATGTATATATATAATGTTGAATTAATATTTACAATAAAAAAATAGTAATAATGCATCAGTTAAATTTTAAATTTGGTGTAAATATCAATGTATTGTTAATCAATTAATAAATATCCAGTTTTAACTCAAATATTTAAATTTTTGATTCATAGATGAATTAAAATATAGCATTTATTGATTTTATTTTCTAATATTTATTGATTTCATTAGTATTGTAATAGTTCTAGAAAATTTGTATAGCTAATTTTTATGTAACTTTTAATATAACTAAGTTTTATCATATTTTAAAAGTGTCCTTTTGGTAGACAAATATAATTTTTATTGTTATTACTATACTCAAACAGTTTATATAGACAAAAATAAATTTCCAGATTAATAATTAGTAGAAAAATAATCAGATAATAATTTCTTCTCTGTTTGATTGAAGATAAGTAGTTGTAGTCTAATGTTTTTTTTTATTATTTTATACATAGAAGTGTTTCTTATAAAATTAATTATTTTGTCTCTGAAAAGTGTTTACGTAGTAAACTTTAACCGATTATGTAATAATTAGATGGATATGATTTGAATAGAGTTAAACAAAAGTAATGTAAAAAGTGCTGTGTATATGAAATAGATAAATATTTACTAAAAAAAGATAATTTATACAAAATAAAAATATATTAAAAATTAAGATAGATCAAAGTATACAATGGAATTAAATTCAATAATTTCATCTCCTCGTAAACGTTTACTTAAAAGGAGAACTCATTTATTCAGTCTTCTTTCTAAAACTAAAAATCAAAATTTATTTGACAGTGAAGCATTACTCACTCTTCCGACTTTACAAGTATTCAAACAAGAAGCACCTTCACCGCCAACGAGTCACGAAGGACCTTTACTAAACCCGAGCGTTACACCAAATATAAATACCAACTCACGAAACCAGCACGGACAATGTCAAAGCCCGACAAGTACTACAGCTGCACATGTTAACGGAACTATTAATCATCAGTTACATGTACAACGGAATGGCCCTCAAGCAGATCCTAATAATAATCAAAATAATGGAATTAATGGTTCTTTACAAAATTTACTCGGAACTTCGTATAATAATACTTCAATGCCAAGTAAGTTTCGATAAATACTGTATTAATATTCCATTTAACTGGCTAAATTAATACTCTTAATTGATTTTCTTTTTTCATTAGTCATCTTTTTCAAAAATTTCATCCAAGTTACTTACAATTAGGTTACTTAGTTTAACCTTTTTTTTCATTAAAGTGATCATATTTACAGTTGTGTATATTTGATTCTGATTTATATTTCCAGCGATAATTTCAACAGTGTCATTATCACCTCAGTCACAAGACCACTATAACCGAAGTGCTGTTACATCTAGTGATGTAACTGAAGACTGTAGATTTCAGTATGTCTTAGCTGCTGCTACTAGTATTGCAACTAAAATGAATGAAGATACCTTAACATATTTAAATCAGGGACAGAGTTATGAGATAAAATTAAAAAAACTAGGTGATTTATCAAATTGCAAAGGAAAAACGTTAAAGGTTTGTTTTAGCATTATTTTATTAAAATAAAATGTTAACATCTTTTATCAATTAAATATTTTCAGAGTGTTATCGGAATATGTTTTCACGAACGTCGTATGCAATACGGTGAACGTGAACGTCTCAGCCAATGGCAAAGCGGACGTCCAGGAGATAGAGTACTTGAAGTCGATGTTCCTTTATCATATGGCTTGACTGGATTACAGCAGCCTACACTTAATACTGTGACATTTAACTGGGATCCAACTGTACCTGTGGGTGTGTATATAAAGGTATGTTTAAATTTCATAAATAATTTGAAACTGTAATGTAAATTATAATATTTAAATAAATACTTAACATGTTTATTATTTAAAGGTTAACTGTATCAGCACAGAATTTACACCAAAGAAACATGGGGGTGAAAAAGGTGTACCGTTTCGTATACAAGTAGAGACGTATATGTATGAACAGAATGTTGGAGATGGTATTATAGCAGGTTTGGGAAAACGATTGCATATGGCAGCATGTCAAATCAAAGTATTTAAACTTAAGGGAGCAGATCGAAAACATAAACAAGATCGTGAAAAAATAATGAAAAGACCTCCATCCGAACAGGAAAAATATCAGCCAAGTTATGATTGTACTGTTTTAAATGATGTAAGTGTTTTATGAAAAGTACATATTATATATATTTTTAGATGTTTTAAATTATAAACCTTTTAATCGAGTGTTCAAGTTTGTATTATGAATAAATGTGTGTATGCTTATATAGTCAGTATAGTTTAAACCTATATAAGAAACTTGATTGTGACAACTGAGTTTATAGTGGTTTTACTGTATATTTGACATAATAATAATCAAATTAACAATTGTATTTACTGCAATATACAATTAATTTCCTATTTCAGCTATCCAGTGAATCATTTTATCCATGTTTAAGTAACTCGGTTACACCAAACATATCAACAGCATTATCTTTAACAAGGTTTGTTCTTATATTTATTTTCTTACTCATTTCTAATAATTATTTTATGTATTACTATATTGATCTTTAATACTTATTTCAATAATTCTATGTTGTTAATAATTAAATACTTAATATAATTTTTTTACATACAATTAATTAAAACATATTTTCAATAATTTTTGTTTTTTGACATATATAATCAACACATGTTTTCAAATATTAAATGCCGAATCATATAGATATTCTAATCAATAATTATAACTCAAAATTAAAAAAAAAATAGCTAAAAAAGTTATATATATTGACAGTATTAAGTTTTAAATCACATTTTATGTATGAGTGTGTATACATATATATATATATATATATATATATGTAGGTTATTTAATATGTGTCGCCAAATTATTATATATTTTAATTATTGAAGTACTTATTTATATGGGTATTGCTTTTTGGCGTTTCCATTATAACTTATTATTTATTTAATTTGAGATTATCAAAGTTATTCATAAGTAAATAATATAATTAAAAATTAATGTATAATTTTATCTACATACAGTTTCAATTAAGTGATATGGAAATAGTAATATATATATATATACATACACACACATATATATATATATATATATATATATATATATATATATATATATATATATAGAGAGAGAGAGAGAGAGAGAGAGAGAGACATACACATTTATATATATGCACTTGTATAAAATAATATTACATTGTTATTTTATATTATAAAAGATCAGATCTGTGACTGACTACCTTTGTCCCCAAACAGCCATTACTAAGTAGTATGACATTTACCTTTGATATATTTTAAGTTTACTTCATCTACAAGACAAATTTAATTTTTTTTTTTCTACTTTTCATTCAATTTTTTCAGTATTTCAAAAGCAAGTATTCCCAATATGTTATGAATACCATTTAAAAAAATAAGTGATTACTAATTTAGTTTGGTTACTGTTAATTGATTTAATTTTAATTTTATTTCAATCAAAAGTTTTGATTTTTCTAGAATGCTGTATACATTACAAAATTTAAATATTTTGTCATATAACAGGATGTAGACTTGTCAATTAATAATTTGCATGTACAAAAAATGGGTTTGTGAGACAAAAGCTTGATGAAAAGTATTTGAATAATCTCATATATATATATATATATATATATATATATATATATATATATATATATATATATATATATATATATATAAATATATATGTATGTATGTATGTAAATTGAATAGAAACAAAAAACTTATTATATAATAAGATTTCTTTATGTCTCTGTTCTATGAAAATGTGCATAAGCCATAATGTTTTATTTTATTTAAAAAGTAATTATTTCATAAAAATTCCTAAAAAAAACCTATAATTATAAAACCAATTGAGAACTTATTCACATCCAATAATAAAAATATATCTGTACAATGTTAATTTAGTAAATTATTGAAAAATATTCTTTTAGTTTTGTCTTTCATTTGATTATCAATGTTTATTACTCCATATAAACAGATAATGAAATTTAATAAATATTATATACCAATTTAACCTAATATTTGTTTCATTATTATTTCATCCGTTGAATCAATAAATCTATCATTTGTACTAATATTATGCAATATTTAAAATATTTTATTTGCTCTCTAAAGGATTATTGCAAACTTTAATATAATGTTTCGTTTAAAAAATATATATGTCTGTATAGTAAATGTAATGATGCTCTCGGTTCATTATTGTAGAATTAGTTTTTAATTTTGTAATTTTTAAGTAATAGCTAGTATTGATTTTGAGAATATGTTTTATTAAATGTATGTACATGCACCACAAAAATTAAATTCTTATTAAATTTCAATTTCAATTATTTCAATAATTTCAGTTATTTTATTGAATTAATTAAATTTCACATTATTTGAATTATTACGTAAATATAACAATAGTATTTAAATTTATTAATTTTTAATATTAAAATTTATGAACATCAGAACTTTTTAACTGTTCAACAACAGTTTTTTATTCTCATGTTTGATTACAGTAATTATTATTCATGTTCAGAACAGGAAACATCAAATTATAGAATTTTCTAAGTATTATTGAAATAGGTCGTGTGTATGTTTATGGTTCGGGTCGTACATGCCAATATATTTGTATATCGAATCTAAAATTAAAATACAAACACTTTTCTTATCCTGTTTGTAAATAGGTTTGATGTATTATTTTTAAAAATAATACGAAATGATGAAAATTTAAAATAAATGAAATGGAATATACGCAAGTAAACAAATATTTGCAGAAAATATAAATCTAACAGTTTATGAATTGTTTTTGTTAGGGTAATGTGGATAATGTAACAAACTAATTAAAGTTGGTAGTATTGAGATATAAGCAATTAAAAATATCCGATAAATATTTTCTTAATGTTAAATACTCTTTCTGTTAGTTTATTCTCAATTATTATTGCTATGTGCAATTTGATATTTAAATAATAAATATTGGATAATTCCAAAACCAATTTCATTAAAGAATAAATGAACATTTTTCAAAAAATGTTCAGTAATTGATTGTTACTCATTTTTAATTGTTGATTATGTGAATTTTGATGGCGATTCTATCATTCTCACAATATTAAAGTGCAAAAAAATCTATCTAATTTTTTTTGTATCTTATCAACAATAAAAATTGATCAATAATCAATTATTGAATATATTTGATCAAAAAAAAATATAGATTGTGGAGTGTGATAAATTAATTTGTGGAAATAAATTTAGCCACAGTATCAAAATTATATTGAGAATATGTGAATTTCATCACTTTGGATTTTTCTTAATTCAGGTGTAAAATTCGAAATTTTATTTTAGATAAACCTAACAATTAAAATTAATGAAATATTTTTTTTAATTCCCATCACATACCAAAATTAACAGAATCATACGTCCATTATCAATTTGGAAGAAGTAGATTTTATTTATTTTTAAAAATTCATTATACTCAAAGTTAAATCTTTGAATCAACAAAGTAATAGGAAAAATAATTATTCTTTATTTCATGAAGTACATAGACAAATTCTAAAGTATTTTTTTCAAAATCAGTAAATATTCGTAAAAATTATGTTGAAAAATATAAAATAATAATAGCTGAAGTACTTTTTTAAACAATACATATTATACATATGCACGCACATGATGGTAGCGCCAAAGTTTCTTACATTAGATAGGAAGGAATGTAAATAAAAAAGATCTTACTATTTTTGTGTATAATTCGCTTTGACTTCAATACTTTTCTATAGTGCTTAATTAGCAATTCTATACTCTTATAAAAGAATTTTCCGTTTTTGTGTTCAAGTGGCCAGTCACTGCTGATTCCGTCTCATTGTCATCATCAAAACGCTGTCCATGTAAATCTATTTTTAAATTACCAAAAAGATAATAATCTTTAGGGTCCATGTCTGGATTGTAGGATGGGTTATCAAGTTCTTGAAAGCCACACTCCTGAATACCGGCTTAAGTAAAAGTGGCGATGTAAACTGGTGCATTGTTGTGCAACAAGCACACTCCTTTTTTAGTTTTCCGCACATACTATCCTGAAATTTATACAACAATGTTGCATAATATGGATCAATAAAAGTGGTATTACGGCTCTTAAAATTTGTTAATAAAATATCCTTGTAATCCTAAAAATTCTGGCCATGATCTTTTTTGTAGACGTGGTTCATCTGCTCACCTCCATTCCATGGATTCTCTTTTAAACAGAGGATCATAGTAAAGGACCATTGTTTCATCCCCTGTTACAATGGATTCAATTTATATATATATGTATGTATGTATGTATGTACGTATAATTAAATATGTAAAAAAAATGGTTTACAGTGACATAAAATTAAAAATTATTTATAAACGAATCACTTTCAGCAAGAAACGGGAAATTTTACATGTAAGGCTTAGGTCAATCTGGCTACAAACGGTTTATGTTTTTTTTTTCTTTTGGAAAGGTGTGAATCAGTACAATTTAGTATGGGTCAGTAGAGAGCGGGGGCGGTCGGTTAGGTCTTCATAATCCTTAACTCTTATAGCTCGGAAGTCGATCCATGCTCAACATGAATATCTCTGATATTTCATCGTATATTTTTGGAATCAAAAATATGCAGATTCCCATACAAGCTATTATAGAAAAATCACAATAGATGTATTCATCAAACTAAACTAATTTTTCATGAGTAGGATAATTTATCATATCTGTAGTAAGATTCAGGAATCAATACCTGGAACCACTGATTATTATACACTTACTGATAAGTTTTTCACTCAAGCAATTGAAACATAAATGTTTTCTGATCGTAACAATAATCACAAAGAACAGAAACGTATCTAGGGAAATAAAAATCATATGTAAATTAAAATTTAGAAAACAATATCTTATAGGAACAGAAACATTTTTGTGTTAGCTTGGCGCTACAAGAGAAGGGTTACAATACTAAATAAGAAGTATAAATTGAGTTAAAATATTCTCGAAAGAAAAAAGAACTCTGAAAATAATGAAATATAGCGACAAAAATATTATAAAAAAAGCTACCCTTGTTTTTCAATTGTAATGACGTAGGCTGAGTTGTTGATGAGTTGAGTAGACCAATATGCTGTGTCATATTGCTTCAAACGTAAAACATTGAAGTGGTAAAAGAAAATATTCTTTTCGGTTTTAACTCAGTCTTTATGAATGTGTATATATATATATATATTTATATATTACAAAAAGGGTGTACAGCAAAAAATGAGACGCTCATAATATAGCTTTTAAATAAACTAATATAGTTAATTAGCTAATATAGTTTTTAATAATAATTTTAATATAGCCCATATTAAAGCTTTTCAACAGAAGTTGTTCATGGAACTGACTATAGTCCAGTGGATTTGACTGTGGAATATTGCATCAAAATAGACAATCTAATCTTGGTTGCGGGATGTGGGAGGGGTGTCTACAGTATAATTACACTTTTGTGAATTGTCAGACCTTCCGCTATCGTGGCCAGCGCGAAAAAAAGGATTAATTTCACGTTCTTTAAACATATCTCGCTTCTTGTAACTACAAAAGAAATTAAAACCCCATTTTGTAGGGAGTTTAATTGTCTACAAAATATTTTTTTTAATTTCTTTTGTAGCTACAACAGGAAGCGAGATATTTTAAAAAAAATAACCCGGAATTTAACCCTTCTTTCGCGTTGGCCGCGACAGCGTAAGGTTTGACGAAAGTGTAATTAAACTCTAGACAACTCCTTCCACCATCCCACAACCAGTATTAGATTATTCATTCGGATGCAAGGATAGGTTCACATTTTGGCCAGATACACTGGACTTATTGGTAATTTCCGGGCATAGAAATTACAATGAAAGCCCTTTTCAGGCGATAATAAGAGGCATCATCTTAATAAAAACACCGAACTTTATTTTTCGACAATTTCGAAATAGATATAAAGATTGTTTAGTATGTTTGAAGTCAAGTATTCTCAGTGGACAAAAAGATAATCTTGTATTGCGATACATGTGAAAGAAAACATGTAATAGTTTCAGTATGCAATAGTTTCAAGCGACTCTATACTTTTTTTTAAATTAATAATACCTATAAATACATTAACGTAGTATATTTTCTTAATTTTCCATAAAAAAATCCAAGATTTTTCATTTTATTACCGAGTTAGTGGGGAAAAATGTTGAATTTATTGCACAGTATAAAGAGTTAAATCGTATCTTGTACAAAAGTGGGTGTTGTAACAGTTATAATTATCAAGACTATATCACACTTGGTACATTAACCGTTTCCTATTGGCCAATAGAAATATTAAAAAAAATACATTTTAACCTAAAAATACGTTTAAAGTGTTTGAAAGGAAACACATATTTTCCAGATTTTTATTAGAACTGTAGGTATCATTTTTAAGACCTAGACTATTTTTTACCGCCAGGAACTTTATGTATTGCAATTACTAGAAAATTGTTAGGAACCTTATAAAAAATAATTTGAATTAAAAATGTTAAACTTATTAAAATTACACATTAACTTCATGATACTCAAGAAAACATTTTTTTTTATCATTCAAACACAAAATAACATTGCAATGAGAACATTTCGAATGGAGCTTAAACTTATCTTCTTCATGCTGCATACTTTACTCTTTCCTCTATTTTCTACAAATGTTGGCCAATGAATACCTCTGGTTCCTAGTCTTACGTCTCTCAGTATTGAATAATTTGTTTTCTGCCGCTTTGATGGACCAGGATTTGGGGCATTCTCTCTAGAAATTCTTTTCTTCTGACCAGCATTCTTCATAGCCACCAGTCCTTGTGCAAACTACCTTCTGAAATCTTTCACCGTGTTTTTTTTTCAACTATAATCCCGTGCACAGTATGCACAATGACAAATGCTATATCCATCACGCCCCAAAAAAGTCTATTCCACAATTTTGGTGAATTCCGATCTACGCAGTATAATGCTCTCAGCCGATCAGAAGTATCCACCCCTCCCATAAATTGATTGTAATCCTTAATTGCTGTTGGGCAGGTAACCGTTTACCAGGAACCATCGTTTTCGTTACGCGGAACAGTAACTTCTTCATTTCCATGGAAATTAAATACTAAATGTACTACCTTGTTATCTTTCCACTTTCAATATCTTATATCTAGGTTTGAACATTTATATTCATAATCTCCTCTTTTCTGTTTAAAGTCAGCTTCTATGTTATTAGGAATCCTCTTACGATTCACATGCATAAGTCTTCTCAGTCTTTAATTTCTTCATCAATGCAAACGAAGAAAAAAATTGTTCAAGTACATAACTTTATTCTTTCCCCATTCGTCTTCATTCAACTCAAGTACCACTCTTTCTCTTAGTAAATAATCAGAAAACTTTTTAATCATTTCTTCATCTTTCCCTTGATATATTATAATTTTTTTGATAAATCTTCTTTGATCGGTCAAACACTACAATTTATACCCTCTTTTTATAGGTTTTGTAGGTAGATATTGTTTTAGTACAGATCTGCACTTGAATTTTATCATGGATTCGTCAAAACTCTTAAAATTTAAAAAAAAAATTTAAATGGTTTTTTAAAATGTTCTGTTCAGCTCATCTAACATAGATCTTATCTTGTATAGTTTATCTTGTCTTTACTTTATCTTCACATACTTTTTACCAACATATAATGAAAATAGAAACTAAAAATTACAGACGGTACTTCTAATCCTCTCCAAACTTTTTAATATTTTAGTAGTGAAAACTTACAAACACACATTTTACATGCTAAAATTGTATTATAAATGAAACAGGCTATCTATAAAATCAAGAAAATAAACATTTACCCAACAAATTCTATTAAAAAAAAAAAATATCGGAAAATCACACAAATTGCTCTCACCGATTCACTGTCAAGCTCTGACTTGAAAGATGTACTGATTGGTTAATTCCTCTCGTTTTTCAAATTATGTGCCATAATTAGCTACCTCAACGATACGAAAGTGGATCGGCAGTATTCACACGGTCATGCGCGATCTCGTATCGAAAATATTTGGCGGATAATGTTGTAAAAATTGTACCGTCAGATAGGAAAGGGTTAAATCCTGTCAAGAATATGTGGCATTATTTTTTATCTTCGTAATCAAAAACAAAAAAATAATAGATAATCAAATGTTGACAAGCAAATTACATGACTAATTAATCAATATTTCTTCTATTTATATATAAAAAAATAGTGAAATTTACTCTGAGCAATCTAAAGAGATTATTGAAAGAAAGAGTCTTGAGAGATTTTCGGATCAATGTTATTGAATATTTTCTAATAAATATAATGTAAATTCATTGAAATTATACGAATGACTAAACAACTTAAATGTTATGATGTGAGTTATTTCGTTCTAATGTAATCGAAAACAAGTGCGTTTTTAAATATAAAACCATCGTTTCTGGATACATTGTAACATACAATTTTATTACTGTTCTTTGAACCTCACGGTCATATATAAAGTAAGACTTCTCGCGACTTACTCAAAAAAAGCTTATTGGCAGAGAAGTTTTCAGAAATCTCGGAATTATTAGGTTGGTGCAAAAATAATTCCGGTGTTTATCTTTTTAAATTTGGCGACGATTTTTCCAGTTACCGTTATCTTTTGCTGTAGTCATGTGATGCATCATCATGGAAATATTAAAAGGGGATGCAGGGGTTAAGAAAAGACATGTTATTTTTTATTTAGTATTTTAGTTCAATTCCATACTAAATACAAATGAACTAAAATATTAGGTTGGTGCAAAAATAATTGCGATTTTTATCATTTTAAATTTGGCACCGATTTATCTAGTTATCTTTTGTTATGGTCATGTGATACATCATTGTAAACAATGAAATTAGCACTACTGATTTCAGCTTATGTCTGTTGTTTTCATTCTTTAGTATTGTTGGATATAAATTCGTCATGGAAAAAAGTAAATTCGCGCGATTTTGTTGTATGAGTTTAAATTGGGATGTAAAGTAACAGAAACTGCTCGAAATATCAAATTTATTTTTGGTGAAGAGTCAATTAGTGAACGAACGGCCAGCATTAATGTACAAACATAAATGTTTTTTTAATAAAACTTTTATATATAATGTATTCTAAGAAAATATAAGTTCAATTTACTTTTTATTTCATGATGACGTATTTACTGAATAAATGTAATTCGATAGAAAACGTGTCTAAGACAGTTTATTTATCAATTAATCGAAGAGGACCAATTCTTCTACCACACGTCTCACAAATGACTTTAAAAAAAATTAAATGAACTGGGTAATGAAACCTTACCTTTCCCACCTTATTCTCCGGGCCTGTTTCTGACAGATTGTTATTTTTTTAAAGAAATATTTGAGTGATTTCCTGCGAGAGAAGGTTTTTTCAAAGATCGAGCATCGCCTCAAAGTGTTTTCGGTAAATTCGTTAATTCCAGGAGTCCATAATTCTATCTTGTAGGAATAAACAAACTTGTTTCCCGTTGGGAGAAATGTGTTTAGGTCAGTGGTGTTTGTTTTGAATAATAAATATATTTTTTAACTGATATATGTCTTTATACTCTGTACATAAAAACTGCAATTATTTTTGCACCAATCTAATTTTAAAATGATGCGATATACCGATATCAAAAACGTTTATGCAACTAAATAAACACGATCACTATGTATGGATTTAAATTAAATAATATCAATATAAAACCAGCACGTTTCAATACTTGAACACCAGAAAAATTAAGCAAAGCGAAACAAATTTTTAACAAAATTGTATGAAAATAATTGTGTTAAAATGAAAATATATAACAAATGTTTTATATTACTCATATATTCATTTGAACAGCTGAAATTACCGTCGCGGAAAACAATAAAAATGGCTGTAGATGTTGACTACAACAATTCATCAATTTTTAACCGGATCGTATTACTGCTTATTCAAACTTATTACGAAAAACTGTAAGGAGAATTACACAAGTGTTGATTCGTTTCTTATTAAATGAAGCAATAATTAAAACTCGTATTTTGTATTAGGTGTACAAATTAATTCGATGCCTTTTTTATAGAAAATGAATGTTTCTTTACAGAAAAATGGAATACATTTCAATCCTCAAAATATCACTTATTGTTTTGTATAACTTTGTTCCATTTATCGGTTAATTGATGAGTCACATTTCGAAAAAGTATGACGGCGTTGAGTCGATGCATTTTCGAGCCTCTTGGATTATTTTAAAATGGGTATCAGTCAAGTGACGCGGGACCAATCGAAACAAGTGATAATTTAATGGGGCTAGATCCGGTGAATATATCGCATGAGGGAGAACTTCTCAGCCAATTAACAAATAAACGTATTTGGTTCCTTTCACGACCTGTGCCTGAGCATTGTCATGCTACAAAATGACTTGCCTTGTTCTCACGCCATTGAGTGTTTTTTTCTCTCAAATTCTTCACTTAAATTGAGGCGTAGGTAACGCTCTAGTAGTTGTTGGTAACGCTCTAAATTTACAATCTGATCAGATTCGAGCGACTCATAATACACCACACCCTTAATGTTCCACTGAATACACAATAACTATAATATCATTTTTTTGGCGTGGATATTTGGTTTAGGAGTCACTGTCGATGGTCCACCGGATGTAACCAATGATTTTCGGCGCTTAAGATTGTCGTACAAAACTCATTTTTCACCCCCGGTTATAATTTTATGCAAAACATCCTTCCTTTTAAACCTTGTGAGTGACATAGACGTATTGCATCTTCTTTTTTTTGTTTTTCGGGCTAAGATCATATGAAATCCTTTGGCCTAACTTATGAATTTTTCATATCCGATGTAAACTGTAGGAAATTGCTTGCTGGATAACTTCGAATTCTTGAGCGAGTCTGTTCAGTCTGGACAAAGTTTTCATTTAGCTGCTCAAGCTGCTCATTTTCAATTTTTGTCGGTTGTCCGAAACGCACTCGATCGGAAAGATCAAAATCATCACTCAGAAACCGTTGAAACCATTTTTTGCATGTTTCATGCGTCACAACACCTTCCCCCAAAGCTGAACTAATCATTCCCACGGCTCCGGCACGATTTTTTTTTCAACTGAAATGCGAAAAGTATGCAATGTCTAATATGTTGCTTTTCGGACGCCATTGTGTACACTACTTTTTTGTAGGGTCATGCCAACTGCTTGGCCAAGATATATAGTGTTTTTAAATATTAAGTTTGGCATTTCAAAATCCTAAAATGGTGAAAGGATATTCTAATTTAAAACAAAATTATTAATGATTCAATGTAAAGGCACCGAATTAATTCGTACACTTAATATAAATAAATATGCAGTAAACAAATCAATATTAAATATGTTCAAGAGTTTATTTTTGAAGAAATACTATGTTAAATTTAGATAAGCGGAAAAAATACTTTGTTATCTAAAAAAACAAGCATCTAGGGATGTGAAGAAAAAATATCAAGTCTACATTCAGATATAATTCTAGATTCAGATATAATTTATTTTTTAAAAAAAAATGCAAAAAATTAAGAAATTGTGATAATCACCCATTAAACTCAATCTGGAGTGTTTTAATACGACTCATAAAATATGTACGTTATCTTTCATAAATTATTAGGTTGTTAGGAAAATAATTGCGGTTTTTGTTTTCTGAATTGTAGCCATATCTTTTTCCGATGAAAGTGTCATTTCATTGTTTTCATGTTAATATCATTTTAAAGTGCATTTTTCGGTCGTTATTTTCGTAACATCGATTTTGGTTTTATTATTCATTTTGTTTCAAATTGGGCTATTGAATTAAAGATGGAAAAGAAGCAAATAAGAGAAACTTTTTTGTATAAGTTCAAAATGGGTGGTAAAGCAGCAGAAACTCCTTGTAAATTAAACGATGCTTTTGGTGTGGGTACTGTTAAGGAACGTACGGTGCATGGTGGTTCCAAAAATTTCGTGCTGGTCACGAGAGCCTCCCAACGGCTCGGGCGTCCTTTATTTCATAACGATCAACTGAAGGCGTTAGTTGAATCAGAACCAGCCACAATTCGAAAACTTGTTCAAAAGTTAGGCGTTAGTCATCCAACAGTTCTGGATCACTTAAAACAGCCAGGAAAATCAAGAAAGCTTGACATGTATACGAATTTAAATGTCGTAAACTGCAATTATTTTTCTACCAACCTAATATTTTTTGATCCCACAAAAAGTTAAAAAAGCTCCTAGTAAAAAATATTCGTTAAATTGTTACTGATAATTTTTGATAACTGGTTATTGTGCATTTTGGTAGCGATACCACTATCTTTTAAGAGCCAAAGTACAGAAAAATCTGTAAAAAATGTACTTCATCTTTGTATAGCGTACTTTGGACAGCATATTTTGGACGATTTATCAACTGATTACAAGGTGTTTAAGGTTTGAGCATGATGATACGTGCTCAAATATTCAAAACTTATTGTATATTTTGATTCAAATAACATATTAGAATATAAATAACATGTTAGAGTATTAAAAAACAAAAAAACATTTCAAAGCCTTTTAAAACAAATCTATTAATAGTGACATGTGATGATTATTTCCCAAGTTTTTTGTACACATAATATGTTTATTTTCGTCTTGATAATTTTATTTATATAAATTCAACAAAAAAATAAAACAATATAATTGAAAAGATCATATTTAAATAGGTAATCGTTGTTTTTGTGTATTGATTTCAATATTTATTTTCGTTCAATCTATTTATAAAACACGTAAAAATCATTTATTATTTCGCAACAAATATCTTCAATGTCATTCGCAAATACTGGTTTCTTGTCGATATTTTTATTTAAATATTACATCGCAAAGAAAAAAACTCATAACTGCGGCACTTCTTAAAAATAATACAATTTACCAGTGGAATTTTTTGAACGAACTAGTAAACAAAAAATTATAATTTCGACATTTAAAAACAAAGAAGAAACATAGGCCAGTGCTTATTAATTTTAGAATGTTAACCGTATGTATACGTGACCAACTTAATAATTGCAACGAGCGAGACAGTCAGTCGTGAAACGAGGTCATTAGAGTAGGATGTCGCTATAAACATTGAATTCGCCGTGAAACGTAAGTGATGTTGACAAATGATGTAAACATATGCATGTTGCTTGTGCGAGAGTGAAAGAGAATGAAAGTCGCTTATGTTCATCGAACTATGATTATACTGGAACTAACTGGTTTTACTGTGCACACCACCCAATAGAGAATTTTATGTGTTTGATGTGTTAACTCGCGACTAAGCTGAACACAACTGGATTCTAACTGGATTTCGTCAGACTTTTATGTATTGTGTGCAGTTTGTTGCAAAAGAACGGTGTCCGTTTTAAAATTGATCAGATTTTGCATACTCATATTCATTGCACCTCTGTCTGTATATTGTCTTAGAAGTTACGAACGTCTTCGACAACAATCGTTTCGGTTTATTCTTACATCTGTTGTTATAAAAATGTTGTCGTGAAAAAATGTGTATATTAATTGTTTTCGTTTTAAAACAGTGTCCGTGTGTGTAAAATCACGAATTCAATACGAGTTAGTGATAGAAGTTGAGTTCAGATCGTGCTTTTTAAATATAGAATTTTGATTTCTCAGACTTTAAAAACTCGTCGTGGGGTTTTTCCGTTAAAAATTTAAAAAATAAAAAAATCATTTCAATTACAAGCTCATCCTGATTGTTGATTCATCAATGACCTTCATTGTTTTTGTTGATTTGCGAATCTATTTTTATTGGCATAAGTGAATTGATCTGTCATGCGAATTTATTATTTTTGTGTAACAAGTTTCGCCATGTGTTGTATGTGGAAGAGATAAATATAAGTGTTTTTGAAAAAGTAACACACTCTCGATAATAAAGACAACCGAAATATGCCGAATACATAACATTGGACTGTTTTCTTTTTCATTTTATTTTTTTTTCAAATTTCGTTTATACATTTTTGTATATAATTTCTGTTGTACAATAAACGGCGATATAATCGTGCAGTGCGAATTTTTGGTAATGGTGTGTATTTTTTATCCGATAAACGTTTTTGTGTAGTTGAATACGTGAATAAAATCATTTTAATGATCTACTTAAAGAGAAAAACCGCTTTTTGGAGTCAACTCTGTCAGGAATTTGGTATTCCTGCCGAAAAAGATAAACGATACTTGTATCAACAATTGACCAAACTCTTTAAGCTGGCCATTAAAAGAAGAGATTTAATATCAATTGAAAGAAAGTGGTTACCGTCAGTTCTGTATTATTGTCACGGCAGAGACTGTATAGCAGTGATTTGATTAATAGACAATTTTTAAGAAGTGTGAATGTCTACTAGAAATGCGTGGAGTACGTGACGTTTTGTAGAGGACGCAGAAATTCTTGTAATGATTTTTGTATGGAGATTTTTTTCATCGGTATTTTTTTGAAGAGCAGCGTACATGACAAAAGTATTCGAAAAAAGATACCAATATATTGAGATTGCGGATTTCGATAAAGATATAGATTAACGAAGAAAACCGTAAAATAACGGTGAATATTTTGAAAGCAACAATTGTCCAGCTGATGTATGACAACAATTTTGTATTAACGAATGCACGATTGTGATTATTTTACAGTATTATTTTTCTACTTTTATAACGGAAAGATTTACAATATTTTTAGATAAACTTTTACAATAAAAATAGAAACTATCATTTGACGTTCATTAAAAAATAATAATATCGAGCACTGAAAACGTTATTATATTCTATAAATAGAACAAACAAAACCAGATTTTGATTTTATTACATGAAGTAATTCCAAAGTAAATATTATTAGAAGAGGACTGAGTGTTACTGGATATCACTGGTTTTGTTTTGGATTAACTGTAGCTTTATAGATTGTGAAATGGAACTTTGCTTTTTTTCCAGTGAGCACTTTGAAAGCAATGTCGGCAAATGATTAGTAGTTATTATTATCGATAAGTAAAATGGATAGTGCTACAGTTCTTCAAATATATCTGGGAATTTTTTTTCAACGATAGTAGAATGAAAATATCTATTTGGATATTTTAACGACGACAGATTTTCGAATATTTGATTTTCGATTAAGAACATGAAATTTTTACATGTTTTCTTCAATAATTGATTTAGTTGACGACAAAAAGCTAATGTTATTTTGACCGATTTTTAATACTTGACGATTCAATTTTTTTTGATGAAAATTATTTATAAAGGACACTTGACAAAATAAATTTGACGCGGATTTTTGTATTTAATTTTTGATTTTTGCAATATCTTTAAAGATGTTTATCCTTGTACATACTGTAACCATGTCTTATGTAGACTATGACATCCTGGCACAGTTTTATCATACGATAGCACCTTCTTCGACTGTTTACAAAACTAGATTACGATTCAAATTGCTTGGAAAACATGTTGCCGTTAAGCTTCGGAACAACGCTTCTAATCGTAGAAATAGAAACAAGATGCAATTACGCTCTCTAGAATGCTATGGTTTGAGATCACTTATAAAGAGACGATGTAGAAACATAAGACATCGCTTTCGTGCTGTTCACATGTAAGAAAGTATAATTAACACATTAATGTATAACTTAAGTAAATTTAAAATTCATATATACACTCTTCATAGACATTTATTTGTTTGTACGAGTATATAAATGTGTTATATATGGTTGATACTGTATTCTGTTCATAAGTACTGACGATGTTTTTTTAATCATTTGTAATCAGTATATTATTAATGATATACTGTGAAATCCAATAATATGACTTCAATTTTTTTATACAAAACTATTGTAATACAACACTGATTACACAAAATTATAATAGTTTTATAACTTTAGAAATATATGCAAATATTTGCCTATACCTAATTTTAATTTTCTAAATTTGCAGTATTTTTTAAAACTTGAATTTATATTAATTAGACATCTAATAAATATACATATAATTATAAATGTATTTATATATTTGCAAATATTTTCATGATGAAATATATAATGAATGTAAGTTTTTTTAAGTCAGTAATATCAGGTGACTTAATTATATGTAAAAAATTTTAGGTCATATTACACAAAGTAGTATACTAACTGGAAATTTTAAAAGATAAAACTAGTATATTCCAGGAAGCTATATAAATATATAAGAAAGAGATCATTATTACAAGGTTATTTGTGAATAGTGTTAATGTTTAATGAAAAGGAAAAAAGTGCTTATTAAGTAGTAAAGTAACATATTTAAAATAAATAGGTCTGCATGAATCTAAATATTGTAATAATAGTTTCATTCAAGTTTTCCATGGTATGTTCTTTCTTATTCTAGATATCTTTTAGAAATATGTACAAAAATGCAAGTAAATGTCTAGATAGGTATTCAAAAATGAAATAACCAAATTTAATACATGACTTATGAAAATAAGTATTAAATATACATACATATATATATATATATATGTATGTATGTATTTGTGTGTGTGTGTATATATATATATATATATATATATGTATGGATTTGTGTATATATATATATATAACTTAATTATAAAATTCAAACTAAATAAAGTAAAACAATAGTACAATTGCAGTACTGTTTTGATTGTACATATTAGTGAGATACATAAATTACAAAAGGTATTGTAACATAAAATGTAATCAAGTTGTCGGGCAGATTAATAACAAACACCAATGTAGAAACAAAATGTTGTTCTGTAATATGAAATAGAATATTTGTAGGCAACGTTCATTTCCTTCCTTTGCTTTGAAGCCTGTAATAGATGAAACTTAATATCTTATTTTATAAGAATGATAGATATTTGTAGAGTAAAACATTTTACTGTTGATTAATTTATTATACGAATAATTGAATAAAAACTCAACTTACAAATTAAATTTAACACGTAATTATTAAGCATTTGTATTAAAATATTTAAACATTATAAAAGTGATTATTATAATATATTTTTAAACTATGATATGTGAAAAGAATAGTCTTTGAAATAATGAATTTAAAATATATTAATAAATATCTTATCTCATTTACATTAAAGTGTGATGTATTTGTAAGTTACAAGAGTTTATTTCTAAGAAAATATTAGGTTTTGCTCAATATATAATTGAAACCGTTTTTATTATTTTTTATCTGTTAAAACTAGTTTATATTGATCATGATGTAGAATTAAATGGAACAATATCTGATAACATTACAGTAATAATTAAACTGATTGTTTAATATATAAATATCAGTATTTTATAAACTTATACAAGGTTACATTAAATTCCTTAGTGTTAATTCCAATATAAATATTTACCACGTTATATAATGTTTTGATGTAATATAACATTTAAATCATAATTTATGGCTGATGTTAAAGTTTTGAATTTATACAAAATAAATAGAAAATATAATTGTATTGTAAATATTTTTTTAATATTGTAATTATTTGTTTTCAGTAATCAATCAGCCAATTTTATGAACAATGCATTAGTTGGAGCAAATTCCTTCGTTAAAGGCGAGGATCCATCACTAGGAAGTAATGGTAGTTTACCATGTTCTCCGGTCAATTTATTACAAGAAACAAAGGGACAGATCGTGAATATTCAAACACAGGTGAAAAGATTATTTCTTTTACTTGTTTTTATTTATTTATTTAAAAACATATAAAGCAATAAAATTAATTATTTTTTAAATCTTTAAATCTGTGAATTTTTAAATTATAAATTATATTAAATTAATTCATTGCAGTTGTGTCAGTCCTCTGGTTTATCATCTGATGCAAATTCTGATCAAACTGCCGCTTGGCTACAAGCTCAACGATTTGGTGCTCATATAGGAACGTTCGCGAGCTTTTCCGGAGCTGATATTTTACGATTGAGTCGTGATGATCTTGTACAAATTTGCGGCCTTGCAGATGGTATACGTCTATATAATGCCCTTCATGCGAAGTAAGTGATTTTTTCCTTTATGCATTCACAAATTAAGTTTTCATTCATTTTCAATGTATTCTAATGGCATGATAATCAAAGTGCATACAAGCAATAACAAAAAATTATTAGTTAATCAATTGTTGAACATTTTTGATTAGAAATATTTTTCAGGGCATGTGGATGGAATAAAAAATTAATTTGCAAAAATGAATTTGCCATAGTACTAAACATAAGTTGTGAAATAACTCGTACATTCTTTAAATTATTTTTACATTTATTAATTAACAATTATTAATGTTGTATTAGATTAAATATTTTTTAAATTAACTAAAAACTACACAGTTACAATTTTTAATAATGCGGGTATGGTTCCAGTCAGAATCATTTTCAAAATGATCAATAGTTTTATTAAAAATTTCAATTAGAACACTTTTTGTCTATTCTGGGAAATGGAAAATACAATTCTAGCAGTGTAAAAAGTTATTTCAAATAAATTTGTACTGACGTTTTTCTTACACTTAATTTATATTATTTGTTATTGAAGTCTTTTTTTATAAATACATATAACTTAAAATTAATTCCTATTATGTACTTATTTATTTTCAGAACAATTGCTCCAAAACTTACTTTATATGTGTGCCTTGAACAGTCTACTGTTTTCAATGCAATGTATCTAACTTCATACACAAACACTGAATTTTGCAATAAGCTGTCGACATTGATTGGTATTTCAAGCACCCAAGTTCAAGACTTCTTTGTACAAGGACCAAATGGTATACATGTTTTAATTAATGATGATGTTATACGTAATTTTAAAGATGAAACGATGTTTGTTATTGAAGTAATGCATGATATTGGAAAATATCGGGTTCTTTTAAAGCCTGTTAATCAAAGGTAAATATTTCCAATATTTATTCAGTACTTGGCAACTAATTTATATATATATATATATATATATATATATAACAATTATGTTTATCTGCCACTGTGTTTAAATAATATGTATAAATATACAGATATTTTTATTAAAATTTAAGGCAAAAAATTAATATTTTTATTAATGACATGGAATATAAATGTATTTTATAGAACCCAAATACATATCACTTTAAATAAATATTAAATGTTATAAATGTAAAATAAAGTGCACAACTATACTTTTATTATTAATTTTTTTTTAATTATGAAAAATAAACTGCATTGTGTAATTATTTTTAAAACTTGCTGTATTCATTTTATAAAATAATTACTTTCAAAACATGTTAATTTGCTACAAAAAATGAATCGGTTAAACATTAAGAGTCTTTGGGATAGTTACAAGTGTACTAAGAAGTTATCGAACATTTTTAAAATCAAACTGTAATATCAATTCTCTCTACTACCTAAAAACTTAGATTTTGAATGTTTAGTATTTTTATACAACCTCTTATAATCAAATACCACATTTGCAAATGCAATCACATAAACATTTTTTAAAGAAACAGAATTGTTTGAAATTTTTTAAGTTTAGTAGTTTATTGGTTTATAAACAGAAACAAATTCTGTTTACTCAGTTTTAAATTAAATCAATTGTACATTCTAGCAGACATAGGAGGTAATAATATTAATAAATTTAGTTGAAATGATTATCAGAAAAAACAATCATATTCAAATTTATGACACTGGGTGGGTGTCATCTCATATATAACTTCTTGACTATTTGCAAAGTCTACATATTTGAGAGCTTTGAATATTTTGGTCGCTAATATATCCTTAAATGTAACTTCAAATGAAAATAATAATTTTAATGTCTTGTTGTTATTAAAAAGTAAATAGAACTTTTATTATAAATTTTTATATATATATTTATCATTAAAATTAAAATTTTATTTAAATTTCCGATTTTATTTTGAAGAGTTTAATTTATAATATACATGTCGATGTTGTAGATACACGAGACCTTATGTACATTTTTCTATTTTAAGATTATATCAGAATGATATAGAAAAAATAAATAAATAATATGTTTTAGTGATTCAATGGTGAATTTTATAATCTTATCTATCTTTATTATTTCTATAAAAGTAAGTCATTATAGAGAAGAGAGAATGTTTTTTATCGCTCTTGAAAAATTTGTAAAATGTAGATAAGATCTTTGTCTCAAAGTCCTCAATATATCAGGTGTAATTGAAAATAGATATTTAAATTTATGTACTTTAGGATGTTAAAAAATTAATATAAATGAATTTAATATATTTTTTAATTATTATAATTTATTTTCAATACTACTGATCTATTTTAAATGGATGATGTATTGTATACTCTTATGTGATTTTAATTATAATTAAAATTATAAATCAATATCAGTTGATTCAGAATTGGTTCGAATAAACTGTCAACATTTATTTGAGAAAGTAAACTTATATATTTTTTGATTAAAAAATTCAGATATTCAGTTGTGCTTATAATCTTTTGCTAAATACTACAATTAAGT
The DNA here is from genome assembly GCA_034766995.1 of Acanthacorydalis orientalis. NCBI lineage: Eukaryota > Metazoa > Arthropoda > Insecta > Megaloptera > Corydalidae > Acanthacorydalis > Acanthacorydalis orientalis. The sequence goes on along the minus strand of CM068317.1, from coordinate 13,688,513 downwards.
TTCACTTATTAGTAGTGCTCAATTTACCATTCAGTATACTCTAGTGACTTTAATAAGGATGACTAAATCTAATGGCACGCTAAGCACTACTTATTGGTGAGGTTTAACTAGCTAGATAGATTTAGAAAAATTAAGAACATGAAGTTTAATTTGTATGTGTGGTGAGTCATTAAATTGTTTTTTTCCATATATATTATGTTGTTTAATTCATAGATTTAAATGGTTACTGTATGTGATTTTACAATTGGTTAATATTTTATTAAAATGCAGTATTTTTAATTTGTCAATACTGTAATTATTTTAAAATGTTTTATTCATATATATATATATATATATATATATATATATATATATATATATATATATATATATATATATATGTATATATATGTATGTATATATGTATATGTATGTATGTATGTATGTATGTATAATCTAGTATTAAATGTGGTAATGGTTTCTTGTATACAAAAAATGTTATAAATAATGTGCTATCGTCACAAATTTTATGATAGATACCAATTTTTTTTATTGTTTAATAGATAATATATTTTTTTATAATTGAAATGTGTATAAAATTTCATGATATATCTATATGTATAGACATCAATTAAAGTCATACAAAGTTATAAACATATGACTTATATTGATTTTGTTAATTTTTTTAAATATGATTTTTATATGAAGTATTTGTAATATTCTACATAGTGTATATGTTGGTTTTTATATGTTCATATATGTGTATGTGTACACAATTATAACTTTAATTTTGTACTACTGTTTTGAATGAACCAACTTATAAAATAAAATGAAAATATAATAAAATATAATATTTACATAAGTGCCTAACTGTAACATAAAACTAAACAAGAAAATCATTTAATTATTAACTAATTCAATCATTGCACACATGTATTGACATGAAACAACTAATTTAGTACAAAGCAGTTTTAAAGATAATTTCAGTGTGACATTTTTATTATTTTATTATTGGAAATAGTACAAAAATAAATAATAGCAATCCAAATTACTTTAATGTATTCAATATATTTTTTTCAGTTCAAAAACAAATATTTGATTGTAATAAAAAAAAATTACTATGTTGAGGAATGCAAGACTTCATGCATGCTGAACTTGTCTAATATTCTAAAGTATGAACATGTGTTATGCATCGATTGGGTTAATTTCATGATCATATATTTTGTCATACATAAATAATATTTTTTTATTTTAATTGGTACTAAGGAATTATATTTGTTGGTTTTTAATTGATTTTTTTCAAGTTACTAGATAATAATTTTCACTTTTAATCAATTAATAGTATGTATCTGTCTTGAAATTCCATATAGTAAAATAATGAAAATTATTCCAATTTGACAAAATTTATAGTTGTAAAACAATGTATAAAAATTAAATGTTAAAAGTGTCCGGTATATTTGTTTTCAGGCGATGCACGTACACCTCTAAATGTATTGATATTAAAAGTGATCAACAATTCATATAGTGGAATTAACCAATTAACATACAATTTTGATTTTTGGAATTATGTTTCTACAATTAAAAATAATTAGATGCATGTTTTTAAGTAAAATATGATATTTTTTATATAAATGTATGTTTTTGATTATATTGAATGTATTCGTTAATTCGTTTCATGTATATGGTATAGATGGATTTATTTTACATAAATATTTTATGAAATTAAAAAAAAGTACTTCATTTTTTGTGCAAAGTTGTTTTTGCATTTACTTCCATCGACCAGATATTTATTTATATATTAAACTCTTATGAGTATGTGAAATAATATTTAAAATCTGGTCACAGTGGTTAAAATTATATATCATTAGTTTTAATAAGTTTCAATGCATTTTTTTCTAGTACAAAAGAAGTAAAACTGTAAAAAATAAATACAAATTTAATAAGTGTGTGATATACTATATTTTTTTCATATAAAGTACGATATCATAACAGTTTTATACTTTTAAAAATAAAATTTAATATATTTAAATAATTAACTGGTAGCTAGATTATTCTTTATAAGTGTAATTAGAGCTTATACTTTTACAGAAATATTGTTTTTCTTTGTAATATAAAAGAGAAAACAATTGTTTCATTGTAATTAAGAATTTGTAATTACCATATGATATTATAATTTTTCTAATATGTATTTTCATTGTCTTTTTTATACTACCTGTCTTAAAATAATCATCTACTTTTTAAAGCATTTTCGTATCTACTTCACAACATATATATATATATACACACACGCATATAAATAATAGTTGGTGACATGCGGAAATACATCTATTAATATTCTAGATGTCTTGTTATAAACCAATAGATCATGTAATTGTTTGATATGATATATTGTAGTTTTTCAAGAAACATTTGACTATTGAAACATGAAGTTCTAAGCTGTTTAATACTATTACAAATTAACTACTGAAACTTCATAAAATTGCAACTGCTAATTGATGAATCCTGTTTGTTATTATTGTTTTTGTAATTACAGGGAAACAAATTATTTTGAAATAACTACAAATTAAAATCTAATGGATGAGTTGGTCACATTATGTCATAATAGGTTAATCTGAATAACAATTTTTCCAGATTACTTTGTTTTTAATTTTCAGATCAATTTACCTGTTTAGCATTGAAGTAGGGGCTTTCAAAATAAGTGCCTAAAATAACCAAACATTCAAACCAGATGCTTCGATATCCTTGGCAAGAAAATCTTATCATTAAACTATTTGTCATCTTTATAAACTTTTCTACACAGCCAACCCCCCAATGTTTTCTACAATGTTTAAATAGAGCAAGTAGGTATCCATGACATATTTTCCTTACGAAGCTAGTACTTCACTAATATTGTATTGTGAATGGGAACATCTTGTAAGATCCATTAATGTGATTCAAAATTGAAAATTTCATTAATTTTTGAACAATCTTTTATGTTATATTTTTTTATATACCTTGACTTTACCAGACCTTTCAAAATATGTTCTGTTTTAAATTTAAGCACTGTTTCTCTTTCATTTTCTTCTGTTAAATTTGGGGCATTTGTATATAATTTTTCTAATTGTGTTTAAATTTACAAAATAATCAACTTTTATTGCAATTTTTCTGGAAGAGGCTGTGCTATTGAACTTACTCTGCAATATTGTTCATCTTCTTGCTGTTCTATAAACACCTCATTTTCTGTTTTTTTCACACCTTATTTTATAAAAAAATTAACGACATTCAAACTTCTACCAATTCTTACAGCAATAGATCTGTTTGAACACTCCTGTTTTTATTCTTGGATCTTCTCTTTGCTTCAGATAATGTTTTCCCTTTACCTATTTGAAAAAAAGGTATTTCAGTTTTATTTTATTTACTTTTAAATCAATTTTTCAAATTGGACTTTTTCGTATTTGTAGTTAGGATATTTCACAATATTATTTAAAAAATCTGCTGAGTTCACTTTGAAAAAGATTTTGTCTGAAAACAAAGTTAACATTGGTAATCTATAATATTGTTTACACTTTTTCAAAAAATTGCAATAATTGTGATTAAAATTAAGAATAACAAAGTGGTCCTAAATAGATTAAGTGCATTGTATAGATAATTCTTTTTTGTGTAGCGAGAAGAAAACCAATCTTTATTGAAATCAATCAAGTAAAGAAACTAAAATTTGAAGATAACAATGTGGATTGTTAGAAAAACGAGTCTTTTTATGTACAAAAAATACATTTTTATTAATTTTTATCAAAGTAATAAATTGAAAAAGTTTGGAGAAAATACAATAAACATACAATAAAATGCGAATTTTAAGGTGAGTTCGTTAGTTATTGGGGTTTTAGGGCGCTTTGACAACTAAGGTCATTACCGCCCAATTTTCAGATGAAAACGGTTGGGAAAGTATAATGGATTGTGGCGTTATGAACTACATGAAATGTGGTAATTTAAAATTCATAGAACGAAATTTGAAAAAGAATATATATCGAAATGAAATTACAGGAATCGACTCAAAAATTGGGAGTTGAAAATATAATACATTTTTGCCTAAGACAATCAGAATCAGTCTAGAAAGTATTGAATTCTTTTAAAAAATGTTTATTAATGTCTGAAATATTATTTTCCAGCATATGTGATGCACTTATTCTGTTTAAGTCCTTTTATGAAAATGCTTCTGCTGACTTTCTTCAATAATAAAATATAAGAAATAATCAAAAATGCTATATAAATAGTTATTAGATATTTTTTTTTTGTTTGAGGGGTGAGTAAAAATTTTATTTATAAGAGTAGTTATTGTCAAAAGTAAAATATTAGTTCTGAAATAAACTAGAACTTTGTTATATAAATAAGTTTTTGGCATATCTATTATTTTGCATACTACTGTATATACATTACAATAGGAATATTAACAAAACAATAAGTAAATTTATATATCTAAATGACTGTCATTATTCTTTAATTATTCATATATATATATATATATATATATATATATATATATATATATATATATATATATATATGCATGTGTGTGTATACATGCGGTTATAAAATTTAAAATGAATTTATGGAATGTATTTATTATATTTCATTTGTGTTTATATTTTTCTTTAATTTGTTCATTGTTGTTATATAGCTCTTTATACAGTAAATTGTAGACGATTATTTCACCACCACAACAGAAGAAAATAATTAAAATTTATTACCAGTATTACTTTATGAATTCGTCACACGCGAAATTATGACTCATTAAATTTATTAAATATTGTAATTTCTATATATTTACATATATATATATATATATATTGAACAGAATATTATATATATATATATATATATATATATATATATATATATATATATATATATATATGGCAGAAAAATCTACGTGTAAGTTATCATTAATTGATAAAATGGATCATTTGATATATTTGTGCGTATTACTGGTAATAAATATTTAAAAAAAATATTTTTATTAAAATTATTTAAGTGTGAATATTTTCTGTTACCTTGTACTTTTTTAATAAGTTTGCATTACGGTTTGTTACAATATATATTTTTTGAAAAAAACTAATATTTTAGTCTACTGTGTGTGTGTGTTTGTTCAAATTAAAAAATAAAAATGAAGCGTTTTCATTTACTAGTGTAGAAATTTCAACTCACTCTATTTTATTGTACAGATTTTTTCAGTGCAATAAAAATAAAGTATAAACAGAAGTTGATTAATATTTAGAAATATTTAACATATAAATATTGAATATTCTTGTATGAATAACAGTTAAATAATTGTGTACGAGGTCAGACAATTAAGTAATGCGACCGATTTTTTTTCTCGGCCTGTGGTAACACTGCGAACCTGTAATTCCGCCACCGTAATAGCAGATCCCTACTCTCTCGATTGAGACCTTGATCACCCTCGTACGATCATTTCTTCGCCAGCTGTTTAGTGTTTTGTAACAACGCGCGAGTAGTGCATGTCACGAAAATGGAACAGAGAAATCGAATGAACATCGCTCAAGATTGTCTCGAGCAGGTTGAAAGTGATCCTACTCTTCTCGATCGAGTTATTACTGGTGATGAAAGTTGGTTCTTTCAATATGACCCCGAAACTAAACGACAAAGCCAACAGTGGCTGTCCCCTGGAGCACCAAGGCCAAAGAAGGCGAGAATGAGCAAGTCCAAAGTGAAAACCATGTTGATTTGCTTCTTTGACGGCAAAAGGGTGGTTCACAAAGAGTTCGTACCACCTAGACAAACCGTAAATCAAGTATTCTACCGCAATGTGCTCGAAAAATTACAAAAAAGGGTGCTCAGAGTGCGTTCAGAGATCGCGAAGACTTGGGTTCTGCATCACGACAATGCTCCCTGTCACAGTGCGTTCAGTGTCTCTCAGTTTTTGGCGTCTAAAGGCATCGCAACGTTACCACAACCGCCCTATTCACCGGACATGTCACCCTGCGACTTTTTCCTATTCCCCCATATGAAAAAATTCGTCAAAGGTCGACATTTTGACTCCGTTGAAGATATCCAAGAATCTGTGACGAGGGTACTCGGAGAGGTCCCACAAGAAGTGTTCCAGTATTGTTACGAAAACGGGAAAACTCGCTGGAATAAGTGTATAGATGCGGGAGGGGACTACTTTGAAGGGGATCGCAGCGATGTACCTTAATTTTTAAATATACTCGATTTTTGAATTTTGTCGCATTACTTAATTGTCTGACCTCGTATTACCGAAACTTACAGACTTTAATATTAGTAGAAAAATAATTGCGGTTTATGACCTTAAAATTTATATACATTTTTTAATTTAAGTGGTCGAGAACTGTTGGATAACTCACGCGTAATTTTTGTGCAAGATTTCGAATTTTTGTGCGTGATTCTAATTAACTAACGCCTTCAATTGGGCGTTATGAACTGAAGAAGGTCGCCCGCGACCTTCTTCAAGCCTCTTGTCCCCAGTACGAAATTTTTGGAACCACCATTGCACCGTACGCTCCTTAATAGTACTCATACCAAAAGCATCGTTAATTTACGAGCATTTTCTGTTGCTTTACCACAAAGCATCTCTAAGTAGTTTTAAATTTGTTGTTCTTGTACCCTTTGTTTGACATATATGAAGTTCTTGTTTACTATTCTGATATTTGTCAGTAACACCAGGTTTCATTTCTCTCACACTTTCTGTTATAAACACATTTAATTTTTCTTGAAGAAACATTTCTTCATTTCTATTGATTGGAACTTTATTAACATCTTCTTCGTCAGTATCAAACTATTGACAACTAGCAAACAATCTATTTAACATTTTGTTGCAAGGTGGATTGTTTTGCTAGACACTCCACTTTATTGAATGCCAATTAATGTCTCACGTTTACCACGACACGTCAAACTCCCTTCCTGCTACCGCTTCCTAGACCCGACTGCCTGTCCCTCTCCACACAACCAGTAATCCATAGAGACGGCTCACCCCGTCTTCCTCTAGTACGTATGATACCGTAACATCCTCTCGTTTTTCCTTTAAATTCATAATTTGTAATAAAATCTTTAAATTTTCCTGGAACTTTTGTACGCCTCGTTGGTAAAATCGCTGGAGATGTCGATTCTGATTTTGAAATAGCAATCGAAGTTCCCTGTTGTGAATCTGGTTGCGTCGTGTTCGGAATATGTTCATTGATTTCGAGACTGGATTCTTGTTGTGTATCTCAGGAGTTACCGTCGGTCTCGGTAACAGACTTTGTCGTTGAAACGAAGACGATGAGTCTGCTGCGGATGACTGGATTCCCAAAGGCTCCAGGCGTTGAGAAAGGTTTGTCGTAGGTCGAATATGAACTAAATTGCGTCTGTAATTTGTTCCATCGATATTAATGACATAGTCTCGGTCACCGGAATTATTCACTATTTTTCCCTTTTCCCACGTTATGTCGCCAGAGATGTGTCCATATATCCTTCTGTATACATCCGCATGTCTTTCAGCAATCTGTTGATCTCTTTTTCTTCCTTCTGCGAGTGTTGTGGTATCATCATTATTGTCGATTTTAAAGCAGTATTTTACGAGGGTGGTCCCAGAAGTACCCGGCTGACCTAGAGATGGCGGCAGTTGTTTGAAAAATATCACTGTATTGGAAAGTAAACAATCTATTAAGCATATGTTTCAAGTCTGAGGACGCCACGTTGTTTAGTATTTGATTGGCAGCCATCAATAGTGAACGTTTTCAGTGAATTTGTGAAAATGGAGAAAATTGGTCATCGTTACGTGATACAATACTTTTATTTGAAAGGCCTCAGCCCGACCAATATAAAAGCTGAACTGGATTCTACTCTGGGCGAGTCTGCTCCTTCGTTTACAACAGTGAAATATTGGGTAGCACAGTGTAAACGAGGCCGTACGAGCTGCCAAAACGAGCATCGCAGTGGTCGACCAAATGAGGTGACGGCTCCAGAAATGGTGAAGAAAATCCACAAAGCAGTACTGGATGATCGTCGACTGAAAGTGCGCGAGCTAGCAGACATAGTAGGCATTTCAAAAAGTGCGGTACATCGCATATTATCTGAAAATTTGGACATGAGAAAGCTGTGTGCAAGATGAGTGCCGCGTTTGCTCACACTCTAGCAAAAACAGTGTCGTGAAGATGTTTCAATTGAGTGTTTAGCGAAGTTTCACAGCAACAAAGCAGAATTTTTGCGCCGTTTCATAACCATGGATTAAACATGGGTCCATCACTTCACACCCGAGACAAAAGAACAATCAAAACAATGGACTGAAAAGGGAGAACCGACTCCAAAGAAGGCGAAGACCGTTTCATCTGCAGGCAAGGTCACGGCGTCGGTTTTTTGGAATGCGCGTGGGATAATTTTCATTGACTATCTTGAAAAAGGAAAAACTATCAACGGCGAGTATTATGCGAACTTATTGCAACGTTTGAGCGAAGAAATCAACCAAAAACGGCCGCATTTGGCTAAGAAGAAAGTGTTGTTTCATCAAGACAATGCACCAGCTCACAAATCCGTTATTGCAATGGCCAAAATTAATGAATTAAAGTTTGAATTGCTACCTCATGCACCCTATTCGCCAGATTTAGCCCCCTCGGATTATTTTCTGTTCCCAAACTTGAAAAAATGGCTCAGTGGTCAAAGATTTCCCAACAATGAAGAAGTGATGTCGGCAGTCAATGGGTGTTTTGAGGAGCAAGACAGTTCTTATTATAAAAAGGGTATCGAATTTATTGAACATTGCTGGGAAAAGTGTATAGAGCTGAAAGGAGATTATGTTGAAAAATAAATATATTTTTTTCCAAAATTTTTGTGTTTTCTTTGTTGGGTCGGGTACTTCTGGGACCACCCTCGTATCTGTCATAAAGAAGGTTCTTTTCCGATACGAGACATTTTTGTATGGCATTTAACACATTTGTTGTGGAGGTTTTATCTTCGTTTGTCAGGTGAAAACAAGCGTATTTTTTTTCGCTCGATCCCTGACTATCGATAGAAGAATGTTATTTTTTTTTACTTCCAGGTCATTTCCCCAAATGTCGATACCAGTCGTTATGCAGTAAGTCTCGCAGTTTTGTTTGAATAACTTGAAGTTTTTATTTATATCCTTCGTGTCCACATTGAAAGATTGCGACCAGGGAATGGACTGAGTGATCTGCATGCCCTTATTTTCGTAGTTTCGCGTTGCTGAGGTAGACGCTTCACACTGGAAATTACCGCGTTGATTCTGTTCCTGAATTTGGCGTTGTAGATTCGCGAGAGATTGACTGATTTGCTGCAAGCACTCCGCATTGTTCCATGCTTTTTTAGCATATTGGTTCTGCATTTGTTGCAGTAGAATCGTTTGAGACGATAGAAATTCTATCAATTTGGAATCGGCCATGGCGGCGTTTTATTTGACAGTTACGAACGTTCGAAACTTTCATCGAAAATCGAACTGATTAGTGGTGCTTTTTCTAGAGTCTCTGTATTTACAAGAGCACCACCTCTGACACCATGTTGCAAGATGGATTGTTTTGTTAGACACTCCACTTTATTGAATGCCAATTGATGTCTCACGTTTGCCACGACACGTCACACTCCCTTCTTGCTGCCGCTTCCTAGGCCCGACTGCCTGTTCCTCTCAAATCAAATCAAATTGAATTTTATTTGTATGAAACGAGAAATACATCGAGTGGTGTACACACAATGGGTTCGGAGAGCGGTCCGGGGTCTTAGCCTGGTGGCTTTTTAGCCGGTTTTAAAAAGGAGGTCAAGGTTCGGTTCGGAGGTTGTTTGGATTATCGGAGTTTTGATGCCGGAAAAAAGTTATCTCCACACAACCAGTAATTTATAGAGACAGCTCTGTCTGTCTCCCTCTAGTACGTATGATACCGTAACACATTTCTTTAGAAATTTTGTAAATTTCATTTTTCAAGACTAGTCTAAAAATGTATTTTTTTCTTCGTAAGCGGGATTTTGTAAAAATTTATAAAGAGATATGATGTTATTGTTTCTTTCTTTACTTATGTTTCTTTAATTGCAATAAGGCGTTCCTTACTTAGTTCATTGTTGATCTTCTCTAATTTCGAAAACAAAAATTTTAAGGCATAAACAAATTTTACTTTTTTCTCGAGAAGAAACATTACAATTCTCGAGAAATAAGAAAAACAAATTATAATTTTTTCTCGAGAAATTTTCGAGAAGAAACACTAAGTGAAACTGTATGCGTAGTAAGAATAAAACGAATGAATTCTTATTTGAACACAACACACACATACATACATTTTTAAAAAAGAAAAACTATATGAAATAATTTTAAAAATCAGTGCTTAAACAACGTACTCTTATTTAATGATCTTGTTATTTCTACAAAAGGAATTAACTACTATTTTACATAGTATTTATATTCCTTTTGAAGCATACTCTTGTGGTTCTATGAAATTATAAACCACTAAATGATTTTGATTCGTGTTTCATGGAGTTTTTAATTTGTTTGTACATACTTGTAATAAGTTTTTCAACTCATTGTTAGTAATATAGTTAATGACAAAAAAATATTCGAAAACAATTATTCAAAAGACGGTTTTGCGAAACACGATTGTTTAAATAATGACTTTTCAAAAGATGGTTCTGCAAAAGGAGTTTTTTCGAAAGACAGTTCTTCAAAAGACGATTTTTTGAAAGTTTTATTTGTGAATAAATAATTTAGGTTGGGTTTGGTCAAGTGTCGTCAAGTAGAGTTTTGAAGAATGATTTCAAAGAAATATACTTTTAATGAATTGTAACTCCCAAAAATTGTATTTTGAATAATTATCTTTTAAAGAACTGTCTTTTAAAGTAGTTTCATCCGAATAATTATCTTTCAAAGAATTGTCTTTCGAAAATTGTTTTTGAATTTACCTGTAACCGTTAAATAAAAATAAAGCCAATATATAATATTTGTAATTTTTCGCTTTTTATTTTATATATATATATATATATATATATATATATATATATATATATATATATATATATATATGGCTTATTAAAGTATATTAAAAATGTTATAACTTTTCATATACTTAGACAACATATATTTATTTATTTTTCGAGTATGATATACTTATCGTAAATATTTAGTTTTTAGTGCCATTTGGAAATGGAGAAGAAGAAAGTACCGAGTTATCAAACGACAAAATGTCGTTATATAAAGTATGGCATATCACTATTTTCAGTTACCCTATCAGTAAACATCACCAGAATATTAAAAGTGACATTAAAAAAATGCTTAATGTTTATTTGGATGATGAGCAAGATACCGCTTTCATAAAAAAAATATTGTCAGTTTGTAACAATTCGATTCCGGAATTAAATAAATACAATGATCTAAATCATTCACGGAAAACTAATAATTTAGAGAGAAATTTAACTACTTCAAATTTACAAGAAGAGGTAATAATTAGTACAACTGATATCGAGTTTATATTAATTCAATAATAATATTTTCACAGGTCTTAGATCAACATTATAACTACTCAGACACTTCGGATTTGCCACAGGTGGTAATAATTAATATAGACAATTTCAAGTTCAGATTAATTCAACAAAAATATTTTTACAGGAATCACATCGTCGTAATAACTACTTAGCTACTTCGAATTTACAAGAAGAGGTAATAAATAATATGGCTGGTATCGAGTTCAAATTTATTCAATAAGAATATTTTTACAGGATTTAGATCATCTTAATAACTACTTAGCTACTTTGGATTTGCCAGAGGAGGTAATAATTAATACAGATGATATCAGTACACATTAATTCAATAAAAATATTTGTACAGGTATTAAATCGTCGTAATAACTACTTAACTACTTCGAATTCACAAGAAGAGGTAACAATTAATACGGCTGATATTAAGTTGACATCAACTAAATAAAAATATTTTTACAGGATTTAGATCATCTTAATAACTACTCAGCTACTTCGGATTTGCCAGAGGTGGTAATAATTAATACGGCTGATATCGAGTTTACATTAATTTACTAAAAATATTTTCCAGGTATTAGACGATCCTAATAACTACTCACCTACTTCAAATTCACCAGTGGAGGTAATATAATATGACTAATATCAAGTTTACAATGATTCAATAAAAATGTTTTCACAGAGTTTAGATCATCTTAATAACACTTCACCTGCATCCAATTTGCCAGAGGAGGTAATAATTAATACAGATAATTTCATGTTTAGATTAATTTAAAAAAAATATTTTTACAGATATATCGTCGTAATAACTACTTAGCTACTTCGAATTCACAAGAAGAGGTAATTATTAATATGGTTAATATCAAGTTTACATCAATTCGATAAAAATGTTTTCACAGGTCTTAGATCAACATAATAACTACTCAGTAACTTCGGATTTGCCAGAAGTGGTAATAATTAATACAGATAATTTCAAGTATAGATTAATTCAACAAAAATATTTTTACAGGAATTAAATCGCCGTAATAACTACTTAGCTACTTTGAATTTACAAGAAGAGGTATTAATTAATATGGCTGATATCAAGTTGAGATTAATTCAATAAAAATATTTTCATAGGTCTTAGATCACCATAATAACTACTCGGATACTTCGGATTTGCCAGAGAAGGTAATAATTAATACGGCTGATATCAAATTTACATCAATAAAAATATTTTATAGGTTTTAGATCACTATAATAACATCTTACCTGCATCAAATTTGCCAGAGGAGGTAATAATTAATACGGATAACAACAAGTTTTCATTAATTCAATAATAATGTTTTCACAGGGTTCAGATCATCTTAATAACACCTCATCTACTTCGGATATGCCAGAGGAAGTAATAATACAACTGATATCGAGTTTACATTAATTTAATCAAAATATTTTTACAGGTATTAAATCGTCGTAATAACTACTTGGCTACTTCGAATTTACAAGAAGAGGTGATAATTAATACAGCTAACTTCAAGTTTACATTAATTCAATAAAAATATGTTCACAGGTCTTAGATCATCATTATAACTACTCAGATACTTCGGATTTGCCACAGGTTGAAATAATTAATACAGATAATTTCAAGTTCAGATTGATTCAATAAAAATATTTTTACAGGTATTATATCGTCGTAATAACTACTTAGCTACTTCGAATTTACAAGAAGAGGTAATAAATAATATGGTTGATATCGAGTTAAGATTCATTCAATAAGAATGTTTTTATAGGATTTAGATCATCTTAATAACTACTTAGCTACATCGGATTTGCCAGAGGAGGTAATAATTAATACTGCTGATATCAAGTTGACATTAATTTAATAATAATATTTTCATAGGTCTTAGATCATCATAACAACTACTCAGCTCCATCGGATTTACCAGAGGAGGTAATAATTAATACGGCTGATATCAAGTTGATATTAATTCAATAATAATATTTTCACAGGTCTTAGATCATCATTATAACTACTCAGATACTTCGGATTTGCCACAGGTGGTAATAATTAATACAGATAATTTCAAGTTCAGATTGATTCAATAAAAATATTTTTACAGGTATTATATCGTCGTAATAACTACTTAGCTACTTCGAATTTACAAGAAGTGGTAATAAATAATATGGTTGATATCGAGTTAAGATTCATTCAATAAGAATATTTTTATAGGATTTAGATCATCTTAATAACTACTTAGCTACATCGGATTTGCCAGAGGAGGTAATAATTAATACAGATAATTTCAAGTATAGATTAATTCAACAAAAATATTTTTACAGGAATTAAATCACCGTAATAACTACTTAACTACTTCGAATTTACAAGAAGAGGTAACAATTAATATGGCTGATATTAAGTTGACATCAATTCAATAAAAATGTTTTCACAGGTCTTAGGTCATCATAACTACTCAGCTAGTTCGGATTTGCCAGAGGTGGTAATAATTAATACGGCTAACATCAAGATTACTTTATTTCAATAAAAATGTTTTTACAGGTATTAGACAATCCTAATAACTACTCAGCTACTTCGAAGTTACCAGTGGAGGTAATAATTAATATGACTAATATCAAGTTTACAATAATTCAATAAAAATGTTTTTACAGGGTTTAGATCATCTTAATAACATTTCACCTACATTCAATTTGCAAGAAGAGGTAATAATTAATATGGTTAATATGAATTTACATCAACTCGATAAAAATGTTTTCACAGGTCTTAGATCATCATTATAACTACTCGGTAACTTCGGATTTGCCAGAAGTGGTAATAATTAATACAGATAATTTCAAGTATAGATTAATTCAACAAAAATATTTTTACAGGAATTAAATCGCCGTAATAACTACTTAGCTACTTCGAATTTACAAGAAGAGGTAAAAATTAATATGGTTGATATCAAGTTGAGATTAATTCAATAAAAATATTTTTGTAGGTCTTAGATCACCATAATAACTACTCAGATAATTCGGATTTGCCAGAGGAGGTAATAATTAATACGGCTGATATCAAATTTACATCAATTCAATAAAAATATTTTTACAGGATTTAGATCATCTTAATAACTACTCAGCAACTTCGGATTTGTCAGAGGAGGTAATAATTAATATGGATGAGTTCAAGTTGAGATTAATTCAATAAAAATATTTTCATAGGTCTTAGATCACCATAATAACTACTCAGATAATTCGGATTTGCCAGAGGAGGTATAATTAATACGGCTTATATCAAATTTACATCAATTCAATAAAATTATTTTTACAGGATTTAGATCATCTTAGTAACTACTCAGCTACTTCAGGTTTGCCAAAGAAGGTAATAATTAATACGACTGATATTAAATTTACATCAATTCAATAAAAATATTTTTACAGGATTTAAATCATCTTAATAACTACTCAGCTACTTCGGATTTGTCAGAGGAGGTAATAATTAATACGGATGAGTTCAAGTTGACATTAATTCAATAAAAATATTTTTACAGGTATTAAATCGTCGTAGTAACTACTTTGCTACTTCGAATTTACAAGAAGAGGTAAAAATTAATACGGTTAATATCAAATTTACGTCAATTCAATAAAAATGTTTTCACAGGGTTTAGATCCTCATAATAACTACTCAGCTACTTTGGATTTGCTAGAGGTGGTAATAATTAATATGGCTAACATCAAGATTACATTAATTCAATAAAAATGTTTTTACAGGGTTTAGATCATCATAATAACATCTCACCTAAATCAAATTTGCCAGAAGAGGTAATAATTAATATGGCTAACATCAAGTTTATATCAATTTAATAAAAATATTTTTACAGGTTTTAGATCATCTTAATAACTACTCAGCTACTTCGGATTTACCAGAGCTGGTAATAATTAATACGGCTGATATCAAGTTCACATTAATTTAATAAATATATTTTACAGGTATTAAATCGTCGTAATAACTTAGCTACTTTGAATTTACAAGAAGAGGTAATAAAAACACGGCTGATATCAAGTTTACATTAATTCTTTAACAATATTTTCACAGGTTTTAGATCATCATAATAACATCTTACCTATATCGAATTTGCCGGAGGAGGTAATAATTAATATGGCCAACACCAAGTTTACATTAATTCAATAAAAATATTTTCACAGGGTTTAGATCATCTTAATAACACCTCATCTACTTCGGATTTGCCAGAGGTGGTAATACATACATACATACAATTGATGTCAAGTTTATATTAATTTAATCAAAATATTTTTACAGCTATTAAATCGTCGTAATAACTACTTAACTACTTCGAATTTACAAGAAGAGGTGATAATTAATACAGCTAACTTCAAGTTTACATTAACTTAATAAAAATATTTTTACAGGTATTAGATTATCATAATGAATTAAAGATCGATGCTTCTGAAAAACATGATGATATATCTGAAAGCAATGTAAAAATGGACTTACAACGTACAAATGATGAATTTATGAAGAAAAATAAAGACATCATTTCAAATGAAAATGTAAGTAATGAACAAGAAATTCCAAGAATGTTAAGTGATAAAGATTCATTTGAGATACCTAATTTTCATTTTAATGAAAATAAATCAGTTTTGTCGTTAAATAAAAAAAAACATGATCAAATTCAATACAACACAGTTAATAATTTTGAAGAACAAAAAGTGGTTGTTACTCGCTTAGAAGAGGATAGTCCGATATTTAGAATATTCAGTAATGAAGGAGACATTCAAAAGTTCAGTTTTCAAGAACGCGTTGGCAATAGTACAGATAAGTTGGATAAAAATAATACAGATGAGTTGGACGATAATTTAATGACTGTTAATTCAGATACTGCGCATGAAAAATATATTGATACGGCAAATATTCTTTCAAATGATGATGTTGTGTTACGAACGGACGATCGAAACAATGAAAGTGTTGGAATGTATGAACAAATAACTTCATCAGATTCAACCAATTCAAACCAAAATCAAAGGGCATTTATAAATGAAAATTACAAAAATACAGAATACAAAAATGATGGTGTCAAAGAAGTCCATTCAAGTTCTACTAATGAAAAAGATAGCATCACTTACAATAAGAACTATGATTCATCACTTTCAGAGGAATTGAGCGCTACTGCTGAAATGAAAGAACCAAAATATAATAATTTTTCAAACATAGATGAAAAAGAAAATATAGGTTCTGGCACATCATATTCATTGAATGATGCTAATGATTATTCAACACAATCTAATAACTCTTCAGGAGGCACACAAGTAAGTAAAATCACCTCAAGTTTAGATG
>CM068317.1:13656754-13666754 GCA_034766995.1 Acanthacorydalis orientalis | reverse complement strand
TGCTATCACAAATGAATTTTTCACTCAACCCACAAACTATAAAATTTATATATATATATATATATATATATATATATATATATATATATATATATATATATATAAATACCATAAATTATTTTTCAGTTAGTCTCTGTTCCCTTTAAAATTTTTAAAGAATAAATAATCACAAATGATTTTGTTACTCTCTTCACAAACTACAAAATTTTACATTATATATATATATATATATATATATATATATATATATATATATATATATATATATATATGTATGTATTTATAGTAGTAAAAAATTATGTTTATTTTTTAGAAACGTGCATTAAGGTTGCAGCATAATAAAGAAATAGAATTGCAAAAAAAACAATTACAAATAAAGAAAGAGCAAGAATTGATTGGCAAAGGTAGTAATCAGTCATCATAGGTAAAAGGTTCATTTCAGTTAATATTTATATTGTTTACTATATAAGATTTCTGTTTAACACATGAGAATAATCTATTAATCTTATACACAGAAAGAGGATGAGAAATATTAGTCAATCGATAAATGCAAAGCAATGTTGAAATTGTGATGTGAAAAGTTATTTATTGAAATAAGAACAATTAAATTAACGTCAATATTAATAACTGAAACAACGATATTGCTATTAGTTATAAAAAGTAAATATATTAATTTTTATCAACCTTTTTCTTCCAATTTATATCTATAGAGTTTAATTGATATACTATTTTATATTCTTGTATATAATTATATAAATATTAATTATTGTTAATGATGTGGTTTTTTATTCCTATTTCCCATCCTTACTAAAATTTTTATTGTATATACCTGCATATATATATATATATATATATATATATATATATATATATATATATATATATATATACACGTACATATACAGACACACACATACACACTTGTACATTTTCATACACATCCAGGTATTTAAGAAAAATAAAACTAATATTTTTTTAAACATTTTTATTAAAAATATAAAAAAAATATTTGGTGGGTTTCTTATCACTTATAAATTATTACATGGCAAAATAAGATCACTAATTACATTATATTTACCATTAATATCATATTTAAAACAAGTCTTTAATATATTATTTTTCTTAAAAGCTGTTTTATTGTTAAACTTCTCGGTGGGTGTTAGTACAGAGAGAATGACTGTTCCATGAGACATTTTTTTTTTATTACTATAAACAATTATAAAAATAAGTAATCTTATATCAAATCATTTTAAAATATACGATATAACATTTTTCTGTCTTAAAAATAAAGTCAGTAATCTAAGGATTACAATTATAGTATAAGAAGTTCACCTTATGACTTCAAATTTATTTAAAACTTAATGAGTGAAAATATTTATTAATAAACGATATTCCAAACACTAGGTTTAGAACACGAATTTATATTCTTGTCTCCACAAAGTCTATTAAAAGTTGTATCTTTAGGAAATCCTAAAATTTCTCTTTCTTCTTCGATTCTAAATGAAAATGTACTTTCATGTGTGCCGATAAAGTATTTTGCATGAGAACATATGATCTGATCGATGATTGCTACTCCGCCATCTTTATATTTTAATTTTATTTCAGACGATGGTTTAAATTTAAAAACTGAAACATTTGTTCCAAGCAATTTTTTCATTTGTAAATATTCTGAAATAAAAAAATATTTAAATCATTAATTTTTAATATTAAAATAGTGTCGTACCATCATTTGGTGCATCAGTGCTTATAAATACACTATTTACTTCTTGACTCTTCAATATTTTCTTAATTTGTTTTACAGCATTTTCGATACTGGGTACTTCCATCCGTCGTCCCCAAATAAAATCTTTACGTCTAAGATGTGCACAAATATAAGGACCTCCTCTAGCAGTATTATGAGGCTACAAAGATATATTATTAATGTAATTTAATAAAAGATCTACTATTTAAAAATTATAAATTACTTTTTCATCCCTCCAGTCTTCAGGCTGAATTGTATTATCTAATTCATCTGTTGAATTTAAGTAAGTTTTACGATAATGTTTTGCTATTTTATATAATTCTTTATTGAACCTCATGCTTCGTCTTGCTTGCCAATAATATTTATCTCCATAATAATCATGTAGTGCAACTTCAGCATGATTGAACATAATGGTACTTAAAAAGAAATTCTAATACTATAATGTTTTACTTATCATGTATTTTAGAAAATCAGTTAGAAATTACTAAATGACTGACAACTAAAAATAGACAGTTTGGAAAATTTCACATTAAAATAAATTTACCGTGCTTCAGTATTTTCTAAAACTTTTGATAACATTCCAGCATGTCCATGAAATGATAAACAACGATGGTTGTTGGTTGTTATATTATTAAATCCATAAAAAGATAACTTGTATACTTCATTACATGGTTTAACTGACATTTTTTCTTCAAATTTACCAGTTTCAAACATGTCTTTGAAATGTTGTAAAGTGTATACTTCATCAATTTGTACATTACTGCCAGGTTTTGTAATTTCTACAAAAACACAATATTCTATCTATACATAAGTACACATGTATACATTAGGATATGTGTTTGTGTGTGTGTATGTATGTACATATAATATTTTTGAAATACATTTTAAATCACAAACAATATTTTAGTATCATAATAGTAAAAAGTAATTAAAATGTTATTTAGAAAATATGTGATCTTTATTCATTAAATGTGTATAAAAAATTAAATCTGGAATTTATAAGAAAAATTAATATTTTGAAACACTAGTTTTAAAAATTTTTAAAAATATATTTTTAACAATATAAAAAATAAATTTACAACAGTACTTACTGATTAATATGAGAATGATCTAAATATTGGATGAGAACTACATGAATCAATATGTAATAGTTTTAATCTGCATGTAGTATATATATATATATATATATATATATATATATATATATATATATATATATATATATATATGTATATTATGTACATAATTTTAAATCTGTAGATAAAAGGGGAACAGATATGTCATCAAATTTGTGTAAAACTATTGTCATTTTAAAGCTTTTAGTAGTATATTTATGTCAAATAGTATGTGTATAGCTTGGCATTTTAACACATTGCCAACAGGAAACGAGAATTCTCGTTTTGTGACAAGTGTGCGATTTACTGACAGTTTCTCAGATAAGGAGATTAGTTATGATAGTGATTTATTATTGCATTTGTTGATGCACATATTTACATTAGATTTCAGTGCAATGCGGACAACTAAGTACATCACAGTGGTCAATTAATAACTTTTATTTCCATTTTATTTTTTACCATAATGGATACAGACGAATAATTTGAAAACCAATTTTATGATTATTTATCAGTTGTGAAAGAAACGAAGATGAACATGAAGAAAATGACAATTCAGACAGTGATATTAATTCAATCAAAAAAAAGTGCTCACGTGGAAAAGATAAAAAATTATAAGAGACCATGTTCTCTCTGTTTTGCATCCAGTGTTGGATAAATGGCATCGCTTATACCTGTATAATTACTAGAATAGTGTCCAAATTGCTGAATTATTATTACAAAGAAAAATTAGAGCGCGCGACACTATAAGAGAAAATAGAGGACTACCAACAGATCTAAAAACTGATATGAAACAAATTAAAAAAGGTGACATTGTATTTCATCGAAAAGGTAATGTTCTATTGTTGGTATTTAACAACATATGGGAGTTAAGAATGATAAGTACGATACATAGTGCTCCAATAGGGAAACAGAAAAGAAAAACAAAGGATAATGTTGTGAAACCATTGTGTATCACAGAATATAAAAAATTTACAAAAGATGTTGATCATGCAGATCAATACTTTTCTTATTATTCGATACTTTAAAAAACCATTAAATGGACAAAAAAAACAGCACTATATATAATAAACATCACACTTCAACAGTTTCATTATGTACAAAACCATAAATCTAACTAAAAAGTACAATATAAAAACTACTTATTGTCTGTTGCAAGGGCATGGGTAACTGTAGAAATTGATGAAATGCAATCCACATTATGAGTTGCTGGTCTAACTTCAGTGCCATCTAGTACTTTGTCTAGTGATATATCAAAACTCTGTCCAAATTCTGGAGACATTCACTCCCACAAAAGAATAAAAAATATCCTACGAGAATATGTTTAGTATGTAAGGTACATGGGGTAAGGAATGAAACATGATATATCTGCAAATTCTGTGAAGTACTGTTACACAAAGGGATCTGTTTTACCAAATATCACACTAAAAAATAATACTAATACTACTTATGTACAACTTCTGAAAATTTCAATAAAATATGTTAATTACAAAAAAAATATCGGTTTTAAAACACACATGTTGAAATATTTTTATATCATTAAAATCCCCTTTCGTATAGGAAAATTTTAGCAAAAAAATTACTTGTCGGCCATGTGTTAACCAAATATAAGGCTTTAATGTGCTGTCCTGTAATAAGATAAAAAAAGTAACTTAAACCTCTTTCTCTTTCTCCTACACAAATATACATGTAGATATGAGTAGAATATCTTTACAGGATACACTCATTAATTACAAAACTACTGTATACATTTTAAATATTCTACGAACTAATATACCTTCAAAAAATTGATACATTTCTATGACAGGGGCAAACTTTTGCATACTGTCAATATCGAAATACAATTCCCATGGAATTTGTTCTTGATTTGGTATATCGTGTGATTGCCAATGGTATAAATGTGCCCATGGTGGTAAAACTAATTTTAAATTGTTTAATTTCGTATTATTCAAATTCCTTAAATTGTGAGAAAATACAGCTAAACGTATATACACGTCCCGGCGTAAATTAAAACCTTCTGGTGGATTTACATCGTACAAGATGTACCTGAATGAAAAAAAAACATTGATAAACAAAGCATAATTAGAAGCGTTATATTGCACTATTAACCTCGGTTTGAAAAAATTTAAATTTAAATTACACCCATCAGTACCATCTTTATTACAGTATTCGTTATTGATACAATATGTATTAGTGTATATATTTATTAAAATGAAAATAAATAATAGATATGACCACATTATTTTGATGTTTTCATTGCCATCAAGTAAATCAGCTGGTTGTTGACGTTTAAATAATTGTAAAGGATATATCTGTATGTAGATTTTTTCTTTGTTTACGTCGAATTTAATTTATACGTATTAAATAAAACTTAATAAAACTGAAAATGTTTAAAAGTTTATGTGCGGCTTCGTTAATACAAATAATTTAGTGGTCAATTTAGTTGTTTTTATATGTTGTAAAGTAATTTTACTGAAATGAATAAGATATAGGTTATAATTATGTTATTTTTCCTAAAAAAAATAAACTTAAATTTTATACCAGTAAGTATATTCATATTATTAATGGTAATTACCTTATTAATTCATATATATATATATATAATATATATATATATATAATTAATTTGTGCTTCTCTATTATTCTATTTCAATGTAATTCAAATACAGTATTTATTTTAGATAACATATTTAAAGAACAATGGCTTCGCTTCCAAATGATAACTATAGACAGGCTGCAGAGCAGTTACTCACTGGTTCAAATAATCTTGGTAGATCTTTACCAGCACATCATCCACAGTTTCCTACTTCACAGTCACAGTATTTTCAATCTTCTCAGCTGCCTACACCACAAAGTTACAATCCTTACCCACAGTATCCGCAGCTACCAAATTCAGATTTATGTAAGTGTTTGCAAATAAAAATTCTAAGTAAATAATTTTACAAATCAGTTCATCTTTCAGCACACTCACAGAGCTTGAATACTATTCCTTCTATTCGCCAAGAATATGTTTTATCAGATTTGTATGCAGGACATCGATATCATGGTGCTATGTCAAATGTTCGAAGTTTTTTCTGTCTTTTCGTTACATTTGATTTGCTGTTCACGTGCCTCATGTGGATTATTTGTATTGCGGTATTAAAATTGATCAAATTTATGAAATAAAATCAGTAATTAAAGATAAATAATATTTTTCTGCTATGAAAAATGTCATGCAGCAACATTAAAATAATTGTATTTGTGTTTCAGTTGACAGGAGAAAATTTAATACCTGCAATTAAAAAAGAAATTGTCCATTATGATGTTCATAATTCACTATTTGATATAGTGATGGCGGCTTTGTGCCGGTTTACAACTTTATTGTTGTTTTATTCATTACTTTATATTAATCATTGGATAATAATTGCTGTAAGTGTAATCAGAAGTTATAGTAAACATTTTATTTTACAATCTGTTTGGGAAGAAGCTTGAGTATAAAATTAAAATATCTAAAATTGAGGTGAAAAATAATCAAATTAAAAATATGAAAAAAAATTTTTTTCTTGTATTATTTTACTAAAAAATGCATATTAAAGAATCTATACAAAATGCAATAAAGTACTTTTTATATTTTAACCTTTAATTTCTTCTAATATTGTGCAAAAATATACATTTTTAATTACTTTCCTGGTATAGAACTTATTTGTTTGAAAGATAGTATATTTTCTTGTGAAGACCTCAAAAAATTATTATATTATCATTCTGTAGCTGAGCAACATCAGTTCTAATTTATTTTATATTTCCATTTCATTATCAAAAAGGCTATAAATAAATCTGAAGTATGATGAATTGAGAGTTTACTTCTATTAAAATATTTTTATAATATATATATATATATATATATATATATATATATATATATATATATATATATATATATATATATATATATATATATGTATATGTATACATATATATATATATATATATATATATATATATATATATATGTATATATATATATATATATACTTATATATATTTATATATATATATATATATATACATACACATATACAAATATTTTTTTAGCTATCAACTGCTGGTACTTGTGCCTTTTTGATTGCGAAGGTTTTTATATTTAATGTAAGTATTTAATTATTCACTTACTTAATGTCTTTTACTCAAATGAGAATAATTTAAGATATAAAAATAAATTTATATTTATAACCGTTTGAAAGTTTTATGCTTACTTTGTGTATCGTAATTTACAAATATAATAAAGATTAGATGAGTATATGCCAATTATGTAAATTTGTGTTTTTTAAAACGTGTTTAAAAAGTTTGTATTCAGAGTTGGCATGTATTGTCCTGTTCAATATTTCAGAAAATGTATTTTGCAGTTTTAAAATAGAGAAAAATAATATTTTCTACTGTAAAATGTCTCTATTTAAACAATTTTACTAAATTTGATAAAGTGTTAATATGTACATCTGTCTCAAATATGTTATACTTGAACTATGACAGTAACTTGAAATATATTTGTATTTATAATTTTTGTAAGTCAGTAACTCTTTCAAAATTAATGTGTTAAATAAATTTACATTAGCTCACATTTATAAAAAATACAACTAAATCTAAATGTACAAATATATTAGAAATAATGTATTTATATATATACATATATAAGTTCTAATATATTTGTTCTGGTAGGGTTCCATCTTTTTATCAGTTGAGTTTCTATCTTCTATAACTAGTTTTAGCAAGTGTGCTTTCTGTAAGTTGATTTAGTTAACTTAGATCAGTTAAAATACTTTAGATTAGTTTTATAAATCTTTCTGAAGATGGTGCATGTACTGAAACTAGCCATAAAAGATAAAAACTCAAACGATTCAGAAGGACAAAGCCAACCATGATAATACATCAACAAGATCACTGTTATAAACAAAAACAATGATAATTGATTTATTTGTATAATAAAGTTTGTTTTTATGTAAAGCATTTATTATTTTAGTGGCCTGCTTCATCGCAACCAGTCTTTGAGGTTTTACTTATTCTAACGTCATTTGTGTTGGCATGGAGCGAAGCGTGGTTTTTTGATTTTCGAGTTATCCCACAAGAATTACTTGCTAGGCAATTTTTAGTTGGTGAGAATTAAGATGTTTTAAATAGAAAAAAATGATTTTATATCTAATTAATATTAGTTACAAAACATAGACTGTTAAAGTATAACGAATATAATTTATTTTAGGATCACAAGACTGTGATAGAGCGCCATTGGTTAGATCATATGTTGATGGTCTACAGTCCGTTGTTACAGAAAGTGTTGGTAACTTTTATAGTCCTCTTGAAAGTCCACAAGGTTCTATGTATGGCGATACAGAATCAAGAAGATTTCCAGGCGATCATCTGGATTCCATTTGTGAAGAATATGTTGTAAATCCACATCATTACACTCAGCAAGAGGTATGTTCATAAAAGACTTTTTTTATTTATATGATTAAAGTAATTTCTTCAAAATTATATACCAATTTTTTATTTTGTTTTACTTAATATGTTTTGAGAAAATTTTAAAATTGAAAATAAATTTTCATACAAAATCGTTTTATATTTTACAGAACATTTAAATTAAGTGTATTCTGAATTCTTTGTATACAAAGAAATTGATAACTGCATATAGCTTTTTTAAAGGCATTTAATTAAAAGCGAAGTAGAAAGCGAAATTAGAAATAGTGAATAAAAAAGGAAATTGTATTATAAATAAAATAATTTTTGAAAATAGTCTATAATTTTGTTAGACAATGTGTTTAACTGGTTTTTAATTTCATTGAAAAGTTCTCATTGTTTAGAAATACATATGATAGTAATACATTAACTACTGATTGAGTAATTTAATAAAATTTGATTATAATAGACAAGTGATAAGAGTATAGAATTTGTGTTTTACAGTTCAATCGTTAAACTGTGTTACAATTTTTTCTGAATTGATTTTTATTATTTTAATCCACCTAATTGATTATGAAGAAGCATAATATATGTGTTTGAAATAAATTAGTCTGCCCACAGGGCTCTTATTTTGAAACACTATATCATTATTTATTTTTTTTTTTTGATGAAGTCAGATATAGAGAAAGGAATGATTTCAAAAGTTAAGATTACAATTTATTTTAGGTTCCCCTGTCTCTACTAAAAATATAAAATTTATTAACATGTCTTCTATAATTTTCTGCTTTGACTTTATATTTGCGATTGTTTTAACTCATAAAGAATAAAGCAGCTAATATTTGATGAAGTTTGTCCTACGCGAGATACTCAATCATTAATTTGAAAAGACAAGCTACTGTTGTAACTGTCTTCTTTTTCCTAAACTTATTCATCCCATCTCTTTAAAAATTTAACTTGGATATTGACTTCATATATTTTAAAACAAAATAAGAAATTTTCTCTGCACTACTTAATCTTTTGAATTTTACAAATACTATTAAAATATTGATTTACTGCAGTACTTCAGTAAGAGTCTCAATAATGTTCAGTAAGTTAAAGACTAAATAGTAATAGAAAAAAATCAAATCAAATATGGTTATTTTTTTTAGTAAAAGACAAAAATTATAGTTCAATGACATTTTGAATATTATAATATTTTGATCAGTTTGTAACAATTGTATGTAAGATACGATTTTTATATTCAAATTTCGACATATTAAAACTAAGAATAAGTTAATCATATGTATATATGTTTCCTTATGCAACGTTTTAAGTTTGAAACTTTTGATTTGGTAGTGTAAACAGTTTATAAATTATTCATCCAATTTCGTATTCAATGAACTTAAAATAGCACATTATGTAGGAACATGTGTCTAAGTGAGGGATATTATTTTAAAACACTCTTGTTGTGAACAGTTTCTAACGTATATATATGTTTATATATATATATATATATATATATATATATATATATATGTATATATATATATATATATGTACATTATGTATGTATATATATATATATATATATATATATATATATATATATATGTGTGTATATATATATATATATATATATATATATATATATATATGTTGTGTGCGTGTATATATATATACATACATATACATGCATATACATACATACATTCACAGATACTTTATCATATCATATAACAATAAC
>CM068317.1:13649254-13651754 GCA_034766995.1 Acanthacorydalis orientalis | reverse complement strand
CCAGTATATATATATATATAATAAGTGAATAAAAAGTAGGGCGAATCCTCGAATAAAAAATGTTTATTGAAATAAAATACAAATTATAATTGCCCCCCTCCCCAAAATACTTCCTTTACCCACTTGCCACGCACTTATTCCAACATTCTTTCCATTTTCAAAAACAGTATTGGAAGTCCTTCGTAAGTGTCTTTAATTGCGCTGTCGTGGCTGCTTAGATCTTCGGAATTGTTTGAAAACGCTTCCCTTTCATTAATATTTTCACTTTGAGAAAGAGCTAGAAGTCGCATGGTGCCAAATCTGGTGATTACGATGGATGGGGACACTTCATAATTTTTGTATCCGACAAAAACTGCCGCATTAGAAGCGATATTTGTGAAGGAGCGTTGTCATGTTGAAGGATGAAACCGTTTACCCATTTTTCTGGTCCTTTTCTGCGCCCGTCGTTTCGTAAGCGTTCTAATACGCCCTTCTAGTGTCCAGAGGTCACTGTTGTGCCTGTAGGTACAAACTCCGTTCGTGTAATTCCTTTCAGATTGAAAAACAAACTATCGCCTTGATGTTGGATCTAGGTTAGCGATTTCTTTTAGCATGAAGCTAGCTGGACGATTTCATTGGGAACTCTGAACCTTTCAATTTGTTCGGTCCAATCAGATAGTAGAGAAGATTTTGTAAATAGAGGGTTTTTAATCTTGTAGTAAAAATGGATCACCTCACCTCACCGATGACAACTCTAAACTTTGGTCTGTGGATCATAACTGTATACCCAATACTCATATCCAGTGATGACACTTCTCACAAAGTTCGAATCTAAAGCGGCACGGTCACGCAACTCCAACGAAATTGACAAACGCTGTTCTTTTTGTTCAGGCGTCAAAACGGGTCGAATGAATTTTGCGCTCACTCGCCTTATGTTCATATTTGTTGTTAAAATGCTTTGAACTGAACCGTAAGAGATGTTCAGATCTCTAGAAATTTCCCGAATAGTCAGTCGCCTATTTTTTCGAATCATTTCACTGATTTTTTCAACACTTTCGTCGATTTTTGAAGTAAAAGGACGTCCCGGTCTTTTCTCATCTTTAATCGATTCGCAACTATTACAGAAATCGATTGAACCATTTGTAACTGTCTTAAAAGTTACTGCAGCGTCTCTGTCAACTAACATTAACATTTAGTGTGTTTCTGTGGCAAACATTTATTTTTACGACACACATTTAGTAGGAGAGTTGGTAGCGAAATCAGTACATGTATCGAAATTTCTAATGATAATGCATATAAAATGAGAGCTTGGTTAAAGATATTAGAAATCAGGGAGCTGGAAAAAATGTTATTTCCAGGTTGTTGAAAAAATAGCCACTTACGGTCTTCCGTTTAGTGGAAAAATCATGAATAATTATCACTAATGAAAAAATTAACATTGGATAGATACTGATTAATAATACCAGTAAGCAAGGGGGTGGAACCTCCTTTCCTCCTCTAACCCTTTCCAACCTTCTCGAAAAGCGAGATTTTTATGTAACTATCGGCAGGTATCGAAATCACTATTGAAATAAGTACCAAATCAAAGAATAAAACTTAACTTTAATATATAAAATAGGGTGGAAGTGTTTAATTGATCCCAAACAGTTTCCACCCGCGATTTATTGCTCGACTTTCGACTGAACGGTCGTGCCGATTCGTTTGTATTTTATAGTTGGAAAAAAGTATTTTCATCACACGAATGAGTGCGATTGCTCCGCCATATGATTTTGGACTAAATAAACAATGTCAGTGATTGCTTAAACAAATTACACAATAAATTAAAATCTTGTTATTTGCATCTTTCAACAGTTTAATGGTGTTTCGAGTAAAACTATAGTAAAATTGAATAGCGCATGATTTGTTATGCTTTTTTTTAAATAAGTATCGTTCTCATAATTGTTTCTGTCAATTAAGCAACTATTGAAGAGAGACTATTTTAATTTGAGATTTTACTTTTATTTTACTTACTCATCAAAAAAAAAATGTGTGTGTGATGCCATGAGCGGTTGAAGTGAATTTTCCTAGCTGTAAATGTAGAATATTTTTTTAAAATATTTCTGGTAAACTATTTCACCAGGAAACAATACTTTGTTTATATATTAATATACAGTTGCAACACTCAAAATAACGCACCACTTTTAAATTCTTATTGAACAAAGTAAATCGGAAAAAAACTTTAAAACAATTAATAAATTATTTTTAATTAGGTAATTTAGTTTGTTTTTATTTATAATACATAAAAAAAACAAATAAAAACATACAGAAGATGTGAAAAAAAGCGTAAAAAAGTAAACGGTACAAAAATGATGCAACATTCAAAATGGCTCATGCAAAGATTTTCACTGCGTTTGCGACGATGCTGATTTTTTCATTTCTCCGGAAAGTACTGAAGGTCTTCAGTGACAGTCTGCATGTGCATTTGATCGCGAAAAGTTGAACTGTTATGCAAAATAATTTCAATAATGTGTCAAATAACAAC
>CM068317.1:13531754-13644254 GCA_034766995.1 Acanthacorydalis orientalis | reverse complement strand
TTGTAACGAAAAAAAACATGTAGTGCGCAATTGAACCAATCAGTACTTTTTGTACAAATAAATTATTTACAAATATATTGTTTTTATATCGTTTTTATAATAGTTTTTATGTGATTGTAATTGGCTTGGTTTTCAAAAGATCAACGTATTTTTTATGGAACTATAATCGCTTTTTAAATTAATTATGTACGGTTAGTGTCTATTTATTTTTTCCTTTGATATAACTCTTATTGATTTTACTAGTTGAATCGGTCATTTCAAAAAATACATAAGTCACACAGTTTAAATTTTACAGGATTCAATAACAACCGCGTAACACAAAAGTAATAAGATTTTTTACAAATTTTCTTTGTTAATATGTTTATTGTGCGTTTAATTTATTAGTTGCTTAATAATTACTGTCCTATGAAACCTTAATGTATAAAAAAATGAACGTAAATTGTTTTGCTTATGTTGTTTTTGCTGGGAATAGTATTAAATCCATAATAAATTGTTTAAAAATTTTTTTTTATTATGATTCTTTATTAAAGAAACATTATATTGTAGCACATAAATATGTATCTCGCTTATAATCTAATATTAAAGTGCATAATCATATTTGCCATCGTATACTAGCAGATTTTCTTCCATTTCTTCGGTCGACCGGCTGAATATTTCGTTATAAAATGACATATGCTCCTCCAAGATGCTATCTTTTACTTGTTATAAATTGTCTACTTCTTTATACTTTATCGAAATTTTCCATTTATATGCTTTCACAGACAGAAGTGACATCACAGCTGTAATATGTTTTAGTAGCTGGAATGTGTTTTTTGATGAATCATCAATCAATTCCTCAGTCTTCACCATCCCAGCTTTATTAGCATCGTATTGAAAGCTCATGTATTTTCAAGGAGCAAATGTTCTTTTCTGGTCTTTCGGATCTTTTCTCCCATAAGGTTCAGCTGATAAACAGTCTTTTTTATATAAAACAGATACCACCATTTTTTAAATTCAAAAACCTCAATTTGCACTTCTTTTACTGAAAATTTTATTCTGGATTGAGTAACCCTATTAATGTATTCTTTGGCACATATATACGATCATGTTTTTGTACTGTTTTTTTATAACTCCAAAATCTCTGTCATTAGGTAAAAAAGAATGACCAGGTTCGATAGCTAGGCACAACGTGGCTAATGTATTTTTTATGTTGAATATGGGGATAAATTTAAAAAATGGCATGTAATTTTTGAAATAATCGATTCAATTGTAAAAACCTTTTTCCTTATATCAGTACTCTTAGGAGAGTAACATCGACTTTGAAATATTTGTAAATTGCAATAAAAAAAATGTTAAACAATCAATTACTGAACAATTTTGATCAAAAAATACTTTGTGATTTGTACTGTGAATGAATAGATAGTAAATTATATATATATATATATATATGTGTGTGTGTGTGTGTATGTGTGTGTGTACGTAAGTATAAATATATTATTATTTTTTTATTCTTGTAAAAATGTTTAAATCGTTGCAATAATCGAGTATTAATACACATCCTAGAGTGCGTATATGGAGCAGTGGTAAATATTAAAGTCCTAAAAATAAACGAATGAAAACACATTAACCCATTCACTGCCAACTACGAGATATGTCGTAGTCGGGACTCATTATACGAATTTTATTCGGTGGTTACGACTGAGAAATATTTACTTGCTTTTTTTCTCGTTAAATCATTATAAATGCCACCCAAATACTATATCTGCAACTAATTATTATTAAGTTTTAAGAAATTTCGTTGTTTACTCTAAAAAAAACTTTAGGGCGTCGTGTTTAATTTTCCCGGCAGTGAGTGGGTTAAATCTCTACAATGTTGCACTCTGCGTCGCATGATCTTTTAAGTCTGTTTGCAATGATTTCTTTTTATCTTTTTTTTATCTTTAATGTTTACTCTCCGTTCCAATATATACACGGCGTAGAAATCAATCTGTTGAACGTAGGAGGGTATAGTGACGATTTTTCACATAGTTTAGATATATGGTGAATACAAAAATATAATTTTCCTCTTATAAAACACGAAAGAGACATAATATTATAAAACTTTTTTCTTATTTATCGCTTATTCGCATATACATATCTTATTATGGTGCATTTTCACAAATGAATTTCTTTTTCATCCACAACAAAGCTCATATTTTTTTTCTGGTCAAAATATTAAAAAAAATATTACTGATCATTTTTGTTTGTTTAATTGTTGCTTCTGCCCATTTAAATCATTTTTAAAGTGCCAAAACACAGAAAAACCTGTTCCTTGGCATCCTGGAGATGAACTTTTTGTATAGTTTGTGAGATGAAAAAATAAATCAGTTGTGAAAGTGAATTTAGACACAATGTCTAAAGTGGCAGTGCCGCATTCAAGATTTAAAATGGGGGGGGGAGGGATTTGAACGGATATTTTTTTAAAATATGAATCCAATAAAATTCATTAGGTGATTATAACAATTTATTTAAAGAATAAAATCCAGTTTTCTTTTCTTTTTACGAAGCTTTTGAATTACAGTGTTGGTTACATTAATCTCTTTGTGATATATATATATATATATATATATATATATATATATATATATATATATATATATATATATATATATATATGGGATAGTGATAGAGGATTAGATTGCGTTAGTCATCCAATAGTTCTGGACTTCTTAAAACAGCTAAGAAAATCAAAAAAGCTGTAAATGTATATGAATTTGAAGGTCATAAATCGCAATTTTTTTTTTGCCTCATCTCGTCTGAGCTCATTCTTTTATTACTAATTGATTATAGTTTATATATTTAGAGATAATTTTTGCAGTGAAAAAATATCATTACTGTATTTATTTTTGTATTAAATTTATCATAGTTACGCATATAATACGAATAAAATGAATAGTATTTTATTTTTTCACTTCAATATTGAAAAAGGGCTATTACAAATTGTATTAAAAGTAAAATTTAAAGAGACTAAATAATTTTTTGCTGTTTATTCTTTTCACTATACATAGATGTTTGTTACAAACAAGTTTTTTTTTTATTTGAAAAGGAATACAATTCTATATTAATTAGAATTTGAATATAAATGAATGTAGTAATAATTTTTATTCGAATGTAAATGTTTTGTACTGTACTTTTTTATGTAATGTACTTGAATTTGGTTCATTTATTGCTTATATTCAAATTTAAATTATGTTTGTACTCATTAAACAAAAGTTCTATTGTAGTTAGTGTTAATAACGATGTCATTTATGGCAATGTATTTGATAAATATAACTATATTTTTCTATATTTAACAGTATATATATATATATATATATATATATATATATATATATATATATATATATATATATATGTATATATATATATATATATATATATATATATATATGTGTGTGTGTGTATATATATATATATATATATATATATATATGTATATATATGTATATATGTATATACACACACAAAAATATTAATATTTCACCACTACTTTTTGAGAGTTAAGTTTTGTTTCAATTTTTCTCGTCGGTTCTTAAATTCAATAAAATTGAAATAAAAGATTATTGTAAAAGGAATCGTATATTAAATCAGTTTGACATTTATTCACTTACACCTTATTGACTTTGTGCCTTTGATGTTTTTGGTTTTTTAACATAATTACTTTTGGACTCTGCGGATAAATTTACTTCTATAAATGGCTTCCCACTCATCCTCTAGCGTTAAAAAAATTCGATTCAAAAATTTTTCATAATTGATCATCGATCACTTTTGATTGTTCCTTGTGCGCATTTTTATGGCGATGTCATTGTCAGAATGTTAATTGATGTGAACAAATTAAAGCGTAAGTTGGTAACGCATCTTCTAATATCTTCATCGATTATGGGTAGTGTCTTGAAAAGGTTTCGATTTTGACAAGTGCTTCAAAAGACAATAAACAATAGACAATAAAGGCTATATACTTTATCTAAATATAGGAGTTTTCGTCAACATTTCGTGACTGACATTAATAAATGTTCCTGTTTTCCAAAGAACTATTAATATTAAGAATATTTTAAGTTTGTTGAAACAGAATCTGAGATACAAGATTAAAGTGAGAAATTGTTATAGACAGTGACATAGAACATTTTTATAAACTTTCGCACTCCATCGTGAACTCATTTGAAAGTATTGTAAACGTCACATTCCTGCCATTTTTCAGTTGCAATTTAATCTGAATTTTCTCAAAATGTATTTTTTTTTTTAGAAAATAATGACTGGTACATTTTTAAATGCAATTGTACTCAAAGTCAAATCAACCAATAAAATATTCAACAGATAGAAAAGAGCAGAGAGATGCGTTCTGTTACAACAATAAATTCAATATTTTAATATATCTTTAACTGTTAAAGTGCTAAAAAGTGTGATGAACTTTTTATCTCAAATCGTTTGAATGTTAGCATTGTTATGTAGCAGACAGTATTGAAATTATTTTATTTACAAACTATAAATTATCTCACATGCATATTTTTTTTGTTTTTAAATTCATTTATAAATATTGTTATAATATATATATATATATATATATATATATATATATATATATATATATATATATATATATATATATTTATATTATGCATGCATGTGTAATTATTATCAAGTTAGGAAATGAGTTCAAAAGACTTGATTGCGCAAAATTGTAAATTTTATATTATTATTTTTTTATGATACTTGCACATTTGTTGTAACGATCAGAAATCCGGATTACTTTTTATCAATAGAATAAGAAAATATTTAAATTCTTGTTCTAAATTTATTAAGGGTTCTATTTTTTTAATAGCAACACCTTGGATTTTAAATTCATAGAGAATAATATTGCAGATTGTTTTTTTTAAAAAAAAAATATGAGTTACAGATATTGTAAAAGTTAGAAATATTTATGTTGATGACTGTGAATCAATTATAATATTTTCGTTGAATCTTCGTTGTTGGATCATTCGTTGTAGTTTTGAATTAAATTAATATATATATATATATATATATATATATATATATATATATATATGTGTGTGTGTGTGTGTGTTTGTGTGTGATTTATTATTGTATAGAATAAAAATAAATTACACCATGATGAGATGTACATATATATATAACACATGGATCAATAAGTCCCGAGACTAACAATGAAAACAACATTTTTTTTGCAAAATTTTTTTTTATTCATCAACATAATCACCTTTTAGGGTGATACAATCGTTCCAACGCTTTTCCAATTTTTCAATACCATGTTTATAAAAAAAATTATCTTTCGCTTCAAAATAAGCTTCAGTTTCAGCGATGACCTCCTCATTTGAGCCAAATCTTTTTCCCTGGAGCATTTTTTTAAGATCAGCAAAGAGCCAGTAGTCACTGGGGGCTAAATCTGGCGAGTATGGGGGGTGGGGAAGCAGATCAAAGCCCAATTCGTTCAATTTTGCCATTGTTTTCATCGACTTGTGGCAGGGTGCATTGTCTTGGTGAAAAAGGATTTTTTTTCTCTGCATGTGCGGTCGTTTTTTTGCGATTTCCTCCTTCAAACGCACCAGCAAGTCAATATAATAATCACTGTTGATCGATTTACCTTTTTCGAGATAGTGAATGAAAATCACGCCATGCGTAT
The DNA here is from genome assembly GCA_034766995.1 of Acanthacorydalis orientalis. Lineage (NCBI taxonomy): Eukaryota > Metazoa > Arthropoda > Insecta > Megaloptera > Corydalidae > Acanthacorydalis > Acanthacorydalis orientalis. Next base: position 13,638,598 of record CM068317.1, on the reverse strand, counting down.
CCCAAAAAACTGACGCCATGACTTTGCCAGCTGACTGCTGCGTTTTCGGACGCTTCGGACGGCTTTCGCCATCTGTGCGCCACTCAGATGACTGCCGCTTCGACTCTGGAGTGTAGCGATGTATCCATGTTTCGTCCATGGTCACGTAACGACGCAAGAAATCTTTTTTGTTGCGAGTAAATAGCGATAAACAGCTTTCTGAATCATCGACTCGTTGCTGTTTTTGTTCCATCGAAAGCAATCGCGGCACCCACTTGGAAAAAACCTTTTTCATGCTCAATTTTTCATGAAGGGTAGTAAATACACTTCCATATGATATCTGTGTCATCTCAGCAATCTCACGGAGCTTCACTTTACGATCTTTCATTATAATTTTTGTCACTTCACTCACATTTTCCGGTGTAACGGCTTCCACAGGTCTACCCGAGCGTTCCGCGTCGTTTGTGTCGGTACGACCACGTTTAAACTCGGCAAACCACCGACAAATCGTTGCTTTTGATGGACAAGAGTCCGGGTAACATTTTTCAATCCATTGTTTCGCTTGCACGGTGTTTTTACCCATTAAAAAACAATGTTTTATCAGAACACGAAACTCGGTTTTTTCCATTTTTTAAACAAACTACAAAACGACTTTACTCCAACCTCGATAACTCAGCTGTTTCTGGTCCGATCGACTTAAAATTTTAACACGTTTTAAGTAAAGGTTAGTACTCTAGAAAGACCTGGTTACTGGTTTACTACGAGCACCATCTCTGGGTTAGTCTCGGGACTTATTGATCCATGTGTTATATATATATATGTATAAAGGCACGCCCTAAAATTTTTTCTGAAATTCAATATTAACCCTTTACGGCTAATCAATGAAAATTTTAATTTTTTCGCTAAAAATATTTTTAAATTAGCTTAGATAGAGATGAAGTAAAATGTTTGTAAATTAATATATATATATATATACATACTTTAAAGAAGTAAAATGTTGCGCAAAACGATTTCATAAGGTTGACAGTTTTGTATTAATGAAAAATTTTAATCAATTATTCCGATTAATTTTTATTATGGTAAATATGAAAACAAGCCGCATGTAAATGCAAATTACATTTTTCACATAAACATATTGTTTGTCTCTTGCAGGGACGGCACCTTCTCTTTTCTTGAGGATATTTTTTTTATAAAATGACCTCATTTGTCATGGCGTACGTCTTTTAAAACATTTATCTTAGGTGGCCTTTCTAAATGTATATTTTTTGATGATTCTGCTTGTCGTTTTGCTGAGTCATCGGCGTTTATAGATGCTAATAAATTTTCAACCACATGTGACCGAAATTCTAGTTGTGTGATACTGTCATTACCATACACAGTTTTATAAATTTTCCATGAATTTACTAATGCACTCTTCACTAAATTAGTAAGTAAACGTCATCACCATTTCTTGCTTTGCAGAACAATACGATAATTTATATTCCATTATAATGCAGGTCAACCCCTCCCATATGATTATTGTATTCCACTATTACTTTTGGTTTGTCAATGACAAGGTATTTTTTTATTTTTCCTATGTCTTTTGGTCTTATGTATGGGTTCCCTCGTCCCAACATTTGTTGCTACTGTGACAGCAGAATTGTCGTTACAGCATACCAATGTAATTTTTAAATTTTATCAAAAGCTACATCCAATATCCCCTTGGGTTTTCCCGTACTTTTTTCAAAAAAGTTAAAGGTTAATTATGAATTCTATTGTCTCTAATAGTTTCAGTTACGAAGAAACCCTTTTCTTGTAACGACAATAGCAGAGGATATCCCGTAAATAAATTGTCGAAATAAATTTCGTGATATTTAGGATCTTTAATTACTGATAAAAGATTCAAGACAACATTGGCACTTAAACCCATACCGGAGTCGATATATTTTTATTTTTCTCCACTGTAAGGTTCAAATTGAAATCAGTAACCTGTACGTGATGACACACACCGAAGTTTAAATCCAACTCTTATATGTTTTCCACGACTTTTAGGGGAATTCCTGAATTTTGAACTGCCATTCTCAACTCAGATAGAGATATTACGCCAATGTTGAGTATACGCAACATCAACTTTAACGATTGAAATAAAGCACTAGATCTACATTTGTGAAATTTACTTTTAATTATTGATAATGAGTAAGCATTCATTACCTAATTGCATATAACCGAATTTCGATTATTTTAAAAATATATTTTCTATATGTAATTATAGACGACCATGTTCGAACAGCAAAAAATTGTCAACCTCGAGTAAAAATAAAAAAATGTATATTTAAATATAAGAGATAAGCAGATACTTCGTATGTATAAAATTAAGCTTAAATTATATACCGCATAATTGTCGAACCTTCAACATTGATAATAAATAATTAAAAAATCAAAATATAAAATGTTACGTTTACGCAACGTTGGCCGTAAGTAGGTTCAATTATTTGGAAGTGTCAGTTAGTGAAATACCAGATGAGTGATCAATCGGTAAACTGTGTTTTTTGAAAATTTTTCCTGGTTACGACAGACAATTTAAAGGCAATAAAGAATTAAGAACTTAAATAAAATAGTTGTAATTAAGAAATCGCGGTTTGTTTGCCAGCAGCGATACAGGTACCGTAACAAATCATAAATAAGGAATCGTGTTCAACGCAGTGTATAATATTAAATCAATAAAATTCGTTTTTACGTTTTTTTTTTCCGTCGGTGAAATTTGTAGAAAATATATAAAAAGAATGTAATTACGTCATTAATAATTTTATTTTTATATGTTAACATAAATTGATGAGTGAAGTTAACTATATTTTATTATATTTTAACTATATTTTTTAACTATATTTTTTAACTATATTTTACTAACCATGTTTTATTCTGTCTTATGAGGAAATATTTAAAAAGAATCCATTTATCTTAATTTGTATTTTTAATATTTCAAGAAGCGAACATATATTTACAAAAGACCTTTAATTGTAAAAGTATCTGAATCTTCGCCAAAAACTGTATAATTTTTTCATAATGGTTTGAAATCTTATGGATCTAAATATATATTAACGGAATGTAATGCCAAAACGACTCGTTTGTAATATTCGATCCATAACTTGTTTGGTTTATTATTATTTTTTATATTGTTCTGCATGATCATTGATCTTTCATGAAAATTTATTATCATATCTGATCGAATGGAATTGTTAAATGATCATTCATTTTTTGATAATCGTCTGGTTTTAGTTGACTTTTCTTTAAAACATGCTAGAGTCTTTAACCCGCCGATTTTATTTAATAAATAGGTTTCGCCGTTCCTATTTATCAGCGAATTTTTAGTTACTGCATCGTTTTTGTTTTTTTTTTTTTTTAAAAAAAAAGTTCATTGTATAAAATATATTCAGAATCAATTATCAAGACAATACTTGAAAGTAAATGAAAAATGATTTTAGTGCTCATTAATTCGTCTAAATATTATTATAGACCTTTCTGGATGGGCTCACATGTAAAATATTTTTAGGTACCACTTGCTATGTACAGATCTTTTTAGGTACTTGCGTTTTAAAATTATAAATGTTTTTTCAGGTCGTTGGAAATATTTTTTTGTTTATTTTCATTGCTTCTACATTTGTCTTCACAGAATACATGCAAAGTAAATATGTAATGTATACATTTTTTCGAAAGATAATTTATTTATAGACATTTTTGTATAAAAAACATTGATCTAGCAGTTTTAGTTTCAAAGAGAAAAAATAATTTAATCTAAAATGTATTTTTTTTAGATATGTACTTAAAACTCGAGTAGTAATGCAGATATTCATGACCTTAGTGTCATCCCTTAAATTCCAAATAGCTAACCAATCATCGAGTAGTATGAGGGTAGAGTGATAAGTACTCGTGCTTGACAAGAAAACACACTTTTTTTGAGCAAATTCTTTTTTATTTTTCAAGTTAATCTCTTTTTAGCTCGATGCACTTAGTCCAACGCATTTTCATTTTTTTTATCCCTTCCGAATAGTACAGTTTGTCAAACTCGACAAAATGGGCGTTTACAGCAGTGATGATGTCCGAATTTAATGCAAATATTTTACCTTCGAGCCAGTTCCACGTTTTTACCAATTTTTTACCTTCGAGCCATCTTTGGAAACAGGAAAAAGTCACACGGTGCCAAATCTGGAGAGTACGGTGGATGTGGAAGCAATTCATAGTGAAATTTATGCAATTTTGCATTCACAATTGTTGATTTGTGTACTGGTGCATTGTTGTGATGGAAGAGCGCTTTTTTTTCTTTGCCAAACGACGACGTTTTTTCTTGATTTCATCATTCTGCTGGTCCAATAATGATGTATAGTAGACTCCCGTTATTGTTTTCCTTTTTCCAGGATAGTTGATTATCACTATTCCAGGAGCATCGTAGAAAATAGTCGCTATAACCTGTCCAGCTGATGCAATGACTTTTGTCTTTTGGGTGCACTTTCTCCAGGAGAAGTTCATTGTTTTGACTACTCTTTCATTTCAGGTGTATGATGATGCATACATATTTTATTAACGGTTGTGTCGACACAAATATTCATATCTATTACATTTAAACATTCATTTGAAATGTTCATTCGAATGCGTTTTTGATCGATTGTGAACAAATGTGACCCCCGTCAGGCGGATGGATTTTTCATATGCAGATTTTCATGTAAGATGTTCTATACACGTTCATATGAGATGTCTAGTATCTCAACTATCTCAATCACTTTGATTCTACGATCATTTAAAAAAATGTCATGGATTTTTCCAATCATCTCTTCAGTAGTCACCTTAATTGGACGAACTGGATCTTCTTCATTACAAACACTTGTACGACCATGTTTAAATTCATTGAACCAATATCTGACTGTTGTCATCGAAGGTACAGTCCTCGTAGACAGCGTGCAACTTTTCTTTAATTTCTCCACACGTTTTCCTATCCAAAAAGAGAAATATAATCACCGACCGAGACTGAATTTTTTCCTTAGTTAAAAAAGAGCAATATTTGTTTACTTTGAATGACTGTCAAAACTAAGCTAATTAACATATTGCGCTCAAACTTTGACAGCAGTAATTTGAAAGATAATGCTGGTAAAAGATCTTGTAGTTTGAGATAAGTAGTGCCATATCTTGTCAAATACGGGTAATTATCACTCTATTCTCTTACGAAAATCTTGGTGACTCTGTGAAGAAGTGGCTTTATAATTACAATTATCTGTAATAAAAGTGCCTTGCTTTTAACAATATGTTTATAATAAAACCCTTTTTGTACTTTCGTTTCTTGATCTATAACTGTTTCTTAATTCTGTTAAATGTTGAAGTAACTCCAAGAGATAGTACCATCACCGTTACTGTTTAGAGAGATTATTTTCTTACGCATTTTAAAACTCTTTTACATCTACGGGGCAAAATAAGTTATTTACATTTGTATTAAGGGGACCCGGTGGTCTAGCGGCCTAAAATTTAAGCTATTTTAAAAATTTTTTTTCTATATGAGGGTAATGAATAATGCTTTCAATTTTTTTTACACTTATTTTATTACTAATAAACTATACAAAAATGAAAATAAAGACAAAAAAAAATTTTTTTTAAATTAGAAAAATGATTCTGAAGTCTCCCTCTCTAAAAAAATGGAATTGCGTGGTGAATGATGATTTATTTCTCCCTCTGATCTGAAATAAAACAATTGACGAATTTTTAATTAGTATAAGTATAGCTATCGCAGGAAGTAGAATAAAAAAAAATTGACAAAATGGCGCGTAGTCAAAAGTACAAGTTTGAAAATGACCAGTATTTTTGAATGTTTTGTTAATAAAAAAAATATAAATATTTTACGGAAACTATTAGTTTTACTTCCAGCGAGAGCTAGAACTATTCAGAATAACATATTAAAATTTCAGACAAATCGGTCAAGTAGTTTTTTTTTTCTGGCCCCCGCAAGGCGAAAAAAGTAGTTTCGAGATAAACGCGTTTAAAGTTATCCTCTCCACTTATTCTTCTACCTACCTGACCTTCTAATGGGCTGTAGATCCTGAAATACTCTGAATTTCGTCATCAAATTTTAACAGTATATTTTTAAGGTACTATACTTTCGAAAAAAAAAATCGATTTTTCGAAAATTCTAGACCACCGGGTCCCCTTAAATTGAATATTATATTTGAATGTGTATAATACAGGAGTTTAATATTATACTTATAAATACTTTTTTTAGCTTTTATTCAATTCTGTATTAATATAAATTTAATGTATCTATCAAAAAATACCAATATTCATCTATTTGTATTACAATTATTCCATAATTGTTTGTTATGTGAGTAATGGGCTTTTCAATTATCTATCTCTAGATATTCCCTTCGTTTGAATCTAACAATTTTATGATGATAATGTTATGTCACATTCATCATCAAAAAGGTTCGCATTGAGGAAGTTTTCACGGGTATTACCAAAATAAATGAAAATATAATGAGGTAATATTTGAAGAACATATGTGAGATATAGAGTAATCTTTTTCAACTGAACGCAGATATTTCTAATCAAATGAATCGTTTTTCCCACTTATGGTCGTGCTACAAAACAATATTAATGAAACAAATTATCATACTGCAAAAATTCTTTGCGGTTGATAGTGACGATTAATTTTCTATTAAATGTTTTAGTGTGCTGCAGTAATTGTTTGGTTAGATTACAGTAATTCATAACGTATAACTCTTCCTATATCATACTTAAGGGGACCCGGTGGTCTACTGGCCTAAAATTTAAGCTATTTTAAAAATTTTTTTTCTATATGAGGGTAATGAATAATGCTTTCAAATTTTTTTACATTTATTTTATTACTAATAAACTACACAAAAATGAAAATAAAGACAAAAAAAAATTTTTTTTAAATTAGAAAAATGATGCTGAAGTCTCCCTCTCTAAAAAAATGGAATTGCGTGGTGAATGATGATTTATCTCTCCCTCTGATCTGAAATGAAACAATTGACGAATTTTTAATTAGTATAAGTATAGCTATCGCAGGAAGTAGAATAAAAAAAAAATTTGACAAAATGGCGCGTAGTCAAAAGTACAAGTTTGAAAACGACCAGTATTTTTGAATGTTTTGTGAATAAAAAAAAATATAAATATTTTACGGAAACTATTAGTTTTACTTCCAGCGAGAGCTAGAACTATTCAGAATAACATATTAAAATTTCAGACAAATCGGTCAAGTAGTTTTTTTTTCTGGCCCCCGCAAGACGAAAAAAAGTAGTTTCGAGATAAACGCGTTTAAAGTTTCAACTGCTCCACTTATTCTTCTACCTACCTGACCTTCTAATGGGCTGTAGATCCTGAAATACTCTGAATTTCGTCATCAAATTTTAACAGTATAATTTTAAGATACTATACTTTCGAAAAAAAAATCGATTTTTCGAAAATTCTAGACCACCGGGTCCTCTTAATGTACAATATATTTTTTTAAAAAAATGAAGATCGTTTTTCGGCACGGCTTATCCACGATTTTTTCTGTATATTCAATTTCTTTTACGATTGATGACATCATACAAGACTCATTGTTTTATATTTATTAATCATTCACTTTAAAAAAATCAATTAGTTTATCATTATACCGGCGATTGCTAACGAATGGAAAAGATATTTGTTTCGAGTATTTTCCTCATTCTCCCACTTGATTCATTCAATGTACGTCATATGTAAGAATTTCTTCTTAATGAACAACGTGAAGGTAACATACTTTTTACCTTTTATTATTGTTGTTCAGTAATGACTGTAATAAGAAACTAGATTTTTTAATTGATTATCACAGATTTCTAAATGATTAACAAGTAAGAATATGTGGAACAAGTCGTACCAAAAAACATTATTTAACCCTTTCTGTTCCGAATTAATTCAAATTTACTTAAAAATTAATTTTCACTGAATTTATTCAGATTATTGTATAAAGTCATATAAACAAATTGTAAAATGTTTTTTTTCGATATTGTTTGTGTGATTTGTAGGTTGATTCCATAGGGAGCCATTGGAAAGAAAACATGAATTTTATTTTTACAAATTTAATTTTCAAACAAAATCTGATTACAATTCTAAACTTATTTTTTGATTATATGGGATGTTTTAAAACAATTTCTGTCCTTAGTTAGATAAAGCGGCACTTTGTATTTATCACAAGCCATTCTTGAATATGAGTGGTAATAAAGACACCTCTGTTTTGGCTCCATGTGCATAAGCCAATGGTCTTTGTTATCAAACGTTACATCATCATTCGACTTTGGAAGTACTGATGTACTGTTTATGTATTTGTTTTGGAGTATTTTTTTTTTTTGAAGACAATACCTGTTCCCTTTTTTGCACATTGAAATACGAGGTCAGACAATTAGGTAATGCGACAAAATTCAAAAATCGAGTATATTTAAAAATTAAGGTACATCGCTGCGATCCCCTTCAAAGTAGTCCCCTCCCGCATCTATATACTTATTCCAGCGAGTTTTCCAGTTTTCGTAACAATTCTGGAACACTTCTTGTGGGACATCTCCGTGTACCCTCGTCACAGATTCTTGGATATCTTCAACGGAGTCAAAATGTCGACCTTTGCCGAATTTTTTCATATGGGGGAATAGGAAAAAGTCGCAGGGTGACATGTCCGGTGAATAGGGCGGTTGTGGTAACGTTTCGATGCCTTTAGACGCCAAAAACTGAGAGACACTGAACGCACTGTGACAGGGAGCATTGTCGTGATGCAGAACCCAAGTCTTCGCGATCTCTGGACGCACTCTGAGCACCCTTTTTCGTAATTTTTCAAGCACATTGCGGTAGAATACTTGATTTACGGTTTGTCCAGGTGGTACGAACTCTTTGTGAACCACCCCTTTGCTGTCGAAGAAGCAAATCAACATGGTTTTCACTTTGGACTTGCTCATTCTCGCCTTCTTTGGCCTTGGTGCTCCAGGGGACAGCCACTGTTGGCTTTGTCGTTTAGTTTCGGGGTCATATTGAAAGAACCAACTTTCATCACCAGTTATAACTCGATCGAGAAGAGTAGGATCACTTTCAACCTGCTCGAGACAATCTTGAGCGATGTGATTTCGTGACATGCACTACTCGCGCGTTGTTACAAAACACTAAACAGCTGGCGAAGAAATGATCGTACGAGGGTGGTCAAGGTTTCAATCGAGAGAGTAGCGATCTGCTATTACGGTGGCGGAGTTACAGGTTCGCAGTGTTACCACAGGCCGAGGAAAAAAATCGGTCGCATTACTTAATTGTCTGACCTCGTATATTGGCGGAGCCATGTTATTATTTAACAAGTATTTGTTTATAATGATTGTATGAATACGTTTATAAGACAAGAAAGCATATAATGTCGTGTTGTTTGAAATTTCAGTGATCCATTTAACATTAGGGTCAAACATCCGGTCACTCGGCAGGTTTTACCCTATTTTTCGTACTTAAAAAAACATTATGAAGCTTTTTTTTATTTGAACTAAAAAATCATAAGAATTTATACATATTACTCATGGTATTCAATTAATATTCTACATTTAATACTTGCGAAAAACTGTTTTATTGATTTTATATTCTTTTTTTTTTTGAAAATGGGATCAAACCTTCCCCTACTGATAAAACTTGTGTATATATAAGTATATATATATATATATATATATATATATACATGTATATGTGTATGTATATGCATGTATGTATATATGTGTGTGTATATATATATATATATATATATATATATATATATATATGTATATATGTATATATGTATATATATATATATATATATATGTATGTATTTATATATATATGTATGTGTATATATATATATATATATATATATATGTATATATATATATATATATATATATATATATATATATATATATATATATATGTTTGTGTGTGTGTTAGGGAATGTTTGTATTTGTATTTGATGGACTCAATAAATTTTATAAGTAAAATCTGACTATAGTTTACAATCCATGTACGCAAAAAACTATTATTTATCAGTTCCTATTTACATTAAAGTTTGTATGCACTTTGAAATGTGGTACTTATATATATATTCAAGTACATTTTGAAGAATGTAAATAGTTATCAATAACAATACTAATATACGAGCTCCCCACCCGAATGTGTGTACAGACATCAATATTTTTTCCATTTGACATAAAATCTTTTCTAAACCACGCCCCCTGTTTCTAGTTTCAAAAATATGCCAAATACGTAATTAATATTTAATTATCTATTATAATTATACTTTTTTCAATTTATTATTGCACAAAATGTTGATATTGTAAATGATTACGCAATAAAGTGAAAGAAAACAAAAATGAAAACGTTTTGTTTATAAGAACTAATATTGCGAATAATTTTTTTTAAGTCATAGATAGTGTCCACGAGTTCGCCATACTATCAATATTGTTATTTTTCCTGATTACCATTTTGTTGAGTAGATTCGTACTATTCAACTGTTATTTATTGTCCGGATTTTTCTAAACCAGTAGAGAAGATAATATTTTGATAGTTCCGTGACTTTAAAATGATGGATTCTCAGTTTTTAAGCGAATGTTTCTATTGGTATTTTTTTTATTAACATTTTATTAGATTATAGAGAAAACGTTTTTGAAGAAAATAATTTTTATCTTAAATTACGAGCGAATTTGAAAAGTTTGCGGCCTAACTATGAAAGAATATAACTTGTGTTTTCAAAAAAACTTTTATTTTTTAATATGGTCCCCTCGAACTTCAATGCACTTCATCCAGCGATGATCTAATGCTTTTATGCCGTCCCGAAAACTTTTTCTTGGAGGTCCTTAATATAGCGATTTACTGTTGTTGTCAGTTTTTCATCTGACGAAAATCACCTACCACCAAGGATTTTTTTCAAATTTTGAAAATAGATGGAAGTCTAAGGGAGTCAAATCTGGAGACAGAAAGTCGTACTTCAATTCAGTGAGTTTTGCCATGGATACAACACTTGTATAGGGATGTGCATTGTCGCAATGGAAAATGATTTTTTTTCTTTGATAAACCTGATCTTTTCTCACGAACTGTTTGATCGAGTAGATCCAGATGTTTAGCATAATACACGATTGACCCTTTGGAAGGTAATCAATTATCAGGATCTCTAGAATCCCAAAAAATTGAAGCCATAACTTTTCCAGCGTATAAAACTAATTTTTCTTTTTTTTGGTGGCGGAGAATCACCATGTTTCCATTACCTTGATTGTAATTTTGACTCTGGAGTGTAATGGTGAATTCAAGTCTTATCTGTAGTCACAAATCGCCGGATAAAGTCAGTCGTATCCGTCTGAAATCCGACCCAAACAGTCTTGAGAAATGCGTACTTGAATGCGTTTATGATCAGTTGTCAGCAAACGTGGCACCCATCTTGCCGACAGGTTTTTCATACCTAACTCTTCAGTTGGGATGTGTGACACACGCGTTCATCTCTGAGACACCCACAACCTTAGCAATTTCGGACACGTTCAATCGTCGATCCTGTAAGACAATATCGTGGACTCTGTGAATGATTTCTTCTGTCGTTGCAATTTCCGGACGTCCGCCACACGGATTATCTTCTAAGCTTGCCTGGCCACATTCAAATTCAGCTGCTCGCTTCTTCACGGTTGTGTACGAAGGTGCAATATTACCCGGTACATTTTTCATCTCATGAAAGATGTCTGTTGGAATTAATCTTTTTTTGAAAAAAAAAACTATCGTCCCACAAAGTTCAACTTTATCCATTTTAACAACGGCAGAAAAAGAGCTTTACTTAAACTGATGTTCGTAATAAACTGCTTGACACATTAATTATAGATTTTGAGGTTACGTATAAGATAGATATCGCTTTGTAATGCGCCTCAAATATTTAAAATATTACCGCCACTTATATGTTAGGCCGAGAACTTTTCAAATTTCCCTCGTAGTATTTGTAAAATAAAATATATTAAAGAAGAAAGGTATTTTATTCAGACCAAAATCATCTGACATGTAGAGTTCATTTCATTTATTACAAATATACTATTTTTTAACTTTAAGTTTCTTATCTATGCTTGTACTATGATATGCATGATAGATATTTTAATCTATTTAAATCTATGATATCCATGATAGATATTTTATATTTTGTTAAATTGTGGTCGGTATTGACAGTCGGTTAACGTGTAGGGTAATTTTTTATAATTTATTAAATCAGGTAAATGGATGAACGTAAATGAAAACGGAGTTTTAAACTTAATTTTTTATACAAAGCAAATGTAAATCAATCAGTTCAATGGGTAAATTATAACTGATTTAAGAACGAAATCGAAATGTGCTGAAAAATATACTAACAAATCCCAGTAAAAATAACAAACAAAATCAATTTAGACAACGCAAGAATATTCATTAACTTATCTCAATTTCATAATTTCATTCACTCATAATAAGATTGTTAAAACAAAAAAAAAGGTTTGTCTGGTGTAGTATTATAACGTATGTATGTATATATATATATATATATATATATATATATATATATATATATATATATTATATATATATATATATATATATATATATATATATATATATATACGTTATAATTATCTGGCAGGATAATCGGTTTTTCGGATAATTGGATTCCGGATTATTGGAGTTCTATTGTACTTATATTTCTAAACCGTCTGACAGTTGTATCAAATATGATATTCGTTTTATCTTTAAAAAGTGTCTTCGAAATATTGCTTCACAGCAGGAATAGTATTTGGAGATGATATATTTGGATATTTATGGATATTTGGATGTTTATTGGATAAGAACAGAATATATTAAACGGAGGATATTTGTTTAAAAATCATCATATATAATTTGTATAAGGTAGAGGGTTAGTTTTTTTTTTATTTTATTCTTACGTATCTATATGAATTCCGCATTAAAATAATTCTTATCAGTTTGTTATTGAATTTCGTTTCTTTTAAAAGTATTTATAAATACTTTGTTGTTAATATAGAATAAAACTTATTTATAACTTTTAATCAATAAGTGCATGTAATTAGTTAAAAGATTTGATAAAATTAATAAATATTTAAGTAATTATTTTGACATAAAAGTAAACAGCTGATAAATATAGTTTATAAGTTGAAAAATTGAGTGTAATTTTTTTAAAAAAAATGCATATTATATCATTAATATTTACATCTTACTTCAATTTATGTATACATACATACATATATATATATATATATATATATATATATATATATATATATATATATACATATGTACACAGTACCATTGGGGTTAACATGAGAATTATATTTTGGAATCGTGCGTGTAATTTAAGATTCGCGGGAATTGAGAGATCATTTTGTCTTTAAAAATTCAGTACGTTAAAACAAGAGGGATGCTTTTAAAAATTGACTGGAAATTAGCAATTAACGAAAGTTGAAATACCTATTAAATGATTTAAAAAGACAAGTTATCCATATGTACAATTTACTTACATTTTTTTGTGTAACTATCTACTCTAATATCTATACTGAAGGTGGAAATATAAAGATATAATAGAATAAATCATGTAACAGAAAGAATGGACATTCCAGTATGATAATGTACCTGCACAATAAACAGATCAGGTATGATCTGGTGTCAAGGAGAAAATATAAGATTATTGGAGCGGTCTTCACTTTCTGTCAATTTTAGTACTACAGAAAATATTTAGTAGATGTATGAAAATAGGTAACAGTAAAAAAGAAAATAAGTTTTAAAAAATTTAAAAATCTCGGAGTGAATTTTTGAGTTAATTTATTTTTTTAAAAAACATGTTTTCCACTGTTTTATTTTTTCCAATATAATTTTAGAGACTATTAATATTAATAGTAAACATTCAAACTATTAAATAAGGTCCTTAAATACTCTTTTTCATTATATAAAGAGTTCTTTCAAAAACTTCTTTTTATTAAACATTTCTTGAAATACAACAAATTTAGAATAATTTACAGAAAATAATTAGAAGCATGAGTCATCATGTCGATCAGAATAGAAAAGACCGTGTATTGAAAAACGTTTTCATTTTCTTAGGTATAGCCAAAATGTTGTACAGGGGTAAACAATTATATAATAGCAGGCCGTGGTTTACAAAATACGAATAAAAACGTGAACTGTCTATATTTTATTTCAGTCTAACTATATGTTAGCTTTATTTTTTTTGTTTAGTGTCTCTGTTTTTTTTTTTACTTTGTATAACATAAATATAATATAACTAACGGCGGCAAATTAAAAAGTATATTACTACATTAATATATACGAAGGTAGAGTGATAAGTACCCGTATTTGACAAGAAAACACACTTTTTTGAGCAAATTCTTTTTTATTTTTCAAGTTAATCTCTTTTTAGCTCGATGCACTTAGTTCAACGCATATCAATTTTTTTTTTATTACTTCCGAATAGTACGGTTTGTCAGACTCCTCAAAAGGCATTTAAATTAGCAATGATTTCCGAATTTGATGCAAATCATTTACCTTCGAGCCATTTCTTCAAGTTTGGGAACAGGAAAAAGTAATCGGTGCCAAATCTCGAGAATATGGTTGATGTGGAAGCAATTCGTAGTGAAATTCATACAATTTTGCCATCGGAATTGTTGATTTGTGTGCCGGTGCATTGTCGTGATGGAAGAGCACTTTTTTCTTTGCCAAATAAGGACGTTTTTTCTTGATTTCATCATTCAGTTGGTTCAATAATGATGCATAGTAGGCTCTTGTTATTGTTTTACATTTTTCAAAATAGTCGATTAGCGATATTCCATGAGCATCCCAGAAAACAATTTCCATAACTTTTATAGCTGATGTAATGACTTTTACCTTTTTGATGCACGTTCTCAAGGAGAATTCCATTGTTTTGACTGCTCTTTCATTTCAGGTGTATGATGATGGATCCATATTTCATCAGCGGTTATGTGTCAAATCAAAAATTCATGTCTGTTACATTTAAACATTCATTTGAAATGTTCATTCGAATGCGTTTTTGGTCGATTGCGAACAAACGTGGCACCCATCTGGCAGATAGCTGTTTCATGTGTAAATGTTCGTGTAAGATGTTCCATACACGTTCATATGAGATGCCTACTATCTCAACTATCTCATGCACCTTGATTCTACGATCATTTAAAACAATGTCATGGATTTTTCCAATCATCTCTTCAGTAGTCGCCTTAATTAGACGAACTGGATCGTCTTCATCACAAACACTTGTACCGCCATGTTTGAATTCATTGAACCAATATCTGACGGTTGTCATCGAAGGTGTAGAATCCCCATAGACAGTGTGTAACTTTTCTTTAATATCTTCACACGTTTTCCCACCCAAAAACAAAAATCTAATCACTGACCGATATTGAATTTTTTCCATAGTTAAAAAAGAGCAATAGCTGTTTAAATTGAATGACTGTCGAAACTAAGCGAAGTGCTCAAACTTACTCAGTACTTTGAAAGATAATGCTGTTAAAAGATATTGCAGTTTGATATCAGTGGTGGTGACATCTCTTGTCAAACACGGGCAAATATCACACTCTACCCTCGTACATACATTTAACCATTTAAAAATTATATTTACTTAAAGTTATATATATATATATATATATATATATATATATATATATATATATATATTCTACAGTTATCCTTACTATAAATGCGAGTTTGTCCAAATATGTCTCCTCTTTCTTACGAATTATTTTATATGTGCTTGTATAAACATTTCATTCTTGTAATCATATTTCATTCAGGTTATTGATTAATCTAAAAATAATATTGAGAATAATATAAAACGAAAATATTTGTTAAGTGAATGATCTAAACGGAAAAAAAATTTATAAATGTAATTTGAAGTTGTATTACACATATATAATTATTTATCCATTTTTAAATATTATTTTTTTATATGTTCATCTTAATATATTCATAATTTGTTTTGTGACTTGTGTGTAGAACTTATTGTCTTTTAATATTTTTTTAATTTTTTTTTTTACTAAATAACTATGGACTTTTGGAAATAAAAATCAAACTCTTATATTACATTGTACTGAACTGTTTATCAAAAATTTATATTAATATCATTAGGTAGTTATCAACAAAAATGTGTATACAGTTCATTTTCTATAAATAAAAAATACTGTTTTAATCATAATTAAATTATATATATATATATATATATATATATATATATATATATATATATACACATGTACATAATTAATTCATTTCACACATATATATTAATTTATGCAACGAATACACATGTAATGTGCACTCATTGTATTTATCAATTAAAGTGCATTTGTCGATATTCAGTGCACACACACTACACAGTTGCACTTGAACGCATTTATTGAAACACATAGTTTTGTATTTACTCATTTTCATTTCAATTACCATATAATGTACTAGTGTAACTAATTATATTCAACCGCCGTTTTTCCGTGTTTAAGTGCATATGCACTTAGTTTGCACTTGTGTATCATTATTTTTTTATAGTAACTTCTATTAATAAGTAGAAAACATTTAAAACATTGTTTACATAATAAACTGTACGCATAAATATGATTAATATTGAAAGAAACATAAATTACGCAGAATAACCGTATTGTTTTATCTATTAATTTCATCATTATGTTATCTACATTTTTTGCTAACAAAAAAATAAATATTTTTATAGTCTGTTTTTTTGTTCTTTTTCGTTCGAAACGTAGTATACTTTAAATTCTTTTGTTCAAGGTACATCTGTACTTAATTATCGTATTTAAATGCAACTATGTTTATTACACATGCATAACTATTAGAGTTATTTAAAACAAATTGTCGTTTTATATCATATACAAGGTCAGACAATTAAGTAATGCGACAAAATTCAAAAATCGAGTATATTTAAAAATTAAGGTACATCGCTGCGATCCCCTTCAAAGTAGTCCCCTCCCGCATCTATACACTTATTCCAGCGAGTTTTCCAGTTTTCGTAACAATTCTGGAACACTTCTTGTGGGACCTCTCCGAGTACCCTCGTCACAGATTCTTGGATATCTTCAACGGAGTCAAAATGTCGACCTTTGACGAATTTTTTCATATGGGGGAATAGGAAAAAGTCGCAGGGTGACATGTCCGGTGAATAGGGCGGTTGTGGTAACGTTGCGATGCCTTTAGACGCCAAAAACTGAGAGACACTGAACGCACTGTGACAGGGAGCATTGTCGTGATGCAGAACCCAAGTCTTCGCGATCTCTGGACGCACTCTGAGCACCCTTTTTCGTAATTTTTCGTGCACATTGCGGTAGAATACTTGATTTACGGTTTGTCCAGGTGGCACGAACTCTTTGTGAACCACCCCTTTGCTGTCGAAGAAGCAAATCAACAGAACCCAAATCTTCGCGATCTCTGGACGCACTCTGAGCACCCTTTTTCGTAATTTTTCGAGCACATTGCGGTAAAATACTTGATTTACAGTTTGTCCAGGTGGTACGAACTCTTTGTGAACCACCCCTTTGCTGTCGAAGAAGCAAATCAACATGGTTTTCACTTTGGACTTGCTCATTCTCGCCTTCTTTGGCCTTGGTGCTCCAGGGGACAGCCACTGTTGGCTTTGTCGTTTAGTTTCGGGGTCATATTGAAAGAACCAACTTTCATCACCAGTAATAACTCGATCGAGAAGAGTAGGATCACATTCAACCTGCTCGAGACAATCTTGAGCGATGTTCATTCGTGACATGCACTACATTTTCGTGACATGCACTACTCACGCGTTGTTACAAAACACTAAACAGCTGGCGAAGAAATGATCGTACGAGGGTGGTCAAGGTCTCAATCGAGAGAGTAGGGATCTGCTATTACGGTGGCGGAGTTACAGGTTCGCAGTGTTACCACAGGCCGAGAAAAAAAATCGGTCGCATTACTTAATTGTCTGACCTCGTATGTATACCTCCTCGATGGCGTTATTAACGGCTAACGCATGTGGACATGTGGTCACTACTGGTTGATACTGTGTCCATTTATCTCAAAACAGTAAGGGGATAAATATTCCATTATGCTTCGAGGTCTTTGGTTTGAGTCTTCCCGTACATTTTAATCTGGCAATTAACTTCAAGCTGTATTCACAGGCTTGTCTGCTTAGGCTTTGTCTGCTTATGGGTCTTGCATGCCTACAGCTACTTACATCATCCAGCATAGAGATGATAGAGGTATTAAATGGAATAATAAATATTAATTTCATTTCGTTCGTAACATTATATATATATACATATATACACTAGGGGACTTCGCCCCATGGTCGTTACGCACACCAACCTCTGGGCTTGCTGCACTTCCCCAGTTGTCAATAATAAGCATGTACATGTAACCGAATGAAACAATAAACATATTTGGGTATAATAGAAGCCACGTCTCAAATAAATAAGTTGACATATATTTATATATATATATATATATATATATATATATATATATATATATATATATGTATATATATATATATATATATATATATATATATATATACATATGTGTGTGTATATATATATATATATATATATATATATATATATATATATATGTTAGTACTTCTAACCCGTAGTAATGCTATAAGTGGCCGAAGCTACTGGCGTTGTGATGGTTAAAACTTCAGACTTAAGAGAGCTGGTCATGACTGCGGAATGGGTCGTGGGCAAGGTACTTCTCTTGCACCCCGAACCGACCCACCCGTAAACTGTCACATTATCAACATACGCTCGAGTTGTGCTTTTCGCTTTCCTCCTCTGAGGATCGAACAATCTTCACATTATCAGCTCAAGTTAAATGGTCATGGTACCTTGCACTTGTACCAGCGACGCGCGTTTTCAACGCGCTCTAGCACACCCAATACCCTAGTATGTCAGTATAAACTTTCTCGCAAATAGATTATTTTTTGCAACGTGTTATTTTATAGTTTTTTGCGGATACTTTTGTTTATATATATATATATATATATATATATATATATATATATATATATATATATATATATAAATATATATATATATATATATATATATATATATATATATAATTGTATATAACGATCTCTTATATTAATAAATACGAAAAATATTGTATTATATGTATTATTTATTATGTATTATTTAAATTTAATAGTAAATATCGTTATCGACTAATATTCATATTTATCACAATTCTCAAGAAATTCTTGTAGAAAAAGTGATTTAATGTCTCATTGCGGTGTGTATTTAAACGTTTCGTTGTTTGATTGAAACGGTCCCGGTCTTGCCCGGTTTTGAATTTTTTCGGGCGCACTCACCATACTAAACATAACAACATTGCATTACAATACCATCTTTACTTGCAGCCATAAACGATTCAACGCCTAGGCGAGACACCGCGCTTAAACCTGCACTATTGTACACACTAGTATCTATTGTACTTTTGTATTTAATCTGCATATCAATAAATTCTTTCTTTCTTTCTTCGATTGAAACGGTAGGTCAAATCAGATAGGTCAAAGTCATATAATGACAGAATACGTTAGGATAGGTTTGGTCAAGCCTGGTTATAAATTACTTGTAATACTAGGTTGGTAGGAAAATAATTGCGGTTTTTGTTTTCCGAATTCTAACCTTAATTTTTTTCAATGAAAGTATCATTTCATCGTGTTGATGTTATCATTAAGGTGCATTTTCGGTCTGTATTTTGGTAACATCGATTTTGGTTTTATTAATAATTTTGCTTCAAATTGGACTATTGAATTATAGATGGAAAAGAAGCAAATAAGAGTATTTTTTGTATGAATTGAAAACGGGTGCTAAAGCAGCAGAAACTGCTTGTTGACTAAACGATGCTTTTGGTGTTGGTACTGTTAAGAAAAGTACGGTTCAGTGGTGGTTCCAAAAACTTCGTGCTCGGGATAAGTGTCGTGAAGATGAAGAAGGTCATGGGTATCCTTTTTCATTTCATAACGACCAACTGAAGGCGTAGACCACTTAAAACAGCTATGAAAATCAAAAAAGAGAAAAATGTATACGAATTTGAAGCTCATAAACCGCAATTATTTTTCTACCAACCTATTACTGTTATTGCACTTATTAAAATGAATAACTAGATTATAGAAATGGCTTTATTGCGTCCTGTCTTTGTATTTTTTATATTGGCCGAGTGTAGACTCGGCCATTGCACTCAAGAATGGTTAATTTTATTTCAAATCTTGAATTTAAGAGTAAATTTTGGCACAATTGTTTATAATTACCAGTTACTTACCAGATATATAAACATTTAACTTTATTCATATTTTTGAATGTAAACCAGAAAATGTGATATTTCACAACAGCCAGTATATATATATATATATATATATATATATATATATATATATATATGTATATAGATTAAATAAATTTGTAGGAAAATAATATATATATATGTGGGTATTTTCATATTGAAGTGATAATTATTCTTTTGTATAATTAGTTATATCTTCAAATTGTCTACTTGGACAATTTATTCACTCGATTGGAAATATCGGCCAAAGTCTGTGTTATGTCTTTTGTTTTTTTTGTAATTTCAAGATTTATTTTCGGTATTTTTCAATTTTTTTGATTGAAAATTCTCGAAGATGGGTAGTGGTAGAACATGCTCTGTTGATGGCAAAAATGGAACTTTTTTGTTATCTTTAATTAAAACGTCTCTTATGAATTTATGATCTTTTTTATGAATTTATACTTTGAAAAATAATGAAAGTGACTCATAATTATCTTTCATATTTCATTTTCATTCTTTCTTTTCTATTATAATCTTATCTAAAATCATTCTTTCTTTTCTATTATAGAAGAAGTTTCTTTATAATAAAGAAACTTCTATAATAGAAAAGAAAGAATGATTTTTCTAAAAATAATTTCGTTTCTAAAGGCTTTTTTTATGCCTGTTTTATATATATATATATATATATGTATGTATATATATATATATATATATGTATATATATATATGTATATATATATATATATATATATATATATATATGTATATATATATATATATATATGTATATATATATATATATGTATATATATATATATATATATATATATATTTATGTGTGAATATATATATATGTGTATATATATGTGTATATATATATATATATATATATATATATATATATATATATATATGTATGTATGTAAATGCACACACACATAAAATTTTAATTTATTTGATATAAAATTTACAGTGAATTTATGGTAACATTAATAGACATATTTAAATATTGTATAAATAAAATTTGAGTTTTAACATAAGACATGTTCTTAATCACATATTAATACAAATATTAATAAATTAAACTGTTCGTTAAATAATTAATGTGTTAGAAAAATTAACGTGTGAACTGATATTGTGACTATATAAAAATGCGTAATATATTCAGTTTGTTGTTTCAAGATCAGATAAAGCTGATTTTGGAGGATATTGTGAGAAATAATGACAAACATGAGACGAGCATTAGTAAATTTATAAGTTACGGTGTAAGTAGCTATTATCAATTATTTGTCGTCGAACGGATGTAAAACTATATTAAATATATGAACTGAATGTTTAAGTAATAGTATGACTATGGTTAATTTGAAATCTTTATTTTTTCAGAAGTGTGAAGATAATTGTTATCACATTATTATGTTTGTTATTTAATTAATGTGTTTTTTTTCCTATTTATTATGATTCCATTGAACTTTGATAGGGGTTATAAAAACCATAATTCCGACACATAAATTCCATTATTTTTATAAACTTACCAGTTCTGATCTTGTGGGTCGAATGAAATTGACCGTAGTTTTGTTTTCAGTTCAGGCGATATCATCGTTTTTATTCTGTATTTTTGACAACACATATAAAAGTTTCTTTCACATTTTTTCCATTTAAGTGATCAAAAATCTCTATTTTTTTACTAATTTCCCATATACTTTCTTGAATTAAAATAGTAATTCTGTTTTTTTTTTCTATCTGTATTCCCATTGGTGCGTTGCCCTAATACAGTGGCCAGCAAAAGTAATCAAACAGTTGACAATTTTAAACAAAATACTAATTTTCTCTTTAAATTAATGGCGCAGTTTTAGAATTTCACTATTCTGCTTTACTTAAAACTGTTATGTTTCATTTATAATTATAAATTTAATTGTCATTAATACACTTCCAAAAATAAACCAAAAAATATGCAACGTAGAAGTATTAAAACAATTGATAAATAATCAATCTAAGTACTCTTTGGCAAACTCCAGACGTATTTTTTCTGTTTGATTCACATAATGCAGGTTTTCTTCTAGCAACTCGAGCTCAATATCCGGTTTGGTGAATCATTCTTCTTATTGTATCGGCACTTACACAATTGTTACTAGTGCTATTGATAAAAGAAGCTAATTTTAAAGAACTAATTCTGAGATTTTGGTTCACTTCATGCAGAACTTTTCTTTCTTGTTTGGGTGTTGTTTTCCTTAGTCGACCGATACAAATATTATTTTCTAATTTTTTTCCGTCTTATAACACTTAATTATGCTATAAACAGTATGATGACTTCTTTCCAAAATTTCCACGATTTCACTTAGTTTTGACTTTCTTTGTGATATTTTATAATTAATTTTCCAATGAAGAACAGCTAAAAGGATACTTTTGAAAGATTCGAAGAAAATAACGCCGGAACAAACACAAGATTTAGTTGAATATATGCCAAAACGACTCGGCTGTAATTAATGCTAATGGAAACCCCACAAAATATTAATTTAAAAATTACATTACATTTTGATGATTATAAATCATTTGTTTGAATACTTTTGTGTTGCATATTTTTTAGTTTCCTGGAAAGGTGTTTTAATAAGAATTAAATTTATAATTATAAATGAAACATAATAGGTTTAAATAAAACAAAATAGTGAAAATTTGAAAACAACGCCTTTAATTTAAAGAGAAAATTAGCATTTTGTTTAAAAATTCCAACTGTTTGAATACTTTTGCTGGCAACTATATCTTTCTTCCTTTTGAATCATTTGAGTTTCTGTTCTCCATTCAGCACGTATGCCACTTATATAGTTTTTAGCTATATATATATATATATATATATATATATATATATATATATATATATATATATATAGTGTGAGAGGGGAGGAGAGACAGAAATAGATAGGTAGATAGATATTTTAATTTTATTTCAGTCATTTATGTACTTTTTTGATGTGTGTGTGTGGGGGGGGGGGGTGGTTAGTGTATAATTTAAGGTGTAAAATATCACATTGCTATTTGTATTTGTGTGTTAAATATGTTATGTTTATATAGTTCAAGGTTTTATGGAATTTTAAATTGTATATTCTTATTTTGAATTTTGATTATTCATATTGTATTTATTAGATCTTTAATGTCATGTCCCGTCTCGAAGATGTGTTCACGGTCTTGCATACAGGTCTGGCAACGACGGGTCTGAAAAAACGGTATCGCTTGTTGGTCGAACTTTTTAATAATAATCTCCGCCAACACGCGACGCCACCCGTAAAGAGATACACTCCCACCCTTATCTTTCACAGTATAGCGCGAATTTTAAATATGTATTAATAAAGATAAAATTATTAAATATGTGTAAGTGCACGACATTTATCATCTTTTAATATTCTATGACATTTTATTATTTTTTAATACTCAACTTCCATGAAAATTCGATCAGTAGAAAACCCTATTATTAGAATTGTGCTATTATTAAAGAGAGAGCTGTGACCAGGTATGGTTAGATAGAAGTGTATCCCTTTACGGGTGGTACTGCGTAGTGCGGTAAATCGTAATTAAAAAGATCGACCAACAAGCGATACCGTTTTCGTCATTGAAATTGCTATTCGTTACCAGACCTGTCTATACGACCGTGAATGTGTTTAACAAATATTGAATCATTTTTATTATATTTCATGCTGTCTATGTCTTCTTTATGCCCGTATTTACATTTTCTATCCGTTTGATCGGTGTATTCTTTATGTTACATATATATTATATGCTTTTCTATATAATAAAAACAATTCTCGTTTCTTTGTCCGTAGGACAAAGTGACGAGTATCTATGGTGATAAGAAATATCTGCTTTGTCAGTTCATAGGTTTCAAGGTCAATTCATTCGTTTCGTTCTTAGGTATTAGGGTGTAACATATGAAATTGCGGAATTTCTAGGTGAGAATTAAAACGCAATATTTTTTAAAAAACAAAATATATTTAATCAAAATAAGCTCAATCAGCTTCAATGGTCTTTTGCCAACGAGAAATTAGATTGTTTATCCCATTTTTATAAAAATCGATATTTTTAGAGCTTATGAAGTCTTCGAATCCTTGAATCACTTCTGTTTGGTTTCGGTATTTTTTATTTCTTAAATAATATTCCAAGTGGCGAAAAAGATGATAGTCTGTCGGCGAAAGACCTGGTGAATGAGGGGGATGCGGTAAATTTCATAATTTAATGAATTCAATTTGGAAATTGTGATTTGAGATATGTGTGGTCGAGCATTGTCTTGAAATAGTATTGGCCCATTGTATTGATTATCATTGGCTGTTTTGAATATGAATCAGCCGTAATTGCTTCACCTGGTTTTACAAAAGAATAAAGAATTATTCCTTTATTTGTCCACCACACAGTAACCATAAGTTTTTTTGATGTAATGACGGCTTGGGTGCGTGTCCTGGAGCTTCATTTACATTTAACCGTTGTCCAGATCTTTTTCTGTTATCATACAGAATCCACTTTTCATCACAAGTAATGATTCGATTTAAAAATAGCGTTTTATCATTTCGAATCATCAATGAAGAACGCACCTCTAAGCGTCAATTTCTGACCATCTATCAATTCGTGCGGCATCCACTTATCCAACTTTTTCATCTTTCCTACTGCAGAGAGGTGACGAGAAACAGTCATAACACTAACACTTAAATCACATGCGAGAGCTCGAACTGTTGTATGTGGATTAGCTTCTACCATGGCCTTAAATGTTCTTCGTTCATAATGGTTTTGGGCCTTCCTCGAAGCTCATTGTCGAGATTCATACTACCGGATTGAAATTTTTTGAACCATAATTAAATTTTTGTCTGGTTAGCCAACCCGTCTCTGAAAGCTCGATTGATATTTCTACCTGCTACCATTGCATTGTATCCCAACTTGAACTGATATAAAAAAGTAGACGCGAATCTTTTGTGGACACCATCCTGTTAAAGGGTATAAAAAAAATAACAACAATAACCCCAGTGTTTAAAAACAATTGAAGGGTACAGTACATTAGTCAATTCCAAATAGCTGATCTAGTAAAATATTTCACAGAACCTTTCTCAATCGCGGTCGACCTCTGACTGACTGAAATTCGGCTACTTGATATGTTACAACCTAATATTTTTTGTGTTCAAATATATTATGTTGCAATCACCAATAAACAGTATTTTCTTTCATGTTTCTTTTTATTTTTCCGGTAATTTTGACAGGCTATATAGTTAGTTTATAACCTCTGTTTAGAATGCTTAAAGTTTATGTTGAAGTTATCTATTTTATATTGAATATAAATTTTAATGGCGTTTTTTATTTTCAAATCTATTTTTGTATTGTATTTGCAAATAGTTTTTATATATTTCTGTATTTGTCTCTCTCCGTCTTTGTCGGCTGAGATTTGTTTATTTAATTTTGGTAGCTTTTGTAGCGTTTGTTTTGTTATTTATTTAAATCTTTCAGAAGTTTAGTAATTATGGATAAATTGTGTACATTATTTATTGATTTATTTCAGTTGCATTAATTTCTTTTTTAAAATTCGATTTATTAAGTGGTGAATTTATTATGCAGTTTATAGCTGATTTTTCAGTAGTTACTGGACATATATGGTCTATTGTACCATGTTATATTAAAACATACTTATAAAAAAATTGAATATTTCAGTTTATATTTTATCGTGTTTTATTCCTACAGATTTGTTAAATACATTCTTAGTATTATTTTTCGTCTTACTGATAAATTATATAACAACTGGCAAAGGCAGTTAGTCGCAAGAAAAACGATACTAAGAGTAAATGAAAATATTTTCAACTTTTATGTTAACATTAAGAGCAGATGAATAATTGTCAACATTTCAGAATTAATTTTTGTTAGCAAAGCGTGAACTCAGAATGTTGTTGAATTTTATTTATTTATCTGTTCATTTCTTTTTGTTCTTAGGAAGAAGAATTGAAACGCGAAGCTCGAGACTGCTGCGATAAAGCGATTCACTTATTAAATAGTCCTGAATGGAAATTAGAAAAGGAAAATCCAAATGGGGATAAAGTCCACAGCATGCAGATCCCCAATAAGGGAAAAATATTCAAATTAACAGTAAGTATTTATTTGTTTGGATGAGAATTATTGTTTCATTTCGTATAAAAACCTAATAATATATATATATATATATATATATATATATATATATATATATATATATATGTATGTGTGTATGTGTGTTTGTTTGTTTGTATATATTACGCTGTTTTCCTCATAAATTGTACATTATCTTTGGTTATTCCGTGGGAAAAAATCATTTAGAAATATATATATATATATGTGTGTGTGTGTGTATGGGTGGGTGTATGTGTGTGTTTGTTTGTGTATATTACGCTGTTTTCCTCATAAATTGTACATTATCTTTGGTTATTCCGTGGGAAAAAATCATTTAGAAATATATATAACAGGTGGGCTGAAAAGTTCGTAGGCTTGCATAGAAAAAAATTTTTTTTGATAGAATTTGATTTTATTATTCAATATAGTTCCCTTCGAGGGCGATACAACGATTATAGCGGTCATACAATTTTTCGATACCATTTTTATAATACGATTTGTCTTTAGCCTCAAAATAGGCTTCAGTTTCGGCGATTACCTCTTCATCGGAGCAAAATTTCCGTCCAGCGAGCATCCTCTTGAGGTCTGAGAACAGAAAAAAGTCGCTGGGGGCCAGATCTGGGGAGTACGGTGGATGCGGAAGCAATTCGAAGCCCAATTCTTGCAATTTCGCCATCGATTTCATTGATTTGTGACACGGTGCATTGTCTTGATGAAACAGCACTTTCTTCTTCTTCAAATGAGGCCGCTTTTTCGCGATTTCGTCTTTTAAACGCTCCAATAACGCTACGTGATAGTCGCTGTTTATGGTTTTTCCCTTTTTAAGATAGTCAATGAATATTATACCATGAGTATCCCAGAATACTGATGCCAGAACCTTGCCAGCCGACTTTTGCGTCTTTCCACGCTTTGGAGTCGGTTCATCACGTGCAGTCCACTCGGCTGACTGTCGATTGGACTCCGGTGTGAAATGATGGAGCCATGTTTCATCCATCGTCACATATCGACGCAAAAATTCGGATTTATTACGATTGAACAGCTCCAAACCTTGGTCGATTGTGAGCTCGCGCGGCACCCACTTTGAACAGAGCTTTCGCATATCCAAATATTCATGCACGATATGACCAATACGTTCCTTTGATATCTTTAGGGTCTCAGCTATCTCAATCAACTTCACTTTACGGTTATCAAAAATTATTTTGTGGACTTTTTTGATGTTTTCGTCGGTAACAGCCTCTTTGGGGCGTCCACTGCGTGCATCGTCTTCGGTGCTCATTTCGCCTCGTTTAAATTTAGCAAACCACTTCTCTACGGTTGATTTTCCTGGTGCAGAGTCCGAATAATGTTTATTAAGCCAAGCCTTGGTTTCAACAGTATTTTTTTTCGCCAAAAAGCAATGCTTTATTAACACACGAAATTCCTTTTTATCCATTTTTTCAAGGTAACAAAAGTTCTTTCACTAAAAATGCTATAACTCAGACACTAATAGTGCAACAGCTGTCAAATTTATACACGCGTCTTTTGAAGGTTAGGGCTAACTAAAAATCATATGGATTTGATACTAGTAGCGCCATTTATGTGTCAGCCTACGAACTTTTCAGCCCACCTGTTATATTGATGAGAAATTTTCTTGAAGAAGTTTCGGTGTATTAAAATATCAAATACTATTATTTACTACAATGTTAAATATACATATTAATTTAACATGACATATATAATATACATCTGAAGATGAAATCTGTAACTGTAAATTAGGTACAGGGCGCCTTCTAGCAGCGGTTACATTACTATATATTATTTACGCTTTATTATTCATTATAAATTAACAAAAACCATGCAAATAATGACACAATTGCGAAATATCTAACAGGTGACTTCACACCTGAGGCACCTAGAGCGATTGCTCAATTGCTCCATGTCATCGCACGGGTCTCTCTCTCTCTCTCTCTCTATATATATATATATATATATGTATATTGCTAAAATTAGTTTGTTTTCTTAATTTCAGGCAATTGTAAACACACAGCCGTCATTCATTGTCGAAGAAATGTTCAAAAATGTGGAAAATTTACCGAAATGGAATCCAACTATAATTGAAGTTAAAAAAATTCAGGTCAGTAAAAATTTCTTCAAAGTTTATTTTTATCGTGTAATAGAACTTTTTTTTAAATTAATTATTAATTCAGGTTTTTTTTTGTCTGGTGTTAATACTAATCTATTTTTAAATGTATTAAAGTTATAATGTTATAATGTTCAAAAATAAGGAATAATATACCTTATAAACAATAAAAAGAAGTTACAAGTAGAATATGTAATAATATGTGCAATGAGTTAGGATTTAAAAATGATAATTTCGTTTTTGACATTCACTTCATTTGATTTAATATTATTACTAATTAAAAATACATTAGAATATGAAAATATTAAGATTTTTAATTACAAGGGGAGGATACGACCTCGGAAATTGACTTTGGGACCAAACTTCGTGTAGTGGTAGGGTACCTGAAGGTATTAATATAGTAACGTACTAGCTCTCACTATCGAGCCGTTCTCGAGAAAAAAGGCTCCGATGTTTCTGCATCTTATAAGAGAAATTAATTCTCTTAACATATATTCAATTAGTTTGATAGCTATACAGTAACCCGCAGGCTTTAGAGTGTCTAACGGTTCTCGAGTCTGACTCGATTCATGCAGTTTTTTTTCTTCACCTGAATAATTATTTAATGCTTTTTATTAAAAAAAAATATTTAAATAAAGACGAAATAACACTTTCTAGCAATTTTCTTTCGACAAACGCTCTTTTTTAAATTTTTACAATTTTATTTCATAAAATGATTTTTTCACGATTTTTTTAAATTTTTTGCATTATATTGCAAACATGAACACTAATATACGAATATGTTTGCCAAATAATGCTAAAAATTAAAAAAATTCTAGGAAAAATTCATTTTCTGAAATAAAATTGTGAAAATTTAAAAAAGAGCGTTTTTCGAAAGAAAATTGCTAGAAAGTGTTATTTCGTCTTTATTTAAATATTTTTTTTAATAAAATGCATTAAATAATACTTCAGTGAAGAAAAAACTGCATGCAACGAGCGAGACTCGAACCTGACACGTGACACACTTAAAGCCGGCTCGCTACCGCTTAGTTATCAAGTTAGCTCACAACGCTTCTAAATTTTTCTCTCATAAGCCTGTGCGGAAACTTTGGAGCCTTTTTTCTCGAAAATGGCTCGATAGTGCGAGCTAGCACATTACTCTATTAATACCTTTGGGGTACTCGACCATTACACGAAGTTTGGTCCCAAAGTCAATTTACGAGGTTGTATCCTCCCCTTGTCAGAGAAACAAAATTTATTAATTTTAAATAGCGTTGTTTATTGGTACAAATTAATAAATGATATCAAAATATGAATCGAAAATATAAATGCGTAGTGTATTTATAGAAAATATAAATTATTCAGTCTTATTGAGTGTGATATTCAGCATATTTTTGGATTGTTAAACGTAACAATACTACAATAAATTGTAATACGAGAGCGATTTGAAAATTTCTCGGCCTAACTTTGAAAGGATATAATTTCAGTTTTTAAATTACTTTTATTTTTCAATATAGTCCCCTCCCTGAACTTTAATGCACTTTGTTCAGCGATGCTCGAGTCCTTTAATGTCGTTCTGGAAATCCTTTTCTTAGATCCTCAAAATAGCGATTCACTGTTATCAGTTCTTCATGTGACGAAAATCACCTACCTTGAAGATTTTTTTAAGTTTTGGGAACAGGTGTAAACCTGGAGAATAGGCTGGATGGGACAGCAAGTCGTATTTCAATTCAGTGAGTTTTGCTATGAATACAACACTTTTATGGGAACGTGCATTGTCCTGATGGAAAATGATTTTTTTCCTTGATAAACCTGGTCTTTTCTCACGAATTGTTTGATCGAGTCGATCCAAAAGTTTAGCATAATACTCTCCTGTTCTCGTTTGACTTTTTGGAAAGTTGTCAATTAACAGGATGCCTTTAGCAGCCCAAAAAATTGAAGCCATAATTTTTCCAGCAGATAAAACTGATTTTGTTTTTTATGGCGATGGAGAATCATCGTGCTTCTATTGGTTTCATTGTTGTTTTGACTTTGGAGTGGAATGGTGAATCCAAGTCTCATTCGCTGTAGTCACAAATCGTCAGATAAACACAGTTTTATCCCTCTTAAATTGATCCAATCTTTGGAAATTTGGACTCGAATGCGTTTATGATTATTTGTCAGCAAACGCGGCACCTATCTTTTCGATACCTTTTTCATATATAACTCTTCAGGTAGGATGTGATACACGCGTTCATCTAAGACACCCACAATCTTATCAATTTCGGACACCTTTAATCGCCGATCCTGTAAGACAATATCGTGCACTCTGTGGATGATTTCTTCTGTCGTTGCAATTTTCGGACGTCCGCCACACGGGTTATCTTCTAAGCTTGCATGGCCACATTTAAATTCAGATGCCCACTTTTTTTCGGTTGCAATCGAAGGTGCACTATCACCTAGTACATTTTTCATCTCGTTAAAGATTTCTGTTGGCGTTAAACTTTTTTTGACAAAAAAAATTTATCACTGCACGATGTTCAACTTTATCCATTTCAACAACGACACAAAAAGAGCTCTATTTAAATTGATGTTTGCAACAAACTGCTTGACACATTAATTATAGACTTTGAGGTTATATATAAGATATATATATATATATATATATATATATATATATATATATCGCTTTGTAATGTACCACAAATATTGAAAATATTATTACCAGTTATATGTTAGGTCGCGAACTTTTCGAATCACCCTCGTATATAAGTTAAAAACTTTCTACGAGGTCAGACAATTAATTAATGCGACAAAATTCAAAAATCGAGTATATTTAAAAATTAAGGTACATCGCTGCGATCCCCTTCAAAGTAGTCCCCTCCCGCATCTACACACTTATTCCAGCGAGTTTTCCAGTTTTCGTAACAATTCTGGAACACTTCTTGTGGGACCTCTCCGAGTACCCTCGTCACAGATTCTTGGATATCTTCAACGGAGTCAAAATGTCGACCTTTGACGAATTTTTTCATATGGGGGAATAGGAAAAAGTCGCAGGGTGACATGTCCGGTGAATAGGGCGGTTGTGGTAACGTTGCGATGCCTTCAGACGCCAAAAACTGAGAGACACTGAACGCACTGTGACAGGGAGCATTGTCGTGATGCAGAACCCAAGTCTTCGCGATCTCTGGACGCACTCTGAGCACCCTTTTTCGTAATTTTTCGAGCACATTGCGGTAGAATACTTGATTTACGGTTTGTCCAGGTGGTACGAACTCTTTGTGAACCACCCCTTTGCTGTCGAAGAAGCGAATCAACATGGTTTTCACTTTGGACTTGCTCATTCTCGCCTTCTTTGGCCTTGGTGCTCCAGGGGACAGCCACTGTTGGCTTTGTCGTTTAGTTTCGGGGTCATATTGAAAGAACCAACTTTCATCACCAGTAATAACTCGATCGAGAAGAGTAGGATCACTTTCAACCTGCTCGAGACCTGTTGCTCTAAATTTCTCTGTTCCATTTTCGTGACATGCACTACTCGCGCGTTGTTACAAAACACTAAACAGCTGGCGAAGAAATGATCGTACGAGGGTGGTCAAGGTCTCAATCGAGAGAGTAGGGATCTGCTATTACGGTGGCGGAGTTACAGGTTCGCAGTGTTACCACAGGCCGTGAAAAAAAATCGGTCGCATTACTTAATTGTCTGACCTCGTACATTGTAGGAAAAATGAATTATAAGGTAATACAGAGAAAGAATGAGTAGCGTATCTGATAAAAAGCTATATTATTTTGTTGAAATCTATAATGCTTTCGTCATCAGCTACCATTGTTGTTGTCATAGTCTTCCAACTTTCATAACTTTATATTTTTACAGTCTAGCTGCTCGTGAGCTATATATCTAAGAAAGTATAAATGAATTATAATGAGTTTTTTTTAAATCAGCTTAGAGAATAAAATACAAACGTAGAAAAATTCAAAATAGTTTTCAGTGGATTTTAATATTTTTTATTATTTTTATAATGTGGTATTTTCCCATAAAAGAACGTATCAAAATATTGAAAAAAATTCAGAATATTTGTTTTAAATGGCACATAAGTAACATAACCTAACCCAAAACCGACAAAAATTTTTTATAACAAAAATGTTCGATAATTCATTACCAGTCCATTTTTAATAGTTGCTTATGGCTATTTCGATGGAGATGCCATTTTTCTCAGAGCATTAAGGTACAGAAACAGATTTTTCTTATTCGAAAATAATAGAAACGCCATTCAAAGAAGTATAAGTAAAATTATACATTTTATAAACAATTAATTATTGTTATAAGAAAAGATATTTTTCGTTTCCATAAAAATGTGAATTATGAATGTTAATTTATCCACAACTAACTACTACTAAAACTATATTGTGAATTAAACATTAAATAGGTATAATTTATTATTATAATATATATATATATATATATATATATATATATATATATATATATATATATATATATATATATATATATATATATGTATAATTTATATTTTAAATGTTTTACTGTCCTCAAGAGTTCATCTCTTTTTATTATATTTATACGTATTATCCAATCAAGATTAGCTATTTTTACAGTCCAGTGTATTCACATGTGTTTTGTTTTATCTTTATCTCTCATTTAGAGAAATATTGTTTTGATGAAATATTCCTAAGCGTTTGGCACACATACATGCGTTTCGAATTAAGGGGTGATTCGAATGCAAGTGTGCAAACGGGGTGTGTTTTTAATTTATAATTTGTGTTCGGGCGCTAATGACCTCCGTTGTCGATGCGCCCTAAATCCCCAATAATTAACTAACTACAAGCAATTTTTGTATAATTTATGATTCGATTGAAGCATGATTGCTAATCCCTTATCAAAATGACTATTATTAATTAAGGTTTTAATAAACAGTGTTCCATTTGGAGATATTTTTATTTTTTCGCACAATTTTCATTTTTTATGTAATGTTTTCATTTAAACTGACTTTTGGACGGCACTATATATATAAAATATATCTATCTATCTATCTATTTAGATATATATATATATATATATATATATATATATATATATATATATATATATATATATATATATATATACGAGGTCAGACAATTAAGTAATGCGACCGATTTTTTTTCTCGGCCTGTGGTAACACTGCGAACCTGTAACTCCGCCACCGTAATAGCAGATCCCTACTCTCTCGATTGAGACTTTGGCCACCCTCGTACGATCATTTTTTCGCCAGCTGTTTAGTGTTTTGTAACAACGCGCGAGTAGTGCATGTCACGAAAATGGAACAGAGAAATTTAAATGAACATCGCTCAAGATTGTCTCGAGCAGGTTGAAAGTGATCCTACTCTTCTCGATAGAGTTATTACTGGTGATGAAAGTTGGTTCTTTGAATATGACCCCGAAACTAAACGACAAAGCCAACAGTGGCTGTCCCCTGGAGCACCAAGGCCAAACAAGGCGAGAATGAGCAAGTCCAAAGTGAAAACCATGTTGATTTGCTTCTTCGACAGCAAAGGGGTGGTTCACAAAGAGTTCGTACCACCTGGACAAACCGCAAATCAAGTATTCTACCGCAATGTGCTCGAAAAATTACGAAAAAGGGTGCTAAGAGTGCGTCCAGAGATCGCGAAGACTTGGGTTCTGCATCGCGACAATGCTCCCTGTCACAGTGCGTTCAGTGTCTCTCAGTTTTTGGCGTCTAAAGGCATCGCAACGTTACCACAACCGCCCTATTCACCGGACATGTCACCCTGCGACTTTTTCCTATTCCCCCATATGAAAAAATTCGTCAAAGGTCGACATTTTGACTCCGTTGAAGATATCCAAGAATCTGTGACGAGGGTACTCGGAGAGGTCCCACAAGAAGTGTTCCAGAATTGTTACGAAAACTGGAAAACTCGGTGGAATAAGTGTATAGATGCGAGAGGGGACTACTTTGAAGAGGATCGCAGCGATGTACCTTAATTTTTAAATATACTCGATTTTTGAATTTTGTCGCATTACTTAATTGTCTGACCTCGTATATATATATATATATATATATATATATATATATATATATATATATATATATATATATATATATATATATATATATATATATATATATATATATATATATATACATACCCGTGTTGCACTTGCACTTACGTATACTGAGAAAAAGCTTTTTTCTAGTCCATCGATGAAAGAACCGATTTTCTGTACTTCGTCACTGCAGCATCTGGTGGAGGTTTGGTGTCACCGCGTGATTTCGTTGATTTACGCCACTGTGATGTTCGTTCCGGTATCTACATAAATGCTATCAAAAGCATCACACATCCGAATGTCCCACCTCATAAAAAATATATAAGGTTAGTGGATTCGTTTAATTATTATAAATCACAATCAAACATACGACCATAATCTGTTCATATGTTTTTTTATTCTTTATTATAAGAACAGCATGTAACGTTAAGTGAATTGTTTATTAAAAAAATAATTCAGTTTTGACAACGCGCCTTTTTATAATTTTTTATCATATAATAAAACCATTGTAAACTACTGATTATACTCAAACCAAATCAAGAAAATTTATTGACCATGAAATTAATTTACATGGCGTGTGGGGTCGGTTTGTTATTTAAAACTGATGCTGAGCCCTTACCGTTGCCGGAAGTTATCCGCGATTACAAATTGGACTGATTACATTGGAATTGGGATGATTACACTACAGAACTACTCATTATATACGTGTTATAGAGTTCTGTAGATCTATATCAATTTATTCGTTTATATTTAACACGTTTAACGCGGCGCGCTTTTTCATATTCTGAATGATAGATCAGCGCATGTTTAAAAGTTGTTTATTTTTCTGTCGGCACTTGTTTACTTGTTAATAAGATATACTTGTTTTGAAGATACATTACCTCAGTCCATGCCAAATCAGCAGGGTTCGACTGTAGTCACAAAAGGATTAACAGCTCCTACAATAATTTTACATTTAGATGCAGTTTTCCGTAAATTATGCTTTTATAAATATAATTGGGTACATATATGCGAGTCACCGGTGGCACACGCCGCCTGATAGTGAAAATTATGTGTGGACCACCGGTGGCTCGTGCCGCCATATAAAAGCACATCTTGTGGACCACCGACGATCCACGCCGGGTTGAACGTGTTAAACATTTATAGTGATCAGTATTCAAGAATTGAGTAATTTCGCTTGTAGCAATTTTATTATTTAACAGAATACTGGAGGAATCATTTTTTAAAAACGTGTGTTCATTTTGTTGTATATTTTATTTGATTAGTAGGAAAATAATTGCGGTTTTTTTTTTCTAAATTGTAACCTTAATTTTTTTTCAATGAATGTCATTTCATCGTGTTAATTTTAATATCGTTTTAAAGTGCATTTTTTGGTCTGTGTTTTGGTAACATCGACTTTGATTTTGTTATTAATTTTGTTTCAAATTGGACTATTGAATTAAAGATGGAAAAGAAGCAAATAAGAACAAATTTTTGCATGAGTTCAAAACGGATGGTAAAGCAGCAGAAACTGCTCGTAAATTAAACGATTCTTTTGGTATGGGTATTGTTAACACTTTCAGGACAGGCATTTCAGATGCGGGATTATGCGCCGGCATTTTTCACAGTCGTTCAGGCAGCAACAATCGATTTAAAACGCGTTCGTGGTCGAACATGCACTGAATATGAAGCGCACCCTGGACGCCCAGTTGAAGTCTCCACGACGGATATCGTTGAAACAATCCATGGTATCGTTATGGAAGACCGCTGAGTAAAAATACACGAGATTTCTGAAACTGTAGGCATCTTAAGTGCACGAATGCACAATATCCTGCATGAAAAATTGCATATGAAAAAGCTCTGTGCGCGGTGCGTGCCGAAATTGTTGACTGTCGACCAAAAATGTACACGAAATGACATTTCAACCCTGTGTTTGGCTGCATTTAATCGCAATCTAAAGTTTTTTTTGAATCGATTCGTTACCGTGGATGGAACATGAATCCACCACTACAGGCCTGAGTCAAAACAGCAATCAAAGAAGTGGACAACGACTGATGAAAGTGCACCGAAGAAGGAGAAGACGGTTTTGTCGGCTAGGAATGTGATGGCCAGAGTTTTTTTTTGGGATTTTCAATGAATCATCCCGATCGACTACTTAGCGAAGTAAAAAACGATAATAGAAGCCTATTATGCAACATTATTGGGCCGTTTGAAAGAAGAACTGAAACAGAAACGGACAAGATTGGCGCACAAAAAAGTGCTGTTTCTCCAGGACAACGCACCGTCCCACGAAAAGACCGTCGCAATGACAAAATTGCACGAATTAGACTTCGAATTGATTCCTCATCCTCCATGTACTGTACTCCGGACAACAATACCATTTATGTCAAACTGGGATATCTTTTAACAGCATTACCTTTCAAACTACTGCTGTGAAAGTGTGGAGACAATACGTTAATTGGTTTATTTATTCAATAGTTATTCGAAGTGTTCGACAGTTATTCAAAGTTTATTTGAAGTAAACAGCTATTGACCTTTTTTAAGTCTGAAAGAAATCAGTATCGGTCAGATTTGATTTCTGTTTTTGGATGGTAAAAAAAAGTTGCACGCTATCTATGCGGGCTCTGCACCTTTGATTGACAACCGTCCAGTATTAGTTCAATGAATTTAAACATGGTCGTACAAGTGTTTGTGGTGAAGAAGATCCAGTTCGTCCAATTAAGGTGACTACTGAAGAGATGATTGGAAAAATCCATGACATTGTTTTAAATGTTCATAGAATCGAAGTACATGAGATAGTTGAGATAGTTGGAATCTCATATGAACGTGAATGGAACATCTTACACGAAAATTTCCATATGAAAAAGGTATCGTTGTGTTTTACTTATTGTTTTAAATGATCGTAGAATCAAAGTGCATGAGATAGTAGGCATTTTAGATTAATGTGTAAGGAACATCTTATACGAAGATTTGAAGCTACTGGTGTTGTAATGGGTACCCTCCCCCCTAATGGACGATTCCTGCTCATAACAACGGATGGGTCGTGGGTAGCAGGCTTCTCTCGCGCTCCGAGGTGACCCGCCTGTAAAACTGTCCAAATTCCAATACTGCTCGAGTTGTGCCCTTTGCTCTCCTCAATTTTCGAGGATTGAGCAACATCATCTGCTCAAGTCAAAGGTCATCATACCTCACACTTGGACCAGCAGTTCGTCTTAATGCGCGGCAACAGAACCCGAAACGTCACAAAAATTTGCATATGAAAAAGATATCCTCCAAATGGTTGTCGCGTTTGCTCACAATTGACCAAAAATGCATTCGAATGAACATTTCAAAGGAGTGTTTAACGATGTTTAAACATAATTAATATCAATTTTTGCGTCGAAACATAATCGTTGATGAATCATGGATTCATCACCATATACCTAAAATGAAAGAGCAGTTAAACAATGGATTTCTCCTGGTGAATGTGCACCAAAAAGGTAAAAGTCATTACATCAGCTGTAACAGTTATGGAAACTGTTTTCTGAGATGCTCATGGAATATCGCTAATCGACTATTTTGGAAAACAGTAACCTGTTATGCACCATTATTGAACCAACTAAATGATGAAATCAAGAAAAAACGTTCTCATTTGGCAAAGAAAAAAGTGCTCTTCCATCACGACAATGTACCGGCACACAAATCAACAATGCCGATGGCAAAATTGTATGAATTTCATTACGAATTCTCCTGTTCCCAAACTTGAAGAAATGGCTCGAAGGTAAATGATTTGCATTAAATTCGGAAATCATCGCTGATGTAAATGCCTATTTTGGGGAGTCTGACAAACCGTACCATTCGGAAGGGATAAAAAAATTGAAAATGCGTTCGACTAAGTGCATCGAGCTAAAAAGGGATTAACTTGCAAAATAAAAAAAGAATTTGCTCAAAAAAGAGTGTTTAACGATGTTGAGACGTAATCAACATGAATTTTTGCGTCGAAACATAACCGTTGATGAATTATGGATCCATCACCATATACCTGAAACGAAAGAGCAGTCAAAACAATGGATTTCTCCTCGTGAATGTGCACCAAAGAAAGGAAAAGTCATTGCATTAGCTAGAAACATTGTGGTACCTGTTTTCTGGGATGCTTATGGAATATTACTAATCGACTATCTTGAAAAAGAGAAAACAATAACAAGAGCTTACTATGCATCATTATTGGACCAACTGAATGATAAAATCAAGAAAAAACGTCCTCTTTTGGTAAAGAAAAAAGTGCTCTTCCATCACAACAATACGCCGACACTCAAATCGACAATCGTATGAATTGCACTACGAATTGCTTCCACATCCATCATATTCTCCAGATTTAGCACCGTGTGACTTTTTTCCGTTTCCAAACTTCAAGAAATGACTCATGAGAGTAAAAGATTTACACCAAATTTTGTAGTCATGGCTGCTGTAGATGGCTATTTTGAGGAGTTTAACAAAAGGGTTAAAAATTGGAAATGCGTTGGTACATCAAGCCAGAAGTTATCTAGAAAAATAAAAAAAAATCTACTTAAAAAATTGTGTTTTCTTGTCAAACACTGGTACTTATCAGTCTACATTCGTATGTGTATAGAAATATTTCTTAGCGTTGTAAAAAATTCTTGGGTTATGAAGTTCAGTACTCTTTGAAAAATATTATATAATACATATAAAATAACATGTTGTGGTATAATATGTGTAAAAATGAAGAATTATCAGTGAATATCATTTATCACTAACCAATAATGTAAAATAATGAGTTATTTGTTTTTTATCATATTGTAGAAACTGATATTTGCAAAAATCTAAAATATTATAAACAAATAAACATTAAAATCAAAAAATGATTCACTTGCACTGTAAGAAAATTAACTGTTGACACACAAAAATATATTTATATCTATAATATAATCATACGCAATATGATTGTATGATTTGAATGTATCATTACATATGATTATATATAAATATGCGTGTCGGATATTTCATAGTGAACAATATAATCATATCGATATTAATAATAATAAATTTGTTATTTATTTATGTTATGCTTTCTGAACTTAACCATAAACAAATAATATTATTATCGAATTGCAGCGTGCTGTGTTTTTTTTGCAAACTGTTTTATAATAAATAGAATTCGATTATCTATATTCATAACATTCATCTTCAGTTACACTTGACCTGATTAGTTTCAAGTTAAAATAATTTATTGTCAAGTTAATTAGTGCAGTTTTTTATTGATTGGAGTTCTATTTATAGTTATAAGATAAGAATTAATATAAGTGCATTTTATTCTTGTATTTATGCTTCGTATTGCGTAACCGACAATATATAGAAAATAAATTTCCGTTTAATCGAATTTTTATTAAATTTCTATAGAGGACATTACGAGGGCGGTCCCAGAAGTACCCGACCCAACAAAGAAAACACAAAAATTTTGGAAAAAAATATATTTATTTTTCAACATAATCTCCTTTCAGCTCTATACATTTTTCCCAGCGATGTTCAATAAGTTCGATACCCTTTTTATAATAAGAACTGTCTTGCTCCTTAAAATACCCATTAACTGCCGACATCACTTCTTCATCGATGGGAAATCTTTGACCACTGAGCCATTTTTTCAAGTTTGGGAACAGAAAATAATCCGAGGGGGCTAAATCTGGCGAATAGGGTGCATGAGGTAGCAATTCGAACTTTA
This sequence comes from Acanthacorydalis orientalis, assembly GCA_034766995.1. Lineage (NCBI taxonomy): Eukaryota > Metazoa > Arthropoda > Insecta > Megaloptera > Corydalidae > Acanthacorydalis > Acanthacorydalis orientalis. The sequence continues at coordinate 13,598,374 of CM068317.1, read as the reverse complement.
ATTCATTAATTTTGGCCATTGCAATAACGGATTTGTGAGCTGGTGCATTGTCTTGATGAAACAACACTTTCTTCTTAGACAAATGCGGCCGTTTTTGCTTGATTTCTTCGCTCAAACGTTGCAATAAGTTCGCATAATACTCGCCGTTGATAGTTTTTCCTTTTTCAAGATAGTCAATGAAAATTATCCCACGCGCATCCCAAAAAACTGACGCCATGACCTGGCCTGCAGATAAAACGGTCTTCGCCTTCTTTGGAGCCGGTTCTCCCTTTCAGTCCATTGTTTTGATTGTTCTTTTGTCTCGGGTGTGAAGTGATGGACCCATGTTTCATCCATGGTTATGAAACGGCGCAAAAATTCTGCTTTGTTGCTGTGAAACTTCGCTAAACATTCAATTGAAACATCTTCACGACACTGTTTTTGCTCGAGTGTGAGCAAACGCGGCACCCATCCTGCACACAGCTTTCTCATATCCAAATTTTCAGATAATATGCGATGTACCGCACTTTTTGAAATGCCTACTATGTCTGCTAGCTCGCGCACTTTCAGTCGACGATCATCCAGTACCGGTTTGTGGATTTTCTTCACCATTTCTGGAGTCGTCACCTCATTTGGTCGACCACTGCGATGCTCGTCTTGGCAGCTCGTACGGCCTCGTTTAAACTCTGCTACCCAATATTTCACTGTTGTAAACGAAGGAGCAGACTCATCCAGAGTAGAATCCAGTTCAGGTTTTATATTGGTTGGGCTGAGGCCTTTCAAATAAAAGTATTGTATCACGTAACGATGACCAATTTTCTCAATTTTAACAAATTCACTGAAAACGTTCACTATTGATGGCTGCCAAACAAATACTAAACAACGTGGCGTCCTCAAACTTGAAACATATGCTTTATAGATTGTGTACTTTCTAATACAGTGATATTTTTCAAACAACTACCGCCATCTCTAGGTCTGGCCGGGTACTTCTGGGACCACCCTCGTATAACGGATTTAAATTTGAAATATTTGTAATCATAAATGAATTCATAAGGTTATAAATATTTATTGGTTTCAGTCTTACTAGGTTAATATTTTTACATTAACCCTTTGCACTCGACGTGCGAATATATGTCTCTCCACAATTCGACTTCACCTGGCTCTAAGTCAATAGAAAAGGTTCCCGACTCTGCGTGAATGGAGATAGAGGCTGTTATGACCCGAGTGTGTGTGATCGACGTCAGAAGTTTGAATTCGACAATTAAAACAGTAAATAGTCGGGCTGGTGGCTACGAAGGCATATTGCATTATTATAGCAAGCTAGTGTTGATAGACACGGGATTTTAGAAGTCTATTTCGTGCGGTCAACAAAAGCAGTCGAGTTTTAACTTTGAGTCAGTCCACAATACAACACAGCACAATTCAGAATCGGATCTGCGCTGATCATTACTAAAATAAAATACACTTATTATTAAATTAATAAGTGCGTGCAGTTTTGACATTACAGAAGGTCTGCATATGTTTGCCGCACCAACTCAAACTTGTACAGAGGCAAGACTGAAAAAATAAAAAATAAGAGTTCCAGGATGTTTTTGAAAAAGGCCCCTATGACAGCAGTAGAACAAATGTGGAGGATGAGGCAGCGTTGGCAAGTTGAGGCGAACAACAGTCACGCGAACGCTGCAATGCCTGATGCAAGTTCACAAGGAATAGATGTCGTCAGTGAGACGGAACCAATGGAATGGATGGAATGCGACGAAACAGAAGCAGATGTAACGTTTGAGAATAGATATGTAGCGTTTAAAACCCATTGGCGTCTGGCGACGGAGCACTTTGAAAGGACATTTTATGGCAACAAGTTGGGTTCTGTTTGTGCAGTTTTTGACCGCATATGGTTCGAAAATAATTTAAAACGGACAAATGTAGTTATGTTGCAATTTTTATAACAGGAATTTACAGATGAAAACGTTCAACAGTTCATGTTGTGCTCAAACTGATTTACATTAGTAGAGCAAAGAAATGTGCCAACGTTGAGTAAAATTAACGGTTTTTCGTAGCCGCTGAAGCCAACACACTTGCCACTCAACTGTATCGAGAAGTTTCTTTTTCAAATAATACTTTACTACACAGAGCATGTCAGAACAGTAGTTAGTGACTGGCCCTGGGATCCCAACATACCGCTTCTGCTCACCGGGAGCTTTAACATTGATGCTTCGAACGATCGTCTGAAACAGTTTCTGAACGACAAGTTTAGAATGGTCATGGCCACGGGTCCAACTGACTTCACAACTTTAAAGAATACCACTATAGACTTAATGTTCTCTAGAGATATAAGTGCAGCATGTAAGTCTTACACATCATACTACTCGTACCATAGTCCTGTCTTTAACAAAATTTTACAAATTAGTCAGCATTTTGAGAAAATAATAAAAAGGCACACAAGTTTATTGTGCTCATTTATTTCTTATCGACCCTATAAACACCATGTCCCGACAACACCGCTTAGATAAGACGTTTTCCTCCAAAAACCTAAGTGGTAGTGACTCTAACACTACCTACCAATTTTTTTGATCTTCAGATCACATATGGACAGAGTAATATATTATAGAGATCATTTTTTTCAATGAAAATGTGATTTCATCGTGTTCATGTTAATATCATTTTAAAGTGCATTTTTCGATCTGTATTTTGGTAACGTCGCCTTTGGTTTTATTATTAATTTTATTTCAAATTCAGTTATTGAATTAAAGATAGACAAGAAGCAAATATTTTTTTATATGAATTCAAAACGGTCAGTAAAGCAACAGAAACTGCTCGTAAACTAAACGATGCTTTTGGTGTTGATACTGTTAAGGAACGTACGGTACAATGGTGGTTCCAAAATTTCTGAAGATGAAGAAGGTCGCAAACGTCTTTCTTGAGATCATAACGACCAACTGAAGGCATTAGTTGAATCAGAACCACGCACAATATTTCGAGAGCTTGTACAAAAGTCAGATGTTAGTCATCCAACAATTATGGACCAATTAAAACAGCTATGAAAATCCAAAAAGAGAAAAGTGTGTATAAATTTGAAAGTCATTAACCGTTATTATTTTTCTACCAACCTAATAGTTTCATCATCAGTTATCTTTGACTTGACCACATTTTCACAACCTAGCACTCATAATCTATGAAACAAGCCAAATTGCGATAATTAAAATTGATTTCTCTAAAACGATAGTGAGGGTTTTAATACAATTTTACATATATTTTTATTTGTTGATAAACTGCGTATAAAAAAATTGATACAAATTTCAGCTTTCTGGAACATTATTTTACTGTTTTATTCGATATATTGTTGATAAAATTCAATTTACTCTAAGCAGAACACATTATAATGTTCTCATATTTGAAGTAGAAATTTTGATTTTTGCACTTATTGTTATTTTTTTTTGTGAATGTTGCTTTTCATGATATCTTGGAAATTGTATATAGTTTCAATACCGAAAACACCAAATTTTCATCCATACAACATCCATTATTAACATTAATTCAGAATCGAAAACTTGAAATATAAATTCAAAGAAATCTTTTTCTCATTAAATGTTTAGAGCGGAGAACGGTGTAGGTTGTGTTGCGATGCAGCCAGTTCCTGGAGATCCTAACAAATCGATATTTCAAATGGTAGTAAATAGTAATCTGAAGGGATGGATACCTAAGTACGCACTCGAACTGGCATTTACTGAAGTTATGTTCGATTACTTGGACTCGCTGAGGAAGTACAGCGCCGAAATTGCACAAAAACAGCGCGGACCTTCACCGACGTCAATGGATGGAGTATCTCACAGTTGACATCGTTTAGGTGTAACCTTCGGATGATACAGTAATATTCATTAATCTGTAGGACGATTAATATTTATTTCCAGTCTATAATACGATCCTAATACTATAGTATTTCTATATTTTATGTAAAGTTATGGCACTCAGAAAAAATGTGAGAATCCGTAAAGATCTCGACAGAAGAGTCTGTCTTTAAGAAAATGTTAAGCAGTAACGAGTAGACGAGTAGAGGTAAACGGGTAACGTTTTTCACATGTAGAACGCGGTTGAATCAGAGATAGTTTAATATGTCTTCGAGTTAAGAAAAATTTAGTTTTTTTTTAAAGAAAAAAAAACAATTAAATATTCTTTATACGTATAGCACCTGTATAATATCTTTATAAGTATATTTTAACTTCCATTGAAAGTAAGAATGGCGGTGTATATGCGCACGTAACTGAATATACACACACGAGTGATAATTTTCGAGTGATGATTTTTCTGTTAGATTACGTTGACATTTAATATCACCAATCTTTTAGTTTCTATTATTGTAAGTTTGTATTACACGTTGAAAAGTATTTTTCTTATTATGTTTTAGAAATTATCCGTAGATATGTGTATATATATATATATATATATATATATATATATATATATATATATATATATATATATATATAGTAGCCGATTTTTATATTGATATGTTGTAAAAATAAACATTTACACCAAAGTATACAGCACGCTATGTAATGTTTGTAGTAACCATGACAGGATATGAAAGAGAACTAATTATATTGTCGCTTTTTAATCAAAAATCACTGAGTCGGTAGAGGAGACCAGGGCTAAATGAACCGTTTTTTCTTAAAATTGTTTTTCATTAACAAAATAAATGTGTTTCTCAAAATAAACTATGCTACTACAAAGGTCAAATCCTTAGCTGCAAAAATGTGTAGGCAGTTTTAATATTAATTTTGTATTTTTGTCGTTGTTTAAGAAAAATTGAAGACGTGCAAAACTTGACATGTCGAAATTTCTGGGGTTAAGTGAACCCCTATTTTAAAAATTAGTTAAAAATAAAAATAAAGCGTTTGTGCCACAAAAAATATTTAATACATTTTATTTAGTCTTTTTTTCATAATCTATATGTATTCTATGAAACTTTTTTACTAAATTAAGGCATGAAGATGTATTTAGAATCGAATAACTGTAAACTACTGTTTTTTTTTTTCGATTGTTCTCTCTTCTTGGAAGCCGCTGCCGGTGTGGATTTTGAAACTCTTTCGTAGGTGCCTCTTTTTCCTTTGTGTATCTCTCTCCTGATCCGCTGCCAGTTACTTCATAACAGGTGAGTCCGTGAGAATAGCGCTTGTTCGCCGCTTCTTCACGAGTCTGCTTTCTCGGACTTGCCTTCGGATATGCTCGAATATTTTCAAGCGTCGATTTAAAATCTGTTGGCTTTTCGAAAGAAGGATGAGACGTTCGAATAGTCGCGGGAATAGACTAGGTGATGCCAAGTTCAGCTGCGACGGACTCAGTGGTGTTAGACTCGGTTGCGACGGACTCATTGGCGACTAAGTCAGCGTGATCAGCCTAAGCAGCGTCGAATTCGGCGGTGTCAGACAGGCCTGCAATAATCTCCGCATCCTGTAAGTCGACTGCAACTAATTCGTCCACGTGGAATTCTGCTACGATGACATCATTTAAGTCACTGGACCCGTTCGGTTGGACGACCTTGTTTGCGTTTCTTACCCAGCTCGACGAGCCACGACTCTGCTTGGTGTCTGCACCGTTATGATCTCTGTTTCGTCCATGTTCCATATACAGTGAGCCGGGAAATCGTACTTGTCCTGTACTTTTTTCAACAGCCTAAAGAATCGATTAACATTTGTCCTCTTGAAACTCGTGGCACGTGCCAAACTTGTAACTTCCGGCTTCCGTATGGATACTGTTGTATTCCTCTTGAGAAATGCTGTTAATCAATCTTCGCCGGCCATTCGGTTTTCTTTCCAAGACTCTGTACCTGCCAAATTCACTTTCATACCGTATTTATACGCTGATGTCCGCGTTTCTTTTGGGGAAAGGCTGAAGTATATATCGTTGCAGTGCTCCAGGTACTCAAATTATAAAGAAAATAAGTTGAAAAAAAATTAAGGTCATATTCTTTTAGCCTCGGTCGCATCAGGTTCGTTTAACCTCGCATGCATATTTGAACTTTAATTATAAAAAAATATCTTATTATCTTAAATATGACAAAAAAGTAACGGTAATGTATTCAGGAAACCTTAAAATTTCATAATCACCCATATTCAGAATTGTTTACCATAAACAGTTGTAAATAATTAAAAATTTCGAAAACAAAAATTCACTTTTTCAGTGCTGAAACACACAAAGCATAATAAAACCGGACCCATTACACCGAACTCAAACTTCGTTAGTCACGTGGGAATATTAATAATAATCCACACCACTAAAAGCGAATTCATAAAACATTTTTACGTGGGTCAAAAATCAAAGGTTCACTTAGCCTCGTAGTTCACTTAGCCCCGGTCTCCCCTATTTACATTGGCCTGGTGTAAGAAGCCTGAAAACAGACATCTGAATTGGACGTCGGACGTTTAATTTTACATGTCTTTTTTCAGGCGTCTGTTTAGTATAAAATGTGATTTATAGGTTAAAATATAGATTATAAAGTTTTTTTTAAAGAATAGTGTATTATTATTATTTACAATTTTACATTTCTCATAGTATGTAAATTAAAGATGTATTTATAATAAAAATAATTTAATTTTAATAAGATTGTGACATAAAATTATACATGTTTCTACGACAATATTTGATATTTATCAAATGTGTTTATATTATATATTAATTGTAATTAATAATCTTAAAATAAAAATTACACGTTCGTTTGTATTAAAACTTATTTTTTTGTTTAATTGAGACATAAGTGGAAGAGCATGTCTGAAAACAGACATTCATATAAAACATAGTACAGCGCATGTGTAGGTAAATATATGTTTAGACATAGCCGTCCAACCAGGTCAATGTAAATAGTGATTCAGACACAACAGACTGCCGTCACACAGGATCGACAAGATGTTAAATGTATTCATAATGTTGCGATTTCCATTCGATCTATGCGATATGCAGCTACAAGTACAGAATGGAAATACTCGTATTATGAATATATTGTTTAAAATATTTGATCTGTTGTTGCGTATCCGTAGAACGTTGCGGTGATCGGTTGTTTTTATAATCCTTAAGTCCAAAATTCTTATTTTGGACTTATACATGCCACAGAGGAAAATGATGTCATAATTTGATAGAACTTATAATTTCTATCTACATCGATTACTCTGTTTTAGATACTCAGTATGTCTTGACTTGAGACTTAGTCTTTGTGCATGACTGGCAAGACTCTCACATTATTAACACTAGATTTAATGGTATCGACTGTATACCTATTTTTACTGAAATCCGTCTTTTTGACGGGTAAATTAAAATGCAGTTTTTTGTAAATCTTTCTATCTTAAATCAATAGATTGTTATTAACAGTTTTATTCAGTACATTTTTTACACATAAACTCCATTTTGAATTTACATTTTCCGCACACATGCTTGTTACACTCAATACAAATATTATTAGACCTATTTTTCTTACATAATCCGATTTGGCAAGACTTTCGTACATTAAGATTTTGTATAATTGGCAATGAATTGGAACTAGTATTTTGTTCGTCGCGAATATCACTGCCTAGTTCTTTAGCCAGTTGAAAAATAAAATTCTTTCTAGATATGTCTACTCCAGTGGTCTCTTTATACAATATCCAGGCATTGATGGATGTCAAATCTAAAATGTTATGAAACACTTGAAGGGACCTTATACGGGACCGTGCTTTCACGCTATATTTTCTAGCCATTTGGTCTACAACATCCAACCCAAACTTGGTTTTGTTGTAAAATGTGATTGTTTCAGGGACACGTTTAGCATTACCTTCTATTTTGACATTTTTATATTTAGGACTGAGCAACAATACCTTTTTGTTTGGCTTGGATTTGTAAACTGTGAGAACGTACTCATCTGATTTATAAAGTTTTGTGGAAAATCTGATCATACTATCCTTCTTAGCCTTTGCAATTTTTGGCAATTCTCTTCTGTTTGCACGTACAGTCCCTACAAGAGTTGTTTTTTTTTGCAAGGGAAATGCTTGTGAAAAAGTTGTCAGTAGTAATGTTTCTTCCACGCCTTAAATATGGTTCAGCAAGTTTGAGTACGACTAATACGCTCAAAGGTATATTTGATGGTCGTATTTCGTCTTTGTCTAAATATGGGAAACCATTTATAAGATATTTGCTTGTAACGTCCGATTCCAACCAAAACTTTATGCTGAATCGGGCTTATTTGGCATGTATTGTGTAAATCGGCATCTAGATTTGGTTGGGAACAATTGTTCATCGATTGTAATGTTCGCGGCAGGCTTTTATAACAAACCTGACTATTTCGAATAAATCTGTCCCATATTACAGAAATCAACGCAAATTTGTCCGTTTTCAACCTCTGACATTGTTCATGCTTTTTGTCGAAGCGTATGAATTGAAGAATTTCCCTGAACCTATCTCTGGACATCGTTTGTGGAAATAAGCTAGGTCCCCATTTACTACACCATAAATATGAAGTCTTTAAGTTCCTTGCTTCCCTCGGGCATACAAAATCGCCAGAAAAACTTGTAATTGTGACTTTGTAACCACCCAATCTTTTTCCATAACTTTACGCGACTCCATTTCAGTACATATTTTAATATACTCAATCATACCTTCATTACATCATACCTTCATACCGTATTTTTTACCGTTTTTTTTTGCAATAAGTAAAATCTTTTAAAAAAAGTTGTAGAAAATTAAATTCACTACAAAATGGTTTTTTAATTTATTTTGTAGCTACAACAAGAAGTGATATATATTTTAAAAAAAATAGAATTTAACCCTATTTTCGCGCTGGTCGCGACAGCGTAAGGTCTGACAGTTCACTAAAGTGTAATTATACTTTATCCAACCTCCCTCATAATCCCACAACCAGGATCATATGCTCCATTCTGATGCAATATTCCACAGTCAGATCTATTGGACTATTCAGATATTTTAAAATAATACACCTGTAAAATCACTTGTCCAAAATAATGAAAACTGTGACGATTGTATCGAACATAAAAAAAAAGAATTCTTCAAAAATTCCTATACTTTATGATTCGCCCCCCCCCCCCCCCCAAATACAAAAAATCGAGTAAAGTTAAACAGTTAGCTTACAGTGTATGTTTATTCGGTTTCAATTTCATTTGAAACAATTGTATTCATTAAAGATGTATTCAAATATTTATTTTTAACAGTCGATTCCTATAAAGTGTAAGTATCTTTTATATTCCCATGAATGTTTTTTTATTTAGAATCGTTTTATATACTTCTAGATAGATTATGTATAATGTACGAAATATACAATTAGACTAGATTGATTAATATTATGTTTTCGGTTCAAAATGAAAAAAAATGCAAATAATCAAGACATATGAATTGATTAATTTCAGATTACGCTTATATGTGTTTATTTAAAACGTAATTAAAACAGTACATTGCCATATATGTTTACAGTATTATTTTGTCATATTACTAATTTAGGTTTTATATTGTTATTGTTTTTTATTTGAAGTCAATGCATAATAAATTATCAATTTAATAAATAACGTTAAGTCGACAAATTAAAAAGAGATATATTACATAAAATTATAAATACTTTTACACTTCATGCAACAGTGCTTTTTTTAAATTATAATTAACTTAAGTTAAAAAGTACGGGAGACCGAGCTAAGTGACCCGTTTTTTTTTAAAAAAAAATCGTTTTTCATTGACAAAATAATAAAAGAGAACTAATATATTGTCGCTTTTTAATCAAAAATCACTGAGTCAGTAGAGGAGACCGGGGCTAAATGAACCGTTTTTTTTTAAATTAAATTAAATAAATGTGTTTCTTAAAATAAACTATGGAACCACAAAGGTCAAACCATTAGCTACATAAATGGGTACGCAGTTTTAATATTCATTTTGTATTTTTGTCATTATCTAAGAAAAATTGAAGACGTGCGAAACTTGGCATGTCGAAATTTCTGGGGTTAAGTGAGCCCCTATATTAAAAATTAGTTAAAAATGAAAACAAAGCGTTTTTATCACAAAAAATATTTAAAACATTTTATTTAACCTTTTCTTCATAATCTACATGTATTATATGACATTTTTTTTATAAAGTAGGGCACGAAAAAGGTACTTAGAATCAAACAGCTGTAAACTACTGGTTTTTTTTTCGGTCGTTCTCTCTTCTTGGAAGCCACTGCCGGTGTGGGTTTTGAAACTTCTTTCGTAGGAGCCCGTTTTTCCTTTGTGCAGCCTTCTCTTGATCCGATGCCAGTTACTTCATAATAGATGAGTCCGTAACTGCGCTTATTCGCCGCTTACCTCCTTTACCAGTCTGCTTTTTCGGACCGGCCTTCGAATATGCTCGAATACTTTCGAACATCAATTTAAAATCCATTGACTTCTCGAAAGAAGGATGAGGCGTTCGAATAGCCGCGGGAACAGACTCGGCGATGCCAGGATCAGCTGCGACGGACTCGTTGGCGTTGAAGGCATCGAAATCAGCCCAGGCAGCGTCGAATTCGGCGGTGTCAGACAGGGCTGCAATAATCTCCGCACCCTGTAAGTCGACTTCATCTAATTTGTCCACGCCGAATTCCGCTACGACGACATCATTTAAGCCATAGGACCCGCTCGATTGGACGACCTCGTTTTCGTCAGTGGACCCTGCTCGTCGTTCCACGGCTCTGTTTGGTGTCTGCACCGTTATAACCTATGTTTCGTCCATGTTCCATATACAGTGATTCAGGAAATGGTACTTGTCCTATAGTTTTTTTAACAGCTCAAAGAATCAATTAAAATTTGACCTGTTGAAGCTCGTGGCACCTACCAAACTTAGTTTCCGATTTCCGTATGGAAACTATTGTATTCCTCTTGAGAAATTCTGTTAACCAATCTTCGCAGACCATTCGCGCTTCTTTCCAAGACACTGGAATTGCCAAATACAATTTCATAGCTTATTCATAAGCTGAAGTCTTCATCTCTTTCGAGGAGAGGCCGAAGTTAATATAATCATCCGTAAGGAGACTGTTGTATTCCTCTTGAGAAATGCTGTTAATCTTTCGCCGGCCATGCGCATTTCTTTCCAATACTCTAGAACTGCCAAATTCAATTTCGTGTTTATACGCTGATGTCCGCTTCTCTTTTGGGGAGAGGTCGAAGTACATATCGTTGCAGTGGTCCAGATACTCAACTTATAGAAAAAAATAACTTAAAAGAAATCAGAGAAAAAATAACATCATTCGCAATTTCCTCACCGAGGTTAGCTTCCAACCACCTGGTTAACGTTATTCAGTTAATTCCTAATTTCTTAATGCTTCATAAATTGAGAGCTTGTCCTTTTTCACCGCCACAATAGCACAATTTACATTTTCCTTATCCACCCCATCCGTTTTCCGCTTGTAAGTGCGCACCATTTACGGTAATTATAGAAAAAAATAAGTTGAAAAAAAATCAAAAAAAAATAAGATCATGTTCACTTAGCCCCGGTCACATCAGGTTTACCTAGCCCCGCATGCATATTTCAACTTCAATTATAAGAAAATATACTAATATTCTAGATGTGACAAACAAAAATAACGGTAATGTGTTCAGGAGGCCTTAAAATTCTATAATCACATTTGGAATTGTTTACAACAAACAAAGTTGTTAATAATTAAAAATTTCCACAAGAACAAAAATTCACTTTTGCACTGCTGAAACATTCAAAGCGTAATAAAACCGGAACCGTTACACCGAACTCAACTAAACTCCGTTAGCCAGGTAGGAACATTAACAGTAACCCACAACACTAAATGCGAGTTCATAAAATGCTTTTACCTGGGTCAAAAGTCAACTGTTTATTTAGCCCCGTAGTTCATTTAATCCCGGTCTCTCCTATATAGTATGTAGTAATAAATATTTACATTTAATTTATATTTTAATTTATCTTCGATAGCTAAAATAGTCATAAATATCAGGTTTAATATTTATGAAGATATATATATATATATATATATATATATATATATATATATATATATATATATATATATAGAGAGAGAGAGAGAGAGAGAGAGAGATACTAAAATAAAACTAATTTCTTACTCTTGAAATTTTCATTATTAAAATTGTGTTTAAAACTAATAGTGGACACTAAAAGTCGACTAATCAGTAATCAAGATACCGAGATTGTTTACTTTAAATGCATTTTTTTAAAGAATTTGTCTCATCCAAAATCACATATAAATAAAATTTGAGTACTTGAAAATAGAATTACGAATTAGTTTTTATACAGAAAAATGTGTGTCCAAAAAATGTACAATTAAGATAAATAACGCATTTAAATAAACTTCATATTATTCGTCTAAAGGAAAATATTTAATCGATTAATTGACATGTGTTTTTGATTTTGTGCTAGTAACAATCGAAAGTTGTATTAGAAGAGAAAAATCGCATTATCGCAGATCTTAGAGTAAGAGTCCGTTAATTTTTTTTAAATCATTTTAATTATACAATTATTAAACTACGTGTTTTGAGAAAATGATTTACTATTTAGTACAATTGAAGAAAATCGTTTCGCATCAAACAATTGATATTTATTTAGAATTGAAGTGTTGATGTGTTTTTTTTAGGTTTAAGTACGTTGATGGTTTTATGTATTTTTGTAACTGATTTTAATTTTGATGAATTTTTTATTACGTATTATATTTAATAGTGCTATTTATATTTGATAAATTTTTAATAAGAATTGTATACTTCTATTGTTGCAACAAATATATTTACAATATTTATAATTATACTTGTATGGTATTATAAATTTGTTTACAAGAGTTTTATTTACAACAATTCATTTTTACATCAATAATCGTGAAAAATTCTTTTTAATTTGAACTTCGAGAACTATGCTTATATATATATATATATATATATATATATATATATATATATATATATATATATATATATATATATATATATATATATATATATATATATATATATATATATATATATATATATATATATATCGTATATATATATATATATATATATATATTGTCTGATATATATATATATATATATATATATATATATATATATATATATATATATATATATATATATATATATATATATAGGTCAGACAATTAAGTAATGCGACCGATTTTTTTTTCTCGGCCTGTGGTAACACTGCGAACCTGTAACTCCGCCACCGTAATAGCAGATCCCTACTCTCTCGATTGAGACCTTGACCACCCTCGTACGATCATTTCTTCGCCAGGTGTTTAGTGTTTTGTAACAACGCGCGAGTAGAGATGCGGGAGGGGACTACTTTGAAGGGGATCGCAGCGATGTACCTTAATTTTGAAATATACTCGAGTTTTGAATTTTGTCGCATTACTTAATTGTCTGACCTCTCTCTGAGCACCCTTTTTCGTAATTTTTCGAGCACATTGCGATAGAATACTTGATTTACGGTTTGTCCAGGTGGTACGAACTCTTTGTGAACCACCCCTTTGCTGTCGAAGAAGCAAATCAACATGGTTTTCACTTTGGACTTGCTCATTCTCGCCTTCTTTGGCCTCGGTGCTCCAGGGGACAGCCACTGTTGGCTTTGTCGTTTAGTTTCGGGGTCATATTGAAAGAACCAACTTTCATCACCAGTAATAACTCGATCGAGAAGAGTAGGATCACTTTCAACCTGCTCGAGACCTGTTGCTCTAAATTTCTCTGTTCCATTTTCGTGACATGCACTACTCGCGCGTTGTTACAAAACACTAAACAGCTGGCGAAGAAATGATCGTACGAGGGTGGTCAAGATCTCAATCGAGAGAGTAGGGATCTGCTATTACGGTGGCGGAGTTACAGGTTCGCAGTGTTACCACAGGCCGAGAAAAAAAATCGGTCGCATTACTTAATTGTCCGACCTCGTATATATATATATATATATATATATATAAATGATAAATTCACAATTACAAAAAATACAATAACAGTAACCTATTTAACTTACCCACTAATAGATTAATGTATTTTACGGATTAATTTTGATTCGACATGTGTTATAATTTCAAAGTTCCAGAAGCACAAATTGCTTTCACCGTCATATCCAGTTTGTAATTACAATTTGATTTAAGGCAGAGGATTATTGAAATGCATGTATATTAAATTCAAGTATTATTGAATTCTATTGATCACATTTTTTAAACTCCTGATGCATATAATTATATTTCAATGCTAATTACCATGTTCAATGATTTGTTCGTAATTATTTCTATTAAAAAAACAAATTATAAATATTATCAACATATGTGGAACGTGTGTTTTCAAAAAAAATAATCGTATTTATATAACAATTAAAATGTTTTTTTTACAAGAAAAATGCATTTGTGAGTAGATAAAAATCATTCTATAAATTCGTATGTAAAGTCGACAAAGAGAGATTCAATACTTTATTCTGAAATAATAAATGACTAGAAGTCATTAATAAATGACTAAATAATAAATGGCTAAATGTTTAACCTTTGTCTGCCTTTCAAACTAAATAACACTAAAGTCCTTAGGATCAAAATAGACCCATATATGAATCTATACAAAAAAAGCAATATTTTGTTTCTGTTCAATGTCTGGTTTAATTCAAATTAAAACGAAATAAACTCAAAATAATATACACAAATTTAATAGGGGAAAAAAACATAAACTGAATACATAAATACTGTAGTTCGTACACTGGGAACACGCAGTTTTGGTATAAGTTTTGCAGATAAATTCGTTACAAAATTTGCACTTTGATGTGTGCTTGTTGTCCGACTTTCCGCGAAAATTGCAGCGTCTTCTTTTTTCTTTTTTCCTCACTTCGCTCACTTGTAGATGTCGGTGAAGAGTGTTGTGTGTTAGATGCTGTAAGGCTAGCTATTAAATTTTGACAGTTTAACACTAGATTTAATGGTATCGACTGTATACCTATTTATACTGAAATCCGTCTTTTTGACGGGTGAATTAAAATGCAATTTTTTGTAAATCTTTTTATCTTAAATCAATCGATTTTTATTAACAGTTTTATTCAGTACATTTTTTTACATATAAACTCCATTTTGAATGTACATTTTCCGCATACATGCTCGTTACACTCAATGCAAATATTATTAGACCTATTTTTCTTACATAATCCGATTTGGCAAGACTTTCGTACATTAAGATTTTGTATAATTGGCAATGTATTGGAACTAGTATTTTGTTCGGCGCGAAAATCACTGCCTAGTTCTTTAGCCAGATGAAAAATAAAATTCTTTCTAGATATGTTTACTCCAGTGGTCTCTTTATACAATATCCAGGCATTGATGGCTGCCAAATCTAAAATGTTATAAAACACTTGAAGATACCTCATACGGGACTGTACTTTCACGCTATATTTTCTAGCCATTTGGTCTACAACATCCACCTCAAACTTGGTTTTGTTGTAAAATGTGATTGTTTCAGGGACACGTTTAGCATTACCTTCTATTTTGACAATTTTATGTTTAGAAGTGAGCAATAATACCCTTTTGTTTGACTTGGATTTGTAAACTGTGAGAACGTATCAGATTAATGAAGTTTATCATCAGATTTATAAAGTTTTGTGGAAAATCGGATCATCTTATCCTTCTTAGCCCTTGCAATTTTTGTTAATTCTCTTCTGTTTGCACGTATAGTCTCCACAAGAGTTGTTTTTTTTTGCACGCAATTTTTTTGCAAAGGAAATGTTTGTGAAAAAGTTGTCAATAGTAATGTTTCTTCCACGGCCTAAATTATTTGCTTCATACGCCCCTCGGGCATACAAAATCGTTAGAAAAACTCGTAATTGTGACTTTGGAACCACTCAATCTTTTTCCAAAACTTTATGCTCCTCCATTTCAGTACATATTTTGATATACTCAATCATACCTTCATCAATTATCAGTTCAAATGCGCTACTTACATTGCCAAGCATAATATTTTTTTTTGGATACGCAGTTGGCCCTGGCACATCTTTGAACATACTATTAGCTGGTAATCTACCACAACCTCCACCTTCATCTAATGTTTTCCATAAAGTTCCATCAAGAGAACGTTCGATCGAATTGTCTTCATTACTACAGGTATCAGCAGCTTCTATGTCACTTTCGCTCTCAGGATCTAATACGCATCTTTTTCTTTTGCGACATATGTTATGAAGATTTTCGTCATCACTGTCGTCAGAATCTTCAGTTTTATTGTTTACGTTGCTAATTTCCTCCTCGCTTTCGCATAGTTCGGTAACACGTGCATCAGAATCCGATCCAGATAGGTCTTCATCTCTACTGGTTAGTTTCTTTATCAATTCAATATCTTTTCAAAACTTGTCCATAATACCTAGCCAAGTAGGCAGAACATAAATATAAAAAAATATTTCTTTCTTATGGATAGATTTTCAAACCACGTTGAAAAATTCAAATCTTTATTTAGTAAATAAACTCTACCTCCTTTTCTGCAAAATTTACTTTTGAAATAATCACTCGCTTTGCTCTAATTGTATTATAAATGACATGTTCGGCCTCACTAAATTTCCAAATATCACATCCTATCTCTGCAAACTGCACAGTTGAAATGATCATTCGTGATATGATAAAGTTTGCTCTTTTTGTAAACAAATCGTTTAAAGCTGTTTATTTATGTACTCGCTGCTAAACAGCCGTTATTTGTTTCGTTTTTGTTTTTCCTTACTCATTTTAATTTCATTTTTGTTATTCCGCAACAATTGAAACGATTGATCGTAAATTAAGTAACCGGTCAATTGGACGCATTTTCGTAAAAATAGGTATACAACATATAGAAATAAGAAAATATAGATCTTTAATGTAAATAAGATGAAATGAGTGGAGATATATATTCACTACATCATATCATTAAAAACCAATATATAATAACTAAAAAATAATATTTACATGTTCGGAATTTTTAAGCATGAAATCAGAAACCCGTCAAATTGACGGGTTCCGTAAATCTAGTGTTAACTGTATACCAAGTTGTGTCTGAATCACGTTCGTACTTACACCCAAGACATAAATTATGTTTATATTCACTCTATAGAAACAGTATTATCTATTTTATTATTTATTATTTAATTATTATTATTATTATTCATAAAGAAAAGAAAAGTTTATTCAGTTTCGAAATACATGTCCTTCCAAGTATTGATGCAATATTCAAAAGCATGTCGTCTGTGACAGTGAGAAACATAACTGGGATAGATGTAGACTTTGCAAGAGTCAAAGCATATATTTGTATATGTATGTATATATATATATATATATATATATATATATATATATATATATATATATATATATATATATATATATATATATGTATGTATGTGTGTGTGTGTGTGTAAAAAGTGCAACGTTTTTCTCCACCCAAAGTGTTTTAGCAACTATCATGGCGTTTGATTCGGATTTTAATAAAATAAATAAATTTAAAATTTAAAACAGATTAGTTTTTATTCACTTTTGAATTTATCTTTTTTTTTTGATAATGCTAACATCAATCCTCTTGAGTCGAAGCAGCAGTCAAAGCAGTTGACAACGACTGGTAAAAGTGTGCCGAAGAAGAAGAAGACGCTTTTTTCGGCTGAGAATGTGATGGCCACTGTTTTTTGTGATTCACAACGAATCGTCCTAATTGACTATTTAACGAAGGGAAAAACGATAACAGGAGCCTATTATACAACATTATTGGACCGTTTGAAAGAAGAGCTGAAACAAAAACGGCCAAGATTGGTGCACAAAAAAGTACCCTTTCACCAGGACAACGCGCCGTCCCACAAATCGACCGTCGAAATGGCCAAATTGCACGAATTAGGCTTCGAATTGATTCCTTATTCACGCTATTCTCCGGATTTGGTCCCGTGCGACTTCTTCCTCTTCCCAAACTCGAAAATTTGGGTCGATGGGAAGAAATTCTCTTCGAATGAGGATGTCATCGCTGTCGTCAAGGTGTATTTTGCAGACTCGCTGGACCAAGTGTGTAGCTCTCAATGGAGAGCTACACTCTCTATGTTGAGAAATAAAATCGTTTTTTTCTAAAAAACGATATTTAATTTGCTTTTTTACTATACTTCTCGAACTATTCACGTATATATATATATATATATATATATACAATTTAAATTTTTTCCGTCGTGTGAGTACGAGGGTGGTCCCAGAAGTACCCGACCCAACAAAGAAAACACAAACATTTTGGAAAAAAATATATTTATTTTCAACATAATCACCTTTCAGCTCTGTACACTTTTCCCAGCGATGTTCAATAAGTTCGATACCCTTTTTATAATAAGAACTGTCTTGCTCCTTAAAATACACATTAACTGCCGACATCACTTCTTCATCGATGGGAAATCTTTGACCACTGAGCCATTTTTTCAAGTTTGGGAACAGAAAATAATCCGAGGGGGCTAAATCTGGCGAATAGGGTGCATGAGGTAGCAATTCAAACTTTAATTCATTAATTTTGGCCATTGCAATAACGGATTTGTAAGCTGGTGCATTGTCTTGATGAAACAACACTTTCCTCTTAGCTAAATGCGGCCATTTTTGCTTGATTTCGTCGCTCAAACGTTGCAATAAGTTCGCATAATACTCGCCGTTGATAGTTTTTCCTTTTTCAAGATAGCCAATGAAAATTATCCCACGCGCATCCCAATTGAAACATCTTCACGACACTGTTTTTGCTCGAGTATGAGCAAACGCGGCACCCATCTTGCACACGATTTCTCATGTCCAAATTTTCAGATAATATGCGATGTACCGCACTTTTTGAAATGCCTACTATGTCTGCTAGCTCGCGCACTTTCAGTCGACGATCATCCAGTACCGCTTTGTGGATTTGCAGCATTTCTGGAGTCATCACCTCATTTGGTCGAGCACTGCGATGCTCGTCTTGGCAGCTCGTACGACCTCGTTTAAACTCTGCTACCCAATATTTCACTGTTGTAAACGAAGGAGCAGACTCACCCAGAGTAGAATCCAGTTCAGTTTTTATATTGGTTGGGCTAAGGCCTTTCAAATAAAAGTATTGTATCACGTAACGATGACCAATTTTCTCAATTTTAACAAATTCACTGAAAACGTTCACTATTGATGGCTGCCAAACAAATACTAAACAACGTGGCGTCCTCAAACTTGAAACGTATGCTTTATAGATTGTGTACTTTCTAATACAGTGATATTTTTCAAACAACTACCGCAATCTCTATGTCAGGCCGGGTACTTCTGGGACCACCCTCGTATAAACAACCGGTCATTATTTTAAAATACTTACATTATTTAAAAAGAAATAAATATCTCTTCGTATTTATTTCCGTAATTAGTATTGTTGTATGCTGTACATTTCATTTCTATTTTTCTTATATCAAAATCTTTATTTTGCTCGCATTAAGATATTTATACATTTTGAATAAATATTCATTAATTCTTTAGATAACTAACCATCAACATTTATAAGTATTTTGTTTCTGATATTTGCAATCAATATGTGTTTTAATAATCATTTTTTTTATCATTGCCTAAAAAATATTTAATAAAAATTGTTCCAATTTAACAAAATGCGTGACACCAATATATTGTTATTTGAGTCACAAAATATATACGCTCTAATTGATTGCGACACAATTTGGTTATCAAAATACATCTTTATCATGAAACTGTTTCTAATTTCTAAAAATTTCCAGTTTCATGTTTTTAACTGAATAACATTTTAAACGAAACAAACACTTTAGTTATTTGAAAACATACCCGATGTTTGTTACTTTTTATTATTAAAAAAAAAAGTAATGACCTTCCGGATCTATTTGTCACACGAGTTAAAAATAATAATTAGTTTATAACAAAATTGAACGGTGGGAGATAAGAGTTGTAAACATAAGTTTCGTTTTTTTTCTGTCAATAAAAACATGCTTATTAGAACACATATTGATTGCAAATATAAAAAAAGTACTTATGAATGTTGATGGTTAGTTATCTAAAGAATTAATGGATATTTATTCAAAATGTATACATATCTTAATGCGAGCAAAATAAAGCTTTTGATATAAGAAAAATAGAAATGAAATGTACAGCATACAACAATACTAATTACGGAAATAAATACGAAAAGATATTTATTTCCTTTTAAATAATGTAAGTATTTTAAAATAATGGCCGGTTGTTTATACTCACACGACGGAAACAATTTCAATTATATATATATATATATATATATATATATATATATATATATATATAAGTGGGTAGTTCGAGAAGTATGGTAAAAAAGCAAATTAAATACCGTTTTTTAGAAAAAATCGATTTTATTTCTATACACACACACACACACATATATATATATATATATATATATATATATATATATATGTTAGTTAGTTATTGGGGATTTAGGGGGGATTGGGGATTTTTTTATTTTAATATTTAATCGCAATCAATGTAGTATTAAAAAAATTCATGATTTCATGAATTACACGATTTATTATGCCACTTTATTTTGCTAAATGTTATTACTACACTCTAAATTTTCTCAAAAGATTGATAAGTTTTTAGATTATTTTAAGAAAACCATTCTTTCTGCACCATACTCCTTTGATGAAGATGGCACTGTCATCGAATAGGAATAAGAGAAAATCACAAAGAATCAAAAATCTTATAAAAAAAAAAATTGTTTTTAGTTTGTGAAATGGATGAAAATGCAACTGTGTAAATAACGGAACTATTTTGTGACATCTATTAGATTAAATAAGTGATGAATCAAACTGTATATTCCAGAATACTTAAAGAATATTTACAGTTAGTTATTGGGGATTTAGGGCGCATCGACAACGGAGGTCATTAGCGCCCGAACACACTTTATAAATTAAAAACACACCCCGTTAGTTCAGTTGCATTCGAATCACCCCTTAATTCGAAACGCTAATGTATATGTGCCAAACGCTTAAGAATATTTCATTAAAACAATATTTCTCTAAATGAGAGATAAAGATAAAACAAAACATATGTCAATGAACTGGACTGTAAAAATAGCTAATCTTGATTGGACGATACGTATAAATATAATAAAAAGAGATGAACTCTTGAGGACAGTAAAACATTTAAAATACTGTGATCTGATATTGTGATTCACAGGTTTTTTCGTGAAGTACAATTTAAAGTAAGCCCGATGGCTTGACATGTATGACGACACAACATGTTAAAATATATCAAGACTGGGAAAACACTAAATCATGCTAAAAAGTCCAATCTCCTTTACGAAAGCCCAAATGCAATCTGCGGCGTCGTTGTCGCCCCCTAAAATTATGGAGATGTCCCCCGACAAACCCAGACGATTCCTAATCCTCGTATAACGATCTAAAAGGTACTAAAAGGTGTGACACCGTTAGAGCAGTGCCACACGTGTCACATATCGGCTGGTCTTCCTTCTTCAAGATAAAAGAGTGAGTCGGTCTGGTGTGCCCTATGCGAAGCCTCGTGAGAATTACTTGTTGTCGTCGGTTCGGTCGTACGGCGACCGATATCCAGTTTTTTTGGAACTTTTCCTGGATTTGAGCACGAACTGCGCGATAGTTCTTCCGAGCCATATGACGATTTTTTCCACCATACGCCGACTGAGGCTGTTGTCGAGACGACCTTCGCCTCCAGGAACGGTCCTGATATTGTCTTCTAAAATACTCACATATTCTCATTGGCTGAACTAAAACACCACAAATTCGTGCAAAAAAAAAATTCGGTCGTACGGACGTCTTCCAGACACGTACTGAGTCCTTGAGGCTTCGTATGTATGTATGTATGTATGTATATATATATATATATATATATATATATATATATTTATTACATATAGTAGCCAGAAAAAGTATCCAAACAGTTGGTAATTTTAAATAAAATACTAATTTGCTAATTTTCTCTTTAAATTAAAGGCGTTCTTTTAGAATGTTCACTATTTTGTTTTACTTAAACCTGTTATGTTCCACTTATGATTATAAATTTAATTTTCATTAACACTAGAACTACCACACCAGTCAAAATGACTGGTTTTACAATTTTATTTTAAAATTCCTACTTCATGTTACATTTTTTTTTCGAAGCGGTATCATGACTTTTGCAGCGATAACTAAGGAAATAGTATAATGGATTTTATTTTTATTTTTTTTTGTATTCAAAATCAAAATATTTTTGTATCATGGCTACTTATATCAATACCAGTCAAAATGACTGCACTTGTGAAAGTATAAAAGTGTTCTGCAATCTGTTTACCGAACACGAATTAACCAGTTTACTCGTTTTGTACAACTTCTCACACGTTCTTAGAATTTTTACTGTGTATCATTCAGTATGATGGTGAAAATTATCAAGAAAATTCCGGATCGATCACGATGGTAATGGAAAACTAATGCATTCATTAGAAAATATATTTAATCGTTCATTTAGATCTGGAGAGACGTAGAATGTACATTGAAGTTTTTGTTGAATGTTGCACTCATATTATATAATATAATAAATAATAAAAAAATAATTATATAAATTATAATAAACGACATATTATTTCAATTAGTGTGAGGTGAGAAAAATGAATACAAATATAAATTTTATGTAATCACTAGTTTTATTTTATTTTTATAAGTCCTGAAAATGGCAAAACGATTGAAAATCTCTGAATTATTGGAAAAACTGAACGACATACCAATGGAATGCTCTGATATCGAGGATGATCAACTCTATGACAGTGAAGGTGAACCAGAAAAAATTTGAAATGAACTATGCGGTATTCACGATGAACTTTTTGATAGTGAGAATACTGGTAATGAGCTTTTAGACGAAGAAAATGTTCACAAGTCCTCAGAAAGTGATAGTGAATTTGAAAATATTTTGAATTCACGTAAAAGAAGATGTGCTCGAGCGCTTTCAAGTTCTGAAGATGACAATGAAAGTATACTACAAGATCATCAAAATTAAATTGCTGCAAACGGAACTAGATGGGAAAAAATACAAGAAGGGTCTAGTCCTAGAAGATTACCACTTCATAATTTTTTCAAAGATGTACCCGGGCCGACAGGATGTGCCAAAAAAATAATATGAAACGTGAATTTATGTTTCAACTAGCAGATGAACTTGCCACTGAAAATGCCGTTGAAAATGTAAACCAGGGATGGAATCACGAGAAGCTAATGTACAAACAACTTCAAAGTGCTTACTTCGTTCACGAAAATGGTGTCAAATGGGGTACTGTAATAAAAATAAGACTACCACCATTTGTAATATCTGTAAGAAATATGCATGCGGAAAATGCACTCAAAAGAAAAACTTCGTTTGTAAGAAATGTGATAAATTATAACCTATTATACCTAATAATTTACTTTATACTATAAGAATAACTTGACTTTGAAATGAAAATTTATTTTAATTTTTTTTACCAAAGCATATATTCTTTATTACACTTATTATTCTTATTGATGTGTAAGTGATAAAATGTGCCAATCCTCATTTAGGGACCATCGTCTCAAATGGGTTAATATGTAATACCAAAAATTTACTACATAATATGGAATTCCTTTTGTAAGAAACTAATAAGTCAGTACATATAAAAATGTTCTACTATTACGAATTTTTAAAGACCAGTCATTTTGACTGATTTTGATAAAAGTAGCTTTGTCTTAACTGTCGGTAATTCTAGTGTTAATATCCTTGTCCAGGAAACTGAAAAATATGCAACGCAAAAGTATTCAAACAAATGATATAACCATCAAAATGCAATGTAATTTTTAAATTAATATTTTTTAAGGTTTCCATTAGCATTAACTACAACTAGAAGTCGTTTCGGTATAGATTTAACTACATTTTGTGTTTGTTCAGGCGTTATTTTGCTCCGTTCTTCCAAAAATATCTTTTTAGTTGTTTTTTACTGGAAATGTCATGTTTTCTGATACACTTTTCCATAAGGGCCCATTGATTTTCTATTGGATTCATGACTGGCGATTTAGGAGGAGTTTGAAGTACATGTGAACAATTATAAATGATCCACTGGCGCACATTGTAAGCGGTGTGCTTCGGATTGTTATCTTGTTGGAAATAAACACTCCAATCTATTTCCATGTGTATTGCACTTTCTTTCAAATTATTTTTTAATATGTTTAAATACATCATCGTGTCCATTATCTTATCAGTTATTTTACTAAGTTACCAGGATCTTTAGTCGACATGCAGCCCCATACCATTACTCCTTCGCTACCGAATTTAACAGTTCTTTGAAGATTCTTATGATTGAGTTCTTTTCCAGGTTTTCTCCATACTAGAATACGACCATTCGACTCAAAGTGTTGAACTTACTCTCCTCGGAGAAAATTATGTTATCCTAAAAATTTGGAACCACATCTAAGTACCCTTCTGCAAATTCCAGATGTTTTTTCCTGTTTGATTCACTTAATGCCTGTTTTCTTCTGGGAATTCAAGCTCAATATCCGACTCGGTGAATCCGGTTCATCTTATTGTATCGGCACTTATACAATTGTTACTAGTGCTATTGATAACTTCAGCTAGCTTTGAAGCACTAATTCTGAGATTTTGGTTCACTTCGTGCAGAATTTTTCTTTCTTGTTTAGGTGTTGTTTTCCTTGGTCGACCATTACGAATTTTATTTTCTAGTTTTTTTTCGTCTTATAACAATTATGCTATAAACAGTATGATGACTTCTTCCCAAAATTTCCCCGATTTCACTTAGTGTTTTATTTTCTTCGTGATGTTTTATAATTAATTTTCCAATAAAAAACAGCTAAAAAGAATACTTTTGGAACAATGGAGCAAAATAACGCCTGAACAAACAAAAAATTTAGTTAAATCTATACCGAAACGACTTCTAGCTGTAATTTAATGTTAATGGAAACCCCACAAAAATTAATTTAAAAATTACATTACATGTTAATGGTTATTGATCATTTATTTGAATACTTTTTCGTTGAATATTTTTCAGTTTCTTGGAAAAGTGTATTAATGAAAATTAAATTTATAATTATAAGTAACGCATAATAGGTTTAAATAAAACAAAATAGTGAAAATTTGAAAACAACGCCTTTAATTTAAAGAGAAAATTAGCAATTTGTTTAAAATTGCCAGCTGTTTGAATACTTTTGCTGGCTACTTTATATATATATATATATATATATATATATATATATATATATATATATATATATATATATATATATATATATACATGCAGTTAATCCTCCTATAACACAGTTATTTCGTTCCGTGTTGTATCGTAACCGTGTTAAACGAAAACCTAGAAGTAATACTAATCAGGGAAATGGGTTTGATGTTATATCAAAACCGTGTTCTCGAAGTATGTTTGAATTTATTAACAAAAAATCGTCTGCTAAGTTAGTTTTCAGTAAGAACAGCGACGCGCAGACTTCGCATTATTGTGTATACAAGAGGAATTCCCCGTTTATGTCAACTAAAACAGTCTGATGGAAATATTCATACTATATGATAGTTATCCAAATTTATTAAATCGTGCTATATGGAAACAGTGTTATAAGAATATCGTGTTATAGAAGTGCTATCGCAACTTTTCCATCGTGTTTTATCGAAACCGTGTTTTCAAAGAACGGTTATATAAAAAGGTTGGTATATACGAGTATATATATATATAAATATATATATATATATATATATATATATATATATATATATATATATATATATATATATACATATGACTATTTTATCCGTATGCGCCCATTAATTACATAATATTGTATCTTTTTTATTAAAAATTTTTTTACTATAAATTCTAATTTATAAGGGAGTTATTATTTAAGAACAAATATTACAAGAAAAAAGTATACGAGTATTATCATCTAAGTAAACATGCTGTAAAATTAAAATAAATTATTATTGAATTACAGAAGTTGTGTTTTTTTCTTTTTAATTCAAATCATTGTCCGTACTTACCACTATAATTCTATTATATTAATGTCTATGTATCTCATTGATATTAAAAAAAAATAATTGTGAACTATTTATTTTTTGAATTTAATGTCACGTTTTCATTTTTATTTAAGGACTGCCTATACTGTTTTGAAAGGTAAGTACAACTATTATATATATATATATATATATATATATATATATATATATATATATATATATATATATATTGTCTATAAATTTGCTACAATTTATTAATAAATTAAGGACGAATCGATTTATATGATTATATTTAAAAAATCTCAAACAGTATTTTGAAAAAATAATTCAAAACAACCAACAACTGGATATCATTTTTTTATAGATTCTAATAGTCACTAAATAAACAATCGGAAATGGCATTAATATTCAAGATAGTTTTTTTTAGATCTTATGGGGATAAATAAAATCTGAAATTTTACTACAAAATAGCTTCAAGTGACATTTTGTGTAACAAAAATTATTTGTTTCTTTTTTGATTTTCTTATTGTCAATAACGGAACAGAAAGAAAACGTTGCTAAAAATATGCTTGTGGACACATAATTTTAGCAGTTATGATGGTAGCGTCAAATATTCCCAGCCTAGATAGGGAAGAATGTAAATAAAAAAACAAGATTTTACTATTTTTCTATACAATTCCCTTTAACTTCAATACAATTTTTACAGTACTTAATTTGCAATTCTATATGTTTTAAAAATAATCCTCCGTTTCGTATTAAAGTGGTTAGTTGCCGCTGTTTATACCTCATTGTTATCATTAAAACGCTATCCGTATAATTCTTTTTTCAATTTACCAAAAATGTAATAATCGTTATGGACCATGTCTGGACTGCAAGGTGGGTGATCAAGTTCTTGGAAGCCACACCATCAATGAGTGGCTTGAGAAACAGTAGCGGTGTGAACTGGTGCATTGACTTGCAACAAGCGCACTCCTTTTGTTAGTTTTCTACACCGCTTTTTGTGAATATAACCCTGCATTTTATGCAGCAATGTTGCATAATATGGGCCATTAACAGTGATATTGCGCTCCTTAAAATCTATTAATAAAATGTCTTTGTAATCCAAAAAAATGTAGTTTGAGCATACAGATCTTGCATACAGATGTTTTCCACATCTGTATGCAAGACCGTAATATCCTTTTACAGATGGGGTCGCGTATTGGTGGAGATTGTTATTGAAATGTTTGAACAAGTGATATCTTTTTCAATACATCGTCATTGACAGAGATCTGAATGTGAGATCATAGATAAAAGACTCTCGTGTGAGATCATGATTGATATAGAGTTTTCAATTACGTTCAGTACCAGTCTTTTATCTAGGTTCAGTACGTTAAGATCTTTAATGGATATATCCATAGATAAAGACTCTCGATAAGTCTTTATCGGTCTGTATCGTCTGTACCTATCGATACGTCCATCTTTGATGAAGTCTTTATCTATGGATATGTCCATAGATAAAGTAGATGTAGGTAAATGTTTATGGTTATGTAGTTCATTATAGGGTAATTTAATATTTGTGGTATGGTAATCATTTTGTACGAGAATTGTCGAACAAATCGTCCTGTAAATAATTTGAAATTATTTTTATTTTCTTAATCTATTACTTTCTTCTTCACTCTATTATTTGAAACATTAGCATTCCGTATTTATATTTGAAGGTATATGAAACTTATTTATTTTTTAATCTGTAATTTAAAAATACGTTTTTGATAAACAAATATTAAATCTTTACAAATACTATATGCTACTCAACCAAATCAATTATATTTATCTAAATTATAAAAAAGTAGAAAATAACAGCCTGTAGGTGAATTAATCAAACAGTATTTATTATGTCATATCTCACAACGATACTTTTATGTATATCGATACTTTATATGTTTGTTAATATTGAAGTTGTTAGTAAATGAAAATTAGCTCTTATGCAGATGGAAGAACAGTGCATAGAAAAATTTGTATTTGATTTGAATTTGTATAGTTCATGCAACTTAACAGGCTGTAATTTATTACATTGTTATAATTAGGCAATATGAATAATTTCATATTAGAAATGTTTTGCATAATTGGCCAGTATTAAAAAATTATTAAATTATTGTTAGAATTAAAAAGGAATCGTTTGAATAACATTCATAATTATTAAATTAAACATCTGTAGAATTCAGTTTTGAGATAACCAGTTGTATTTGAATGTTATACTTTTTTTGAAATATATGAAATTTTTTCATGATAATATATTAAAAACTTTTAAAACTGACATGTGAAAAGAATGTATGAATGCAAATTTATTGAAAGTATTATTGAATTAAGATCAAACATTTATAGAGATAGAACTGAAAGTTGAGATCGTGGTTGAGTGAATAATGTTGTTTTTATAACAATTTATATTAACAAAATTATAAGTAAATGTGTGAAACACAAAAATACAGTTCTTAATCACGTTTTATGAATGTTTAAACTTAAAAAAATATTTATTCTCTAATAAGTAAAACTTTTGTTTATTGAAAAATATAATAACCATGCATTGAAATTATATATGTATATATATATATTCACAAAATTAAGCTCAATTAAAGCAAGTACTGCGAATTGACTGTACTTCTTTATTCCAACAATTATTTGTTTTAACATCGGTAGATAAATGCTATTTAGATATTATATTTTCCTTTATAAATCCCAATAACATGATATGAAGTAAGTTATGCTAGAAGTTAATACATGCATTAAACAATAAATACATTTAAGTCATACATTTTCGTAACTCTTCAGTATAAAACTCGCCTTAGTTTAATAATAATGGACTAATTAATTGATTAAACTCTCGTGGTTCTACTACATATGTGTATATATGTTTATATATATATATGTCTGTATGTTTTTGTGTATGCTTTTGTAAGTGAATGTAAATTACAGTTTGTCTTCTTTTGTTAGGAATTTTACTAGTATTGGATATATACTAGCCTTAAATTACTTATAGTTATTTGTGTATATGTATATAAATATATATATACACAAACATTCATTATGGATAAAACTGAATATTCGAGTGAAGAAGATGAGCACAATGAAGAAACTACTTCTTTTAGAATGAGACCTAGATTCATTATGATATGTGTGGATGTGTCTCATAAAGAAAGAGCATCGGTTTTTCTAAATGTTTGTATCTTTTTATATAATATATATATATATATAGACACACACATGTGTGTGTGTGTGCACATGTATAAATATATCTAATTTTAAATTTCTGTTCTAGTTTCTACGTGATATTTTAAAAAATTTATACAAATCTCCGTTTAAACTTCCTAAATTTGGTATTGTATTTGTTGGAGGAGTAAATGAATCAGTCGAAATTGTTTTAGATCCATTAAAAGATTTTCGAACTGAATATGAACAGTTTATAATGAAAACAAATAAGATTCAAGAAGGTGAATTAATAAATGAAATTTATCAAAATACCAATAAACATGTTATTTTTATAGTACAATTATTTTAAGGTTCATTTTTATTCCTATTGAAAGAAATTTTAACATTTGCAACTCAATTTTTAATTAAGAAGTAAGTAAATTTAAATAATTGGAAAAAATCCACTTAAGATTTTTTAACAACATTTTGGATATGTGGCATTTTTATTAGGTTGAGTCATAAGTTCTTGTGTTTTTACCAGTACTGTTTTTAATGATTTATTGCAAATATCCCTTCATGTCTAATTTTTTAGTAGCTTATCGTTTTCTCAAATAATGGTTATGTATAGGCTGCAATTAGGATTTTAATTTAGTTTATTTTCTAAGATCTAATAATGTATTTACCATGACTTGTGAACAGGTCTATTAAAGACTGTACTAATTAAAAAAAAACTGCAATTGTAGTGCAAAAAATGTCAGAACGTGTCAAAGTTGTCTCAAAAAATTTTGTTTGAAATGTTGAAAATTTTGTTTATATCAAAAAATTAAGGAATTTAAGGCTTGAAGACAAACCAAGATCAAGAAGTTCTTTAACATACACAGAAGATGATCCCATAATGGATGTTGACCCAAGAATTACAACATGTGGGTAAGAAGATGGAGGTCTCACAATCAACAGATTGATCTGCACAAACTCAAAGTTCAATCAATACTGTATTTAGGTACCACATCTTTATCAGAAAAAAATTCATCGGACACAGACTTTCGTTAGTCTCTTAAATTGTCTCAATCAAACATTTTTCTTGAATAGAATAGTAATCAGAGATGAAAAGTAGATTATCTATAATAATGCAAGGAAGAAAAATAGAGTAATTAAATTCAGGAATGCACCCATATCCAACACCAAGGGCTGGACTTTATTCTAAGAAAGTTTGCTTTGTGTTTGGTGGAATATAAAAAATATAGTTCACAATGAGATTTTAAGGGGACCCGGTGGTCTAGCGGCCTAAAATTTAAGCTATTTTAAAAAATTTTTTTCTATATGAGGGTAATGAATAATGCTTTCAAATTTTTTTACACTTATTTTATTACTAATAAACTACACAAAAATGAAAATAAAGACAAAAAAAAATTTTTTTTTTAATTAGAAAAATGATGCTCTGATCTGAAATAAAACAATTGACGAATTTTTAATTAGTATAAGTATAGCTATCGCAGGAAGTAGAATAAAAAAAAAAAAAATTTGACAAAATGGCGCGTAGTCAAAAGTACAAGTTTGAAAACTACCAGTATTTTTGAATGTTTTGTTAATAAAAAAAATATAAATATTTTACGGAAACTATTAGTTTTACTTCCAGCGAGAGCTAGAACTATTCAGAATAACATATTAAAATTTCAGACAAATCGGTCAAGTAGTTTTTTTTTTCTGGCCCCCGCAAGACGAAAAAAAGTAGTTTCGAGATAAACGCGTTTAAAGTTTCAAGCAAGTATATTCTGACCAAGTAGTTCTGACCTTCTAATGGGCTGTAGATCCTGAAATACTCTGAATTTCGTCATCAAATTTTAACAGTATATTTTTAAGATACTATACTTTCGAAAAAAAAAAATCGATTTTTCGAAAATTCTAGACCACCGGGTCCCTTTAAATGTAAATCAGACTGTTGAATCAGGGCTCTACTGTCAACAGTTGGAAAGATCAAATTAAGAACTTCAAGATTAGCATGGATATTTAATTCATCATAAAATAATGCTAATGCATCATGCCAATGTGACTGTATATAGCAGTGAAGTGCAAACTGAATTGGAAAATCCTACCGATCTAGATATCATTCCATCTGGTTATTATTTATTCAGTTCACTTTGTACATTAAAAAGAAAAAAATTACCTCAAATCAGATATTGAACATCACTTCAGTGATTATTTGCCATCAAAGACCCCATAATTTTTCAAAAAGGGGGTTCAGAAATTCATAAGTAGATGGAGATAGATCATATTGAATGACAGAAATTGCATTATTGAATGAAAAAATTTTTTTCTGGATTATCTATTTCAAATTATAGTACCGGCAAAACGCACAAACTTATAACTCAACCTAATATTTATATATACACACACACACACACCTTATTATTTAAATTGTAAGATGAACTGCACTTTTAAAAATAGATTTTTAAAAGAGAAAAATTAAACAATAATTAAATGTAAAGAAAATTGTATTTTGAATGTAAGGCATTCTAATATTTAGTTCTGAAAAATGTAAAAGCTGGTATGTCTTATAAATTAGGATCTTTAAGTTTTCCCATTTTAATTTAAAGTACTAGTATGAACGATCATAAGTGAAGTTAAACATTAACTTTTTTTAAGACTGGTTGTTTGAGTGCAGTGAAACATCAAATCGATACTTGTTCTGTTTATACATAACACCGTAAAATAATATGAATGATAAATAATTCTCAATAAATATGAAAAATTCAGATTTGATATTTACAATAAAATTTGTAAAATGTGAAAGTTTTGTAATAATTTCATAATCATTGTATTTATTATTATATATATTATTAATTATTGTCTTTTTGTGTGTGTATGTATGTATATATGTGTGTGTGCATGCATATATATATATATATATATATATATATACACACACACACACTATTTATAGTGAAACAACAGCTAATGAGGAAAAGAAAATTGTATTAATAACAGATACAGTAAATCCAAAATTACAAGGAGAGGAGATGCAAAAGTGGGCTTGTATCAAAGATATAGAACAAGCCAACATCAAATTTGTTATTGCTCCATTGACTAAAGTCGATCTCACAACTAGTGATGTATATGAGGTAGTTTTATTTGTCTTATTCATACAAGTATTGAGAACACATAAGAATAATGTGTGGAAAAATAATTTTCTATTTTAGGAATTGGCGACGTTTATCGAAAAATTTGAAGTAAATGATAGTAATCGAATACTTTTAGAAATTTTATCCAGGTCACCTAGAAAATCAGAAATAATGTTTTATTACCATGAACACAACTATATTAGTAAGTGTATTAGATTAATAAAAAAATATGGTTTTAGTACATTAGAAAAAAAATAAAATAGTTTACATTTGTACAACTATTTAAAGACACAATATTTCTTATTCATTAATAATTATTACTTTAATCATTCATTTGTAGCTTTTTACAATAATTCATTTTTTTCTGACAAATACCCAGTAAAAAAGTTAAAACCTAAAAGAAAACAGGAAATAATCAACACACAAGAAACAGAAGTATTAGAACCAATGATTGAAGTAGAGGGCATTACAAAGGTTTGTTACAGTATCTTTTGTGTAGGTTGATGAATAAGCTTAAAAATATTTTTTAAATGAAGGGTGAACTTCGACTTACTAAAAATTATGCAATACCTGCTGGTCGTAAATCGGGATATTTAGAACTCTTATACGTTATGTCAAATTCAGCTCCACTTCCGATGCCCAAGGAAAGCCATGGAATATTCATATCGCCAAAAAAATACGATCCAGCATCTGTGGCTCTTGCTTCACACTTTTGGAATTACTGCACTTCTAATGATAAAATTTTAATTTGTTTACATAATACAAGAAGAGTTCGCAAAGCTTACCTAAGACCTTCAATGTTTAAAGGCGAATTTGGTTTTATTATGCAGTCAATGGGATATCTAGGTTAACTCAAATATACACATTTCGTTATACTTATTTTTGTAATATTAATAATTTTATATTTTGTATATAGATGACTTTAATCTTTTGGATTCAAAGGAATTTCTAAATACTCATCAATCAGAGCCTCCATATAAAAAAACAATGCTTAATATC
Source organism: Acanthacorydalis orientalis (assembly GCA_034766995.1). Classification (NCBI taxonomy): domain Eukaryota; kingdom Metazoa; phylum Arthropoda; class Insecta; order Megaloptera; family Corydalidae; genus Acanthacorydalis; species Acanthacorydalis orientalis. The sequence continues at coordinate 13,565,181 of CM068317.1, read as the reverse complement.
ATAAATGCTTTGAAAGTGAATAAAAGCACATTAAGTATTTCAGATCCAAAAGTAAAACATTATAATGCAATGGTTGAAGCTAAAAAAGCTGGAATTTCATTAGAAAAGACTGTATTTGAAGATGAAACATGTAAATATAATGAAAATTTTATACCTAATTTTATATATATTTTTGAATGTATTTATTTTAATTTCTAGCAAAAGATTACAATAAAGTAAAATATAAAGTTGCTGAGTTTGTAGATGAATTTATTTCTTTAACTATGAGAGATGTGTCGAGTACAGAACCAGCAAAAAAACGTAGTGTAAGTGAGTTAAAAAAAGATTCAAAAGGAAATAAAAAGGAACGGAAAGCATTCTAAGCTTATTTTTATATTATTGTTAAGTATACTGTTGTGAAACATACTTATTTTTAAGTATGTAATATTTTTAAATAATAAAAAGTTACAATTGAATTATTCTTCATAATTTTATTTAATATTTTTGCCATTTTGCGATACTTAAAAACTATATACGTATTTTAATACTAAAAAATCTTAAATATTCACAGGTTTTGTTCAGTTTCTTAATTTTGCCAGTTTTGTAATTGAAAAATTACAAAATATCATTTGAAAGAGTAAAATTTACTATCAGAGTTTAATGCATCCAGAAGTAATTACTCACAACCGTAATCAATTTATACTATATTTGAATGTTGCAAAATATTGAATACCTGCGGTTTTTATTACATTTCTCAAAAACGCATGCAAATTGAAAAACTTACTATGCTACACATTTGTAAAAGCATACGATCAGTGGCGTGTTATAACTTCATGAGGTCCAGGTAAATTTGAATTAGGAGCTACCATCTACAGTGTTGAGTTCAGACATTTTCTTTGGGGAATTTTTGGAAGGAATCCCTTGGTAACCTCTTGGATTCAACACTGCCCATGTGGGGAAAAAATGAACAATTTTAGATAAAATTTCATTAAAAAGTAAACAAAGTTAGATATGTGACATTTATGAGCAATTAAATGTAATCCATAAGAAAAATTCATAAATAATATACTTAATTGAATTAGTATATGCTTTTATTGCACTAAACAATGAACTAGATTAATTAAACAAGAATTAGAATAATATGTACTTATAAACTACAGTCATTTAATATAACATAAAAACTTTATAAATTAAAAAAAAAACAATTTTTAATAAAACATAAATTCAAAAAAAGTTCGCAATTACAACGAAAATTTATAAAAAAATTACAAGACAGATTATAGGGATGAATAAACAAAATTTATATTGTATTTTCACTTTTCGTTCTTTTTGAGAAGACAAATTGTCAATCAGTTCATTGTAATCAATCCTGTTTGAAATGTCATTTTCGAAGCATAATATTGTTAAATTACATATTTTTTCTTGCCCAATTGAATTTCTAATAAAGATCGGTTTGTGGTCCCCTGTTGGTGGGGGCTCCAGGCAATTGCCCATAGGATAATGCGCCACTGCATACAATAGTACTAGGTACTGTCTGCTGAATGCACAAAATGACATTTCATCATTAAAATATAGAAATTGAAGTTTTTTTACGATATTTGAAAACATATAATTAGTTTAATTGACAGAACGTCTGTACCAGAGACAAGTCTACACATTATCATATTTCAAATGTAATGACAAAACCGATTAAACCATTTTTTTAAAGTTCCCAAATATTCCAAGGTTGTGCTATTTTTTGTTTTTTGTCGAAATAATGTGTGTTTAGTGATTTTAGCGGTAAAATGTAATAAATAAGTGCTAGTATCATTCAGTGAAGATAGAGAAAATGTGTTCATTCATGTACTTTTGTAAAACGATTTCATCGTTAAATTACACCATAATCATGGACTTTAACTATGGTTATACTAACACAAGTGACCTAAAATGTTTATACTGGAGGATGGGGCGATCGAGGACTACTCTCTCAGCCGCTTGTTACGTGTCACTAAGAGAGTATCTTTTTGAATACTTGAGCACCACTGACTAAACTGCAAGAAGCGATCCCGTGGGAAGACTATGAGAAAAGCCTCACGTCTTAGATAAAATTCCCGACCCATAAGACCTGAGACCATGTGATAGTGTGAAGACCTATTTGACGTTTGTTCGGGAGCAGAGGCGGTAAGGATTACTCAGTCTTTGTCAATGCATACACAACAATTGAATTTACTGATTATAAAGATCTTTTTTACCATTAATAATAATTGAAAGCAAATAATTATTTAAACATAAAATACCTTCTTACTATAAAGGTTAGATGTAAAACCATGAATATTTACCTTACAAAAAAAAGTTTAATATAAAAGTTGTAGATTTTTTTTTTTGGACAGTTTTAGGTTTTTGTCTGATATTGTTACCAATCTCGGTATTCTTGAGGCGAGTTGTCGAGCCTTGGGATTAAATCCCTATTATCTAGACTTTAACATGAATTTTCAGCAATCTTGCTATTTTCTGGTTCAAATCTTGAGTTTTTCGCTAGGAAAATAAAGTTATAGATTTTTTCATGTCGTATAACTTTGTTAATGGGTATCTTTAAAGTCAAGCGAACGAAAAACGAGAAAAATGCAGAACACTTTTTAAGTCAGTTTTTTTTGCAACAAATAAAAAAAATATTTATAGCATGAAAAAAGTATGAGAAACAAAATTATAAGGAATTAAATTCCGTACAAAATGGGTTTATAATTTCTTTTGTAGCTATAACAGGAAACTAGAAATTTTTTAAAAAATAGAATTTGACCCTTTTTTCCCGCTGGCCGCGATAGTGTAAGGTCTGACAATTCACAAAAGTTTACTTGTACTCTAGTCGCCCCTCCCCCACACCAACTCAAAACTAGAATCAGACGGTCCATTCTGATGTAAGGATAGGCTCGAATTTTAGTCAGATCACTGGACTAATAAAGGCTAGCGCACATTAGGACGGATTGCGCATCGTTGCGGATCGGTCAAAAATCCGCCTGCGCCAACCGATTCGCTGTGGTTCGGCCCCGTCCCGACAGTTTGTGCGATGGCACATATAAAATGTATGAAAGTGATCCGTGCGGATTTTTGCGAAACGATGCAATCCGTCCTAATGTGCGCTAGCCTTTAAAGGTGTTAAAAAGTTTTTCGCATATACATCTCCTTACTAAACTTATTTAAAAATCAACGCTGTAGACACCAATAATTATTATATATGCTTCTTAACTTACGCTTCTGTATGAAAATATTAAATAAAAACACATGAAATTAAAAAAAAACATGTTATCCCTCATTTAGTCTTAGTTCAGTTGTATTTTAGCATTGAATTGAATGAAAATACTAAATAAAAAATCACATGACTTCATACACACACACACACACACACATATATATATATATATATATATATATATATATATATATATATACACATGTATATATATATACATATACATATATGTATATATATATATATATATATATATATATATATATATATATATATATATATATATATATATAGGTTTACCAGGTTTTGAAAAACCAAATTCGGAACATGAGTGTTAAAAAAGTCAACTCCGACTATTAAAACAATTTTGTTAAATAAGATAATTTAGGAACATTATATTAATTAGGTGCAGTTCAGGTCTCATATAATATTTAGCACTAATTTTACTGGACCGCACAATGTTCAAATAAGAATTGTTTCAAAATAGGCAAGTGCAATATATATATATATATATATATATATATATATACAGTGGACTTCCGTATAACGCACTCCTTTATAACGCGAATTCGTACAACGCGACGAAAAATTTGCGACTAGTACTCATACAGCGCGATAAACAGTCCCGTATAACGCGTAAGATAAATTTAATGTTTTCACATAGTTTCTGATTTTTTGTTTAGAAACTCGAAAGTATCCACTTACCTGTTGTTTATAAATGAACAGTGAAGCTGACAGTTTAAAAAAAGTAACAGTTTATAAAAAAAATAATAATACATATACACATTTAAAGATATAAGAGAAAAATGATTTTATTCAACTTTTAATTAAAATAAAAGTATTTCATTATTTAACATTCATTCACTATCGGGAGTATCAACAAATAAGTTCCAGCGACGCCGTCTTGTTAATATCGGTTGTACAGATTCATCGCTTGAATAGTCAATAGTTTCGTCTTTATTGTTATCGTTATTTAGAAAACAATTCTTTCTCCAGATCATTTTTAGATTGAAAATATGGGGATAGACAATCATTCAATTTTCTTTTAAATTCCATAAAGCGCTCCATTGATGGATAAATTTTCATAAAATGTGTTTCTAGCGTTTTGGCTATTTGTGACCCTTTATTTATATTTTCTAAACTCAAAGGTTGCTCTGATTCATTAAAAGTCTGGAATGAGTTTTTCTCATCATTACTAGAATGAGAACAATTTGATAATTCTATTAATTAGATTTCATCAATATCTTGATAACAGTTACAGTTTAGAGGAATGTTTGAACTTGCATAAATTGCTCCGATAATGTATGTCCCGTGCAACGCGATTTCCTACTACGCGGAACGTATCCCCTGCTTTGTACGGGAGTCTACTGTATATTATTTTTTCTGTAACTAATTATAGTGTTGAAAAATACAAAAACGCCCGCCATTATTAAAATCGTTTAGAACTATATAAATCAAGATTTAACTCTTTGCTCTTTCAATGAATTTTATAAATATTTTCTATTAATAATATCCATTGGTAAAAGTAATAATGCACCTGAAGTATTAGAAAAATTTTTTTTTTCTTTCCATACCTGTCTTTAAACATAATTTACAATATCTACACAACATTTACTTTCGCCACATAAAATATATTAATGTATTTGAGATCTTGCTTATTTTCTTTATTCAAGTTCCTATTTCAAACCTAAGATTTTTGTTCTTGATCTAATTTTCAATTCTAAAATTTTACAAGTAATACAAGTTATTATTACGAAAATTCCTAATATAAAGTTGGTAGAAAAATAATTGCGGTTCATGACCTTCAAATTCATATACATTTTTTCTCTTTTTTGACTTTTCCTGGCTGTTTCAAGTGATCCATAACTATTGGATGACCAACGTCAAACTTTTGTGCACACTTTCGAATTGTTGTGCGTAGTTCTGGTTCAACGAACGCCTTCAGTTATATATATATATATATATATATATATATATATATATATATATATATATATATGTATCTGTGCTGAACTATAAATAAAATGCATATACTAAATAAAAAGGGAGCCTTTATCTATTTTATCTACCGCTTTTTATTTATGATAAAAGGCGACCGATGAAAAGGACCGTCGCTCCCATCCCGCCATCGTAAACATAATAAATTTCCTCGAATTGTCAGTTTTTGTAGATTATAAACCAATTTAAGTTAGGTAATTCAAAATAATATTGAAAATTATAATAATTGTTTAGCATAATATTTATAATTTCATCTTTTCATTAAAATACGGGATATTAGGCTGTTCCGATAAGTACAATACGGGATAGTAAAATTCGTCAGGATCCCTTATTTTACATATTTTATGTTTTCGAATATTTTTCTTTAAAATTGGTCATAAATGTTCAATGGTATTGAGGTCAGATGGTTGTGGAGGTGTATTTAGAACTTGCGGACAATTGTAGAAGAGCCACAATCGAAAATCGACTTGTGTTTTGAGTTATTATATTGATAAAACATAAACCTATCTACTAGCCTCTAATTTTTTAGCATTATCTCGTAAATTGTTCTTTAAAAGGTCAATATATTTTGTTGTATTCGTGATTCCGTTAATAAAGTGTAGTTTTCGAACTCGATAACCCGAAAAACATCCCAACACCATAATTGGATCTCCATTGTGTTTGATCGTCGGAATAAAATTTTCTTTGTCTAGGCTTTTATTTGGTTTTCGTCATATTTTTTACTTTCCATCCCAATCGAAAAGACAACATTTGCTCTCATCGGTGAAAATGACTTCATTTCAAAACTGCATATCCTTTTTTTTATGCCTTTTAGCAAATTCTAGACGTTTCTTTCTATTAATACTACTAATGAAGGACTTTCTTCTAGCTAGTTTGTTATTGTCATATTTACTTAAGGCTCTACTAACTGTACGTGCGCTAAAGTTTTCCCAGTTGTATTCTCAATAGTGGCGAAAAGTTTAAGAGTACTAATAAAAGGATTCTTTCGTACTTTAAAATTTCACTCTCAACCCAATTATTTAGTATTTTCCTCTGTACTTTTTTATAATATGCTGCACGGTGGAATAACTTCTTTGAACTAATTTACGAGGTCAGACAATTAAGTAATGCGACCGATTTTTTTTCTTGGCCTATGGCAACACTGCGAACCTGTAACTCCGCCACCGTAATAGCAGATCCCTACTCTCTCGATTGAGACCTTGACCACCCTCATACGATCATTTCTTCGCCAGCTGTTTAGTGTTTTGTAACAACGCGCGAGTAGTGCATGTCACGAAGCCCACCGAATGAACATCGCTCAAGATTGTCTCGAGCAGGTTGAAAGTGATCCTACTCTTCTCGATCGGGTTATTATTGGTGATGAAAGTTGGTTCTTTCAATATGACCCCGAAACTAAACGACAAAGCCAACAGTGGCTGTCCCCTGGAGCACCGAGGCCAAAGAAGGCGAGAATGAGCAAGTCCAAAGTGAAAACCATGTTGATTTGCTTCTTCGACAGCAAAGGGGTGGTTCACAAAGAGTTCGTACCACCTGGACAAACCGTAAATCAAGTATTCTACCGCAATGTGCTCGAAAAATTACGAAAAAGGGTGCTCAGAGTGCGTCCAGAGATCGCGAAGACTTGGGTTCTGCATCACGACAATGCTCCCTGTCACAGTGCGTTCAGTGTCTCTCAGTTTTTGGCGTCTAAAGGCATCGCAACGTTACCACAACCGCCCTATTCACCGGACATGTCACCCTGCGACTTTTTCCTATTCCCCCATATGAAAAAATTCGTCAAAGGTCGACATTTTGACTCCGTTGAAGAATCCAAGAATCTGTGACGAGGGTACTCGGAGAGGTCCCACAAGAAGTGTTCCAGAATTGTTACGAAAACTGGAAAACTCGCTGGAATAAGTGTACAGATGCGGGAGGGGACTACTTTGAAGGGGATCGCAGCGATGTACCTTAATTTTTAAATATACTCGATTTTTGAATTTTGTCGCATTACTTAATTGTCTGACCTCGTATTAATTTCCCTTAGAGATGTACCGCTCTCATGTAAGAAAACTACCCATTTTCTTGTTTATATGGTTGTTGTTGCGTGTGGGAGTAGCACTATCGACTTAGTGTGGCACTAAGGAGTGAGAACTCGACTCCTCTTTAAATGAACACATTGACGCCGGGGCGTTTGGAGCCGCACTTTACGTGGCGACGGGAAGATTTTGCGTGTTTTGTTTCAATCGCGGTACGTTAGAAAAAACTGCTATAGCTTTTAAAATAAATAATATTTTTCGGGGAAATTTTGATGTATGCGGTAAATAAATTTATCGCATCACAATCTACACTTTTTAAATTGAAATTATCAGAGGTTTTCAACTTTTGTTAAAAATAAAAATTTTATTTATTGGGTGTTGGAATTAATTCGTAGCGTTTTCTTCGTGAAAAAGATCGGTTATTTTAAACGAAATTGAAAAAACATATCATTCAAAGTATTGTCCATCGTTAGCCACTACTTTTTCCCATCTTTCGGGCAGGAGACGAATACCACGTCGGAAGAACGCCTCGTCTTTAGATGCAATCCACGAATCGACCCATTTTTTGCAATCTTCATAAGAAGTGAGCTTCTGCCCAGACAGGCCATGACTCATCGATCGAAACAAGTGGTAATCAGAAGGAGCAATATCTGGAGAATACGGCGGGTGGGGTAGGACTTCCCATTTGAGCGTTTCCAAGTATGTTTTGACCGGTTTTGCGACGTGCGGACGAGCATTGTCGTGCTGCAAAATCACTTTGTCGTGTCTTTCAAAGTATTCCGGCCGTTTTTCCTTCAATGCACGGCTCAAGCGCATCAATTGTAGTCGGTATCGATCCCCAGTGATGGTTTCATTCGGTTTGAGCAGCTCATAGTAGATCACACCCTTATGATTCCACCAAATACAGAGCATGAACTTGGATCCATGGGTATTTGGTTTCGCCGCCGGTGTTGATGGTTGGCCGGGCTTAACCCATGACTTTCTGCGCTTGGGATTGTCGTAATTGATCCACTTTTCATCGCCCGTGACAATTTGATGCAAAAATCTCTTCCTTTTCTCCCGTTGAAGCAGCAGTTCACAGGTAGAAAAACGCCTTTCAACGTCCCTCGGTTTCAATTCGTATGGGACCCAATTTTCTTGCTTTTGGATCATTCCCATGGCTTTAAGGCGTTTTCCTACCGTTGACAAGTCAATTCCCAACGATTCAGACAATTCTTGAAATGTTTGACATGGGTCTTCATTAAGCAATGCCTCCAATTCTTCATCGTCGAACTTTTTCGGCTGTCCAGGTCGTTCCTTGTCTTCCGAGTCGAAATCACCGCTTTTAAAACGTGCAAACCACTTCCGACACGTTTGCTCAGCTTGTTGAGCATGGTCACCATAAACTTCCACTAAAATACGATGACTTTCGGCAGCACTTTTTTTATGTTAAAGTAATGAAGTAAAACTCCCCGCAAAAACAATTTATCCGGCACGAAATTCGACATATTCGTAAAATACAAAGTTGTGTTGTTATTTACGCTTCAACCAAATGACATACTGAAACTGACGCCTAAGGACAGTTGTTTTACGGGGAATATTTGGTTAAAGGGAACAGTGGAAGAATGTACTACCTACGCCATCTCTTGTAAAACGCTACGAATTAATTCCAACACCTAATACTTTAATATTAATATAAATGAATGCTAATGGTTCAGGCCATCAGTTTGCAATACAATAAATACATATTACATAATGGCCTGACTTAATGAAAAGAGGCAGGGTTTTTCCGTACCTTTGAATAGCTTAATTTCGAAACCGGAATTACTCTGATGATAATGTTATTTTAATACATTGGAATAAATATAATTAGTGCGCTTCAACAATTGTTTGGAATTCTTTTCTTCCCACGGTTGTTGATATTTATTTCACGTACCACAAAACAATCAAAAATGTTACTATTTTAGAAATATCAATTATAGGAACTCACCTAATATGAAATTCTAAGTTTTAATGTGTTCACTGTCACAGTTTTGAAACGAATACTTAAGGGGACCCGGTGGTCTAGCGGCCTAAAATTTAAGCTATTTTAAAAATTTTTTTTCTATATGAGGGTAATGAATAATGCTTTCAATTTTTTTTACACTTATTTTATTACTAATAAACTACACAAAAATGAAAATTAAGACAAAAAAAAATTTTTTTTAAATTAGAAAAATGATGCTGAAGTCTCCCTCTCTAAAAAAATGGAATTGCGTGGTGAATGATGATTTATCTCTCCCTCTGATCTGAAATAAAACAATTGACGAATTTTTAATTAGTATAAGTATAGCTATCGCAGGAAGTAGAATAAAAAAAAATTGACAAAATGGCGCGTAGTCAAAAGTACAAGTTTGAAAACGACCAGTATTTTTGAATGTTTTGTTAATAAAAAAAATATAAATATTTTACGGAAACTATTAGTTCCGTAAAATATTTATTGTAGAACTATTCAGAATAACATATTAAAATTTCAGACAAATCGGTCAAGTAGTTTTTTTTTTCTGGCCCCCGCAAGACGAAAAAAAGTAGTTTCGAGATAAACGCGTTTAAAGTTTCAACTGCTCCACTTATTCTTCTACCTACCTGACCTTCTAATGGGCTGTAGATCCTGAAATACTCTGAATTTCGTCATCAAATTTTAACAGAATATTTTTAAGATACTATACTTTCGAAAAAAAAATCGATTTTGCGAAAATTCTAGATCACCGGGTCCCCTTAAATGTACGAGTACGAGTGTCGCACAACTTACACATAATTTTACCTCATTGCACCAATTTTATTGTAAATACAAAAATGAATAATTTTTTCTTAGATAAAAATGATACAATATCAGACTATTTGTAAACTGATTATTTATCATAATGACATTTATGTCATTCAATCATTATTTACAACTTTTTCTTGACTTTTCAAGTATCAATTATTATGTACGAGTACGACTGTGCAACTTTATATATATATATATATATATATATATATATAATATATATATATATATATATATATATATATATATATATATATATATATAATAATAATAATAATAATTCAAAACTGTTTCAATGAAAATTAATTCATGTGAACACAAATCGATTTTAAATTATTATATTCAATATCAAATTTGAAACAACTAAAAGTTTTAATTTATTTTACATTAGGTTGAGGAATCATAGAAACGAACTTTTGTATCAAACATTTAAATTATAAATAACTTTTGTTACAAGCGTCCTTATTGACAAAGGGTTAATTGATTGCGAATTTATTGAAATTCCGGTAACAAATAACTGTACAAACTTTTATTAATGATTTTACTACATATAACTTGAAATTGTTTATATTTAATCAATGTTTCGCTTACACAGTTTTCTGTAACAGTTTATCACAGTTTGCTGTTCGGTTTACACAGTTTTGTAATAATATTTTTTTATCAACAATACAAGCAAAATAATATGCTTTAATTGGTATGTACGAAAATATTTTTTTTATTTTAAAAGAATGAGTAATTTGTAGCCTTTTATTTTATAAAACATAATGTACGTAAATTTAAATATTTGGACTTTTTTTTAGAAAAATTTCCCAAAATTAATATGTGCAGTATTATACTCGATTTTATATACGAATTATGTATACAAAGTGGACTTTTGTGAATAAATATTTGTGAACTAATTATTGAATAGATTAGTAATTAGATTTACAAGGGGAGGATAAGTTCTACAGAGGATAAGTTCTTGGAAATTGAGTTTGGGACCAAACTTCGTGTAGTGGTAGGGTACCCCAAAGATATTACTATAGTAACGTACTAGCTCGCACTATCCAGCCATTTTCGAGAAAAAAGGCTCTATGTTTTCCGCAGCGGTTTATGAGAGAAAGATTTTCACCCGTTGTCAACTAGTTTGATAGCTAGGTGGAAACGCGCCGCCTCCAATGGCGTACAAACTAATTCGGTGCCTTTAACCCTTTCCTACCGACCACTAGAAATATTTAAAAATTCTAACATTTTAACCTAAAAATACATTTGAAGTGTTTGAAAGGAAACATATATTTTTTCAGATTTTTATTAGAACTGCAGGTATCATTTTTAAGACCTAAACTAGTTTGTACCGACAGGAACTTCATGTATCGCAGTTCTTAGATAATTGTTAGGAAATCTTATTAAAAATAATTCGAATTAAAAGTGTCAAACGTATTAAAATTACATATTAGCCTCATGATACTCAGAAAACAATTTTTTCATCATTCAAACACAAAATAACATTGCAATGAGAACATTTCGAATTGGGCTTAGACTGTATTTTCTTCATGCTGCATACTTCACACCTTACTCTATTTTCTACAAATATTGGCAAATGAACACTTCGGTTTCACAGTTTTATATTATCTCTCAGTATTGGATAATTTGATTTCTGCTGATTTGATCAACTAGAGTTTGGGGCATTCTCTCTAGATATCCTTTTCTTCTGACCAGCACACTGTACAGTCATCAATCCTTGTGCAACCGACCTTCTGAAATCCTTTACCGTGTTTTTTTTTTCAAATATAATCCCGTGCACAATATAGACATTGACAAATGCTATATCCACCGCGCCCCAAAAAAGTCTATGTCATTATTTTGGTGATTCCTGATACACGCAGTATAATGCTCTCACTGGTCAGCGGTATCCACCTCTCCCATAAATTGATTGTAATCCTTGACTGCTGTTGGGCAGGTAACCGTTGACATGGAACAATATTTTTCTTTATAGGAAACAGTAACTTTCTTCATTTCCATGCAAATTAGGTAATGAATGTACTGCCTTGTTATCTTTCTACTTCCAATATCCTATATCTAGGCTTGAAAATCTATAGTCATAATTTCCTCTTTTCAGTTTGGAGTCAGCTTCTATGTTATTAAGAAGCCCCTTATGATTCGGATGCATAAGTCTCCTCAGTCTTTAATTTCTCGATCAGTTGTCAACATACACAACTTTATCCTTTCCCCATTCGTCTTCAGTCAAATCCAGAACCACTCTTTCTCCTAGTAAATAATCAGAAAACTTTTTGCTCAATTCTTCATCTTTCCCCTGATATGTTTTTTTGATAAATTCTTCTTGAACGGTCAAACACTACAATATATACCTCCTTTTTATAGGTTTCATAGGTAGATATTACTTTAGTACAGATCTGCTCTTGAATTTTATCATGGATTCGTCAAAACTAAATTTCTTTGGTTTCTTAAAATGTTCTGTTTATCTCATCTAGTATAGATCTTATCTTGTATAGTTTATCTTTTTACTCTTCTTTATTTTATCTTCACATACTTTTCACCAACATATAATAAAAATATAAACCAAAAGTTACTGACGGTACTTCTAAGTCATCTCCAAACTTCTTAATATTTCAGTAGTGAAAACTTACAAACACACAATGTACATGCTAGGATTGTATTATAAATGAAACAGGCTATCTACGAAATAAAAAAATAAACATTTAACCAACAAATTCTGTTTTTAAAAAAAACATCGGAAAATCACACAAATCGCTCTCACCGACTCACTGTCAAGTTCTGGCTTAAAAGATGTGCTGATTGGTTGATTCCTCTCGTTTTTCAAATTATGTGCCGTAATTAGCTACCTCAACGATACGAAAATGGATTTCTAGTATTCAAACGTTGATGCGTGATCTCGTATCGAAAATATTTGGCCGAAAATATTGTTGGACAAATTTATATCGTCAGATAGGAAAGCGTGAAAGTGAATCATTCACAACTCTGTTTTAAATTGAAATGTTTTTTCGTCATTTTAGGATTTTGAGATGCTAACTTTAACATTTTAACCCTTAAAGGTCCACAAGTATTTGAAGTTTGCTTACCGCTAGGTCCAAGCAATTTTTATACGAAGAAAAATTATCCGCTAAGGATTTTTATATCTGGTATAAAGAAAAAAATATTTATTTTTGTGAAAATACAGATCACGAATCGAAATGAATCAACTAAAAGGAACCGACGTAGCACTTAACGTGTTAAATGAAAATATAATAACAATAACAATGATGAAAATGATAAAATGATTTTTTTTGCCGTATTGTATACGGCATTCGACCTAATAAGTAAAAGTGCAATGAGGCGTATATTGCGGCATTAGTGCACTAAGGGTTAAAACACTGTATCTCTTAGGCAAACAGTTGACATAATATCACAAAATAATAGTGAAGACGATGACGTTCGAAATGTAAAATGTTAGGAATTGCATACTTTTCGCGTTTCAGTTGGAAAAAAAATGCCGCCAAGGCCACGGAACTGATTTGTTTAGCTTTAGGGGAAGATGCTGTGACCGATAAAAGATGCAAAAAATTGTTTCAAACCAAAATCAACACTCCGAAGCCTTTAAAACATTTTTTTGCATGTTTCATGCGTCACAGCATCTTCCCCTAAAGCTAAACAAATCATTTCCGTGGCCTTGGTAGAATTTTTTTGGGTGATGAGTACGTGCGTTTCGTTGAAGGCTTGTCAAGTTCAGGAACCATTTTTGTTTAATTTGATAACGGGAGACGAAAAGTGAATATTATACAGTAATAATAAACGGAAAAAAATTATATGGATCCTGGAAAAACTTCTCAAAATTGAGAAAACAAGTCTTACCAATAAAAAAATAATGCTTTGTGTCTGGTGGGATTCTCATGAGGCAATTTATTTATGAAACTTCTAAAATCCGGAAAAACTGTGACTGCAGATATATATATATATATATATATATATATATATATATATATATATATATATTAGGTTGACCCATATTTGGTGTCAGCGATTTATAACAGGTGGGCTGAAAAGTTCGTAGGCTTGAATAGAAAAAAAATTTTTTTTGATAGAATTTGATTTTATTATTCAATATAGTTCCCTTCGAGGGCGATACAACGATTATAGCGGTCATACAATTTTTCGATACCATTTTTATAATACGATTTGTCTTTAGCCTCAAAATACGGTTGATTTTTCTACGGTTGATTCTCTACGGTTGATTTTCCTGGTGCAGAGTCCGAATAATGTTTATTAAGCCAAGCCTTGGTTTCAACAGTATTTTTTTTCGCCAAAAAGCAATGCTTTATTAACACACGAAATTCCTTTTTATCCATTTTTTCAAGGTAACAAAAGTTCTTTCACTAAAAATGCTATAACTCAGATACTAATAGTGCAACAGCTGTCAAATTTATACACGCGTCTTTTGAAGGTCAGGGCTAACTAAAAATCATATGGATTTGATACTAGTAGCGCCATTTATGTGTCAGCCTACGAACTTTTTAGCCCACCTGTTACTTCATCATTTTTGACTTAATAGTAGTTTTAATATTTTAAGAGAAGAAATTCCAAAATGTATTCATTTCTCTTGTAGACGTTCCGGAACTGACATTTCAGTAGGTATTGTCAACAGCTTGACAAACAGAATGAGGCAATACGAGAAACACGACCGCAATTAGCTAGAAGAGGTGTAGCATAGTGTTGCAGCATGACAATGCACGGCCACACAAAGCTTTCATCGCGGGAAAAAAATTCTGACCTGAATTTGAAAGTTATTCCACATCCACCTTATTCCCCACGTCTTGACCTTTCTGATTTCCATCCGTTACGGTCCTTAAAGCAGCCTCGATAAAAAAAATCCAAACACACAAAGAAGTGAATTCCTTCCTAGTATCATTATTCAGATCAAAATCATCATAATTTTACAAAAAGTGGTTGAAAGTTGGAATATAGTTATAAAAAGGAATATAGTTATAGTTATAAATATAGTTATAATAGGCCGGAAGGAAAACAATTGCGGTTTTTGTTATAAATTTGTAAGTAATTAAACATTAAATTTATAATATATAAAAAAATAGTTTCATTTTACTTATTATCACTGATGACAAATATGGGACAACCTAATATATATATACATATATAAAACTAATAACTTTCTAATATAGATATAGTGTATAACGTATCGGTTTCAAATATAAAACTAGTAATATAATATAAACAACTTCAAAATACTGACATGTAAACATTACCTCTTTGTACTACACGTTCATCTGAAATACCTCTACATTTTATTAAACATCACTCAATTCAAATATTCCTGTCAGTTTATGTGACTTGCGATAAGTACTCTTTGTCAAAATAAGCAAAGGCTACGATGATGTGTGGAGAGCAAAGCATGTCAAAGTAATCCGATAGGCTGACGATCAGATTTGTATGGAATCCTTTTGAACAAGTTTCCAATTGAAAAAATCGTCAAGTAGAAATTGTGATGGTAATCCGACAATGCGCGAATATAAATATATATATATATATATATATATATATATATATATATATATATATATATATATATTGACATGTGTCAGTTAAAGGGAACTCAAATATATATATATATATATATATATATGCAAAAAATTATCGAATTTATATGCACTGAAGAGTTTTCCACATAATATGAATTTATTAAACAATTCCATCTAAAATAAGTCATGTTTTTAATAATTTTATTGACCTTTCGCTTTCTGTGATGTAACATTAAGTTTACTAGTACCTTAACGGTCGAGAGCTTTTTTTGTAATACTCGCCCATAAGACAGCCGAAAATTAGGTGAAAGCTTATAAAACGTTTATAAGAATGAAAAATTAAATAACACATTTTAACTGGTTTATTTAGACATAAATTCAAGATATTTAGTTGATAAATTCTTTACATGTCCCCGTATTGGGCCCTTTCGTTTTCTATGGCATAAGTGTGATGTCCTTTCGACTGTTAAGGGTTAATATTTCAGAAAATATACTCCTCTTTTAAGCACTTAAAAATACTGAATGATCCAAATGTATCTATTAGGCCGGTAGGAAAATAATTGCGGTTTTTGTTACGAATTTGTAAGTTATAAACCGCAATTATTTTTCTAGCGACCTAATATTTAAAAAAAAGTTTCGGATAATTTTATGGAAAAAATGTGTAGAGATTTTGTATTAAATTATTATTAACGATGACACCCGAAATTATACGAAAGACTATGATTTTTTTCCACGAATTTTAAGAAAGTGTGAATCATGTTATAAAGTGTCTTCATTTCTATAATACCTCGGGGTTAGGTGTTTCCCTGAAACCAACCTTCTTCTTCTTATTGTGTTTTGTGTGGGTCGGACCTTTACTTTTCAACAGGACTTATAAACTTATAAACTCAAATATATCTACTTTTCAACAGGAGCTAGAATAACTAAAGATTTTTTTACAAAAAATGAAGTAGATGTATTTGAATAGCCATCGATCTCGCCCGATCTTAATCCTATTGAACATTTATTGGACGAATTGGATCGCAGGATCACCACATCTTCAATACTCAACAGTACTCAATGTAAAGACAATTTTGGAAACGTGGTCCAGTTTACCTCTCAGTGCTTTATGAAACCTGGTAAAATCAATGTCTAGAAGGCCTAACGCTGTTCTACGGAATAATGGCGGTTATACAAAATATTAAAAATGAAAAAAAAAGTATTGTGATTTTTTTACATTATTTTCTCTGTGATTTCCAACTAACTTTTGGTACTAGACCTAGAAGTAGTTTTTGTATAATTTATGATTCGTTTGAAGCATGATTGCTAATTCCTTATCAAAATGACTATTATTAAGTAAGGTTTAATAAACAGTGTTTCACTTGGAATTATTTTTATTTTTCGCACAATTTTTCATTTTTTATGTTATTTTTTTCATTTCAACTGACTTTTGGAAGGCACTGTATATAACGATATTGAGCGAATATATGCGATACGAGCGAAGAGGTCAAGGAACCACCCGGGTGTCGGTGAAAGTAACGAGTTGAGGCCAGAACCCCCTGGTAATTAAAAAAATGGAGTTTGCATTATTTTTAGAGGAAATAGGTTTGTCTTTAAAAATAAATAATTATTTAATCATCATAAATTATGCTTACAATATGATTTATTTATTTATTATTTATTTATAATTATAAATGCATTTTTCAGTCAGTTCACAAATCACAAAAAAATCAGACCAAAAATGTTTAATAATTGATTACTGTCTGATTACTGAATTGTTGCTTTTGTGCATTTCAATAAAAATAGTATCATTTTCAGAACGCTAATGTCTAGAAAAAATACATTTTTCTGTACTTTATTACTCTGAACATGATGTTCTAGCGGGTCTAATGTGCTAATATAAACACTGAGGTGAAGGTAGAATTAACCTGACCCTAATTTTAAATAAAAGCAATCCCGGTTGGACGTCGAGGTTGCTTCAAATTGAGCAGCACAGTGAGCAACTTTCAGTTTTTTCTCATATCTTTATCTAACAATTAGCCTCAGTTGTGTTTGATGACCTTTTTGTTCATGTTTCATGAGTTAAGGGTTTCTCAAATAACAACCTGTATACCAAATGGTTGCATATTTCAGTTAACCAAGATAACAGTGTTGTTTCATTGTTGTAACTAGCATCAGGTAAATAATTTTAATTAATTTAGTTACATTAAATATTATTATAATTTAGTCTGATTCTTAATATGCTATTAGATGAATAAAGTTTTTGATTTTTTTCTTCTAATTATCACATCTCTTTTATCAGAACAATATGAAAATATAGTTGTATATAGGTATATATTGTAAAATTGGTCAGGTGAATTCAAATTGTATCAAGTTATCAAACAAGTATACTCAACTTATATTAATAAATTTTCTTTGATTTTAATGTTATGTGTGTAATAAAATTTAAGAAAGTTGAGTTACAAATTTACTCTTAGTTTTCTTCATATATTTGTATATTTTAAATGTACTATTTATTTTTTTCTTTTCTATAAAGATTGATAAGGTTTTTTATAAATATAATTAACCATTTTATTTGTGAATACAAATTTATAACATTTTGCTATTTTCCTCTCTCTCTCTCTCTCACTATATATATATATATACATATATATATATATATATATATATATATATATATATATATATATACATTTATATATATATCATATATACATATATGTATATGTATGTATATGTATGTATATGTATGTATATGTATGTATGTATATATATATATATATATATATATATATATATATATATATATATATATATATATATATATGTATATATATGTATGTATATATGTATATATATATATATATATATATATATATATATATATTTGTATATATATATATATATATATATATATATATATATATATATATTTGTATATATATATATATATATTTGTATATATATATATATATATCTAAATAAAATGTGTTTTAGATGACTACACTAAAATGTCATGAAAAAGGAATAACTGGTTTGTGTTTTTCTATATACAATGAAATAAAAGTAAGTTTTTTTACTGCTGCTTTATTATTTACTTTAATAAATTACATATTCATATAAAAATTATATAACAAGTATACAGTAATTATATAAATTCATTAAAAAAGACATAACATCCATTTATGATAAAAAATGAAAGTAATATAAGTGTTTTCGAAAAAAACATTATTCACATTTAATAAAATATAAAGAGTATATACATATTGTTAATGTTGAAATTAGGTTATAGTTGTCATTTTATTGTCGAACAGCCATTTTCTATTTTGAGGTTAGGATATCGTTTGAATAAAAACTTATAAAAGTTTTATATTAGTGAGAGGAGAAAGGCAGTTGTCGTTTTTTATTTATTTTCTTGTGCAGGAAACCAAGTTTGACATGCTTCACTTGCTATTTCACACATTGCTGATAGTGCCTTGCCAGTAGTGTCATATTCTATGGAAATACAAACAAATATATCAGTCGAAGAAAAACCTTCTTGTGAAAGTTTCATACCTGTCGATGTACCTCGCTTTCCGAAAATGGATCCATTGAATGGAGGTTTTCGATATGTTGCTTCTGTCAAACTGGCAAAAGTAAAGACCAGAGCAATTACAACTACACAAATGATGAATTTGAACTGCATTTTTATTTTGATATCTATAAATAAATATTTTGAAAATATAACAGATGGTTTATATATATATATATATATATATATATATATATATATATATATATATATATATATTTATATTTATATTTACTTATATATTATAATAATACCTTTTGTAGATGTTGCTGTATTGAAAACTGTTCTGTTTCTGATATTTTTCTCAATAACATGCTGCTCTTATATACTAAAATTTTCACACCATATGAGTACAAATATGAACCTTATTTAAAGAATACATATAGCTTTTACATAGTCAATATATGTTTTAGTTTGGAAAATCTTATTCAATAAAAATTTTCCTACAAGCCGGAAAGAGAAAATACGTAACAGCATATAATAGTGGGTATTAAACTGTTTCATTATGTTTCAGTTATAACTGAAGAGGATACGATACAGTATGCTTTTTATTCATGGGAGAAAAGTAACGAAGATGTGTATACAATAAAAAGAACTATAAATTATGGCTTTTTCCATACATCCTTCTTTTATAAAATGTTTATTACTGAAATGAAAATAAAAATGAGTATCGTTCATAAGTAAGTTATCATTCATTCAGTTTCCAAAAATGTATTTTTTTGATATAGGAACTATTAATGTTTCAATATGTTTCAATAAATTAAATTATAAATATTGTAAATTTTAAATCAATACATATTTAATATAAATTTTTATAAAATAACTTAATTAATTTTGTTAATATTTTTATAAATTACAAAAAGTAATTACATTACAATTCAATGATTTTTTTTAAAAAAAATAAGGAATGTCATTCATGTGTGAGTTTTTTCAAATAATCAAAAATAAATCAATGATTATTAATTAAAACTTCAATATCTCCAGGGATGAAATATTGAGTAAAAATAGAAATGTATTTAAAAATTGAAATTACTTAATATTTTTAAAAATTTAATTATGTATACATATACATACATACATATGTGTGTATATATATATATACACATACACATATGACTTAATTTTAAATTGTATGTATATGGAATTCAAATAAGATCGTATAGAAAATTTCTATAAAACTATAAAATGTCATTATTTATATTGAAGATATAATTTTATATTAATGTTTTAATTTTAATTTTTATAAAAACTTTTTTGTAATTGTTTTTGTTGAGTGTTTTAAAGATTTGATTTATATTTTTTGTATACTTTTCTAGTTTTAACTTTTTTGTGTGACATTTTTCAACATATTTGACACTGAAAAAAAAACTATCAAAATATATTTTTAAAAATTTATCAAAATCAATGATAGAAATTATAAGTTTCACAAATAAATTTCTCACGTCCTCCACACATGATAAATATTTTTTAATCAGATACATTTTTTATAGTTTATGGGGGATGAGTGAAAATTCATTTATGAAAATGAGTTTTGTTAGAGTACCAAATCTGTATTGTGAGTAATTACCAGCAATAGCAATTTATTTTTAAGATACTGTCTTTTAGATTTCTATACATTTAAAATAAACTACACTGATATTAAATTTCAATATTAAGGAAAAAAAAACAGACCTGATTTGAAATTATAAATATTTTGTTTATTTTAGAGACGACATATAACATTTTCAATTATTTTCAAGTGAAATACTATAAACAAAAACAGTGGATTAAAAGAAAATAAATATTTTAATAGCAAAAACTAAATGTATTTTGGGTTTAAAAAGAAAATTATATTAACGTCAGTTAAAGTGGAATTCTTTTCTGACAAATATATATGTATATATCTAAATATGTATATTTTTGGTGTTGGTCAAAAGAGCTAAAAGTTGAATATTCACAATTTTGACTTATGCAAACAATAAATACAGATTTCTATTTTCTTTCATGCTGCACAAAAGAATAAAATCAAGTATTTATGCAGTGACAAATTTCTAATCAATTAATTAGTATTAATTTTAAATAGTGACTTCAAATAAGTAAATTTACAAGAACTAAAGCAAATTTATTTTATTTCGTGCATGATTTTGTTTTTTTAATATAAGTATTTTTTACAATTACCAAAGATATATTGAAAAGTAAGGAAAAGGTATTGTTGTAATGGTTGATTAATAAATTTATTTAACAAAGATATATATATATATATATACATTGTATATTGACATTCTAACGAGATGTAAGTAAAAATCAATATGTTTAGTATTTTGTAAAACTATTACATTCTTTATAGACTGAAAACTACAATATCATTTTCTATCAAACAATAATTGAAAAACTTCATACATAACCAATAAATTATTAATATAAAAAAATAATAAGACATGTCTATTCATATGACTGTATTGCTTCATCTAATAGCAAAGTGTAAACTTATTTTATAGCATATTGGAAATGCTTCTATATCAAAAATGTATTGCATATGGAACCTGACAATCCACTTACTGCCACAGAATTCAATTATTTATTCCATTTAGGGGTAAGATTGGACAGCAGTGCTGTTAGGTGTTGGTCGTATTGACCACATAACATTATTATCAGTGTCATAATTTGTTTGTATATGGGTCATATTAATATGAACTTAAATATCTGTTAACATTGTTAATTTGATTTATAGATCAAATTATATGATATTCACATATATGTATTATAATACAAATAATTAAGATGTATAATAATTAAGATATTGTTTAAAAAATTAATATATAAAGCCAATATCTGCATAAAAACAAACACACATATGTATATATATATATATATATATATAATTGATCACATGTATTTGTTCAGATCTTATTTTTATATTAATTAAAAAAATATTTCTAATATGTTTTTATCACAAAAATGTATAGAGAAAACTAAAATTTGTAATTTTTTTGAAAAATGTTATTTATAAATAAGGAAAATATGTATTCTAGTTTGAATTATGTTACTTTAATATGTAATTAGGCATATATTGGTCTAAGAATATGTTTATACAATTATAATATATAATGGATTGTTATGAAATATATACAAAATTTCTTTAAATAATATAATTATACGACTTATATAATAGGAGCACAAAGAATGAAAAGGTTGATTGTTACATAATTTTAATTTCAAGTACTTATGTGATTATTTCATACTTTTGTAATTACTATCATAATTTCATGGGTTACTTTAAAATGTTTAATGCATCTTATTTACTTTATATAAATATTACAAACAGTTATACATTTTACAATGGTACTAAAAATATAACATTGGTTACATAAGTGATACGATTTAGGCTTCCACATGAAAGTATTTAAAAAAACACAAAAATTAAAAACACCATGTTATCCTCCATGTAATATTTTAGTTCAATTGTATTTTAATATTGAATTGAACTAAAATACTAAATAAAAGATAACATCACTTTTTTTAACCTCTGTGTCTGTTTTTAATAATTCCATATGGAAGCCTAAGTTGAATAATGTTATATATGAATGTTTACATATATAAATATAAGTGTGTGTATATGTTTATATACATATATATATATATATATATATATATATATATATATATATATATATATTATTATTATTATTATTACATTACTTTGTTTCTTCAAGGAGACTGAATCTAAAAAAATAAATAGAGATTTATATGTTCTGGAATCTAATTAGCTAACAAAGAAAAATAAAAGGAAGTAAATTTATTTGGTAAAAAAAGTGAAAGTAATTTTATTTATTAATGAAAATTATCTATTTTACAAATTTTTCTTTTCTCCACAATCAAAAAACCAAAAAATTCTCATCACAAATGTTTAATAATTGAATATTAAACATTTTTTATTGTTGCTTATATTCACATTCATGGTATTACGATACGGAAAAATTGTTTTTTCTGTACCTTAACGCACTAGAGATGACGGCTTCATCGTAAAAATCACATGGCGAATACAATATTTATTTCATATATGAAAAAATAGATGAATGGAAGCCAAATAACTATAAGTAATACTTGTAATGGATGGAAACATGCATTTTCAAACTGGGTTTATTTCCATAAATAACCTTAAATAAAAAATTGAAATTGAAATGGATTCATAAACTGTTTATTAAGATGTTATTTGTTAATAAGTGTATTCTGTGGTGGAGCGGAACATTTATTTGTAAAAGCGAATTTATCCAAAAACTATATTGTGACAAAATAATTTTTTTCACACTAAAAATAACAAAAGAAAATTCTAGTCTAAAACGTTTATAAATTATTAATATTAAATTTTGATCGTAACTTATGCACATTTTGATAGGAATGTCATCATCTTCAGAGTGCCAAGCTATAGAACAGTTTTATGACTACGTTGTGAAAAATAACTAATTGAAAAAAAGTTGTTTAAGTATATATAATAATTGGTATGAATATATATATGAATAATTTTCATATTAAATACATTTTCATTACCATTTTTTTTAAGATTGTAATATATTTTATGCACTATAGTTCTTTCATTAATTGTGATAAGAGTATTAACAATAGCTTATGTACCTTTTATACATTGGTATTTGTATTTAACATATTTTTGATAAGTATTTTAAAGATATATACAGAAGTGTTAAAATTTGTAATTAATTGTATCTTGTTATATGATAACCATTGTATTTCATAAGGGTGCTGTGAAATCTAAGAACAGTTATATATATATATACACAAAAGGGGGTTTTGTCCCCGGCTCGCTGTATTCCCCAATCAATGAGCTCGCTGCGCTCGCCCCCTTATCAATTATAAGTATGTACATGTAACTGAATAGAACAATAAATGTGTTCTGTAAAACTCATTATGTCTATATAATTATTATCACAGGTATATCACATTGTAGTTGTTTTATATATATTTTAGTATGTCGATATAAATATCGCAGATAGATTCTTTTTTGCTATGTTGTAGTTTTTTGTGGATAAGTTTGATTTTATATATATATATATATATATATATATGTGTGTGTGTGTACATATATATGTATGTATGTGTGTATATATATATATATAATATAAGCATAATCCAAAAGCACAAAAGTGCAGAGTAGTTTAGCAGTAAAAGTAGAATAATTGGATTGACATCTACCTGTTATATGAATAAACAAAATAATTTACATGACGGTTTTGATCTTAACTATCATCCCTTCCACCAGAGATTCATATATATGTATATATACATATGATATCCTCTTTGCTTCCACGATCCCTTTTGGCATTTCACTGAAACAGTAATTTAAAATGGCGTTTTCTTGATGAAAGCACAGCGAGCTGTGGTCTAAACGTCGTATCGTAGGACAATTAAATCACGAAAAATGGACGACATAAGAAATAAGTGACGTGAAAAGTGTATGACGTCGTTGAGTGAAAATGCGTCGGACTAGAAATGTGTTCCTCGTGTGTGAAAAGTGGATTATTTTGTGCGCTGCCTTACTGTTTACATTACTAGTACAAGGTATGTAGTAGGCCGCATATATATATAACCGAATGGTTTTTCAATTGTAATTTTCTTATCTATTATTATTATTTCTGTATATTTTTTTCACATATATCAGTTGGTATTTAGTTAAATTTTAGTTATGAAAAAGTCTTGAAGTCTTTATGTTACCTCTGATTTATTTTTACTACCTTTCTTACTCGAAGTTTTTGTATACATTTACATTCGACCAGCTGAGTTGTGACGCTATTGTTGTTATTTTTTTTATGTTCTCAAAGATTCTATTTATATTACTACGTTACGGATTTTAATAATTTTCTTTTTTCTTATATAATATAATTAAAATATATGTTTCAAAAAAAAAAACTTTATTTTCTTGTACGAACATATATTTACATTAGGTTTATTATGTGTTTTTCAAATTATGAAATTTATGATAATTTATCACATGTTCTAAAAATATGTTACAAGTTTAGACATCGTAAACACAGAATTTACTCATTCTGTTATATCTTTTAATTAAGTTTTTTAAAAAATTATGCTAATCGAGTCGATTAACGTACTTTTTATTTTGTTTATGTTATCTCACGAGTACATCATGTAAATGTTGTTTTATGTAAATATGAAATCCAGTATTTTAATTGTAAATCACATGAGTAAAACGTTAACACATTTATATTTTCATATTAATAATTGACTTATTTGATAAAGTAATTTAGAGAAGATGTTATAGTTATTCAATTTTATCTATTGTAGACAGTATATGATATTGTTACTGTTTACTTATCAATTTTATGTTTTTTATCGCAGTTAAAGGCCTGTTTAGTTTATAAATGTGCAAGTTCTTTTAATATGATATTATTAATTGGCTCTTAATAAAATACTATTTATAATTAGATACTTTTGAAGTCTTTATAATATAAAATGGTATATTTATATTTTGTGTATCCCTCCTGTATATACAGAAAATGTAAATATACCATTTTAAATTATAAATATTCAAAATTTTCTTCTCGATTTGTAGATGATTAATTTTTTTGCCGCTCGGTGTGTATAAAGGTGATTCAATTTAGGCTCCCACATGAAAGTATTGAAAAAAATTGCAAAAATTAAAAAAAACATGTTATTTTGTATTTAGTATTTTAGTTCAATTTAATACTAAATTCAACTAAAATATTAAATAAAAAAATAACATGATTTTTATTAATTTTTGGGATTTTTTCAATACTTTCATGTGGGAGCCTAAATTGAATCACCTATATATATATATATATATATATATATATATATATATATATATATATATATATATATATATATATATATATATATATGTCGTTTTAGTCCAAATAAATCAATTAAGTTAATGTAAAAAAATAAATCTGATTTATTTTCAAAATCAATCTTAAAATGTAACTTAGGCAACTAATAATGTGTATGTTTGTTATTATAATGCCGAAGATTTCAGAAATTGAGCTTTATTACTTTTTGAGTATGTATGTCAGTTCCCATTTTATTCAAATTGTGTAAAAAAAAAACCTCTTTACCGTCGTCATATTTAAATATGATTGAAGATATGTGTGGATTTATTTTAAAGAACATTTTGTTAACTGTATTTTTTTTAATAAGGGGGATTTGGAAAGAGGTGTACAAGAATAGCGATAAAAAATTAAACCATCATTCTCAAAAATTGGTTTCATCTATCGTATGCATATTGATAGCTGTTCAAAGAAGTACGGGTCGCTACGAAATATTAAGTAATAAAGAAGTTTTCCTTTTTCAAAGTTTCTGTATAAAATACATTTGTTTAAAAGTTGTTAGTATTAGAGCAGTTAAACGAACTAGCAGAATTTCATTTCGAGTTTTATTTTCATATTTTATATTTTGAAGTTATCATAAATGAATTTAATTTAATAATAATGTAATTATAATTGTATGTTTTTTATGCTTGTGATCTTGTTGATGCGTTATCTAGATGTTTTTCATCCTTTCGGTTCGTCGGAGTTTCAGTTTTTCACTACTAGTTCCGGCACGCGTACCGTCTGTAGTATGTGTGTAATATCTAAATATTATCCGCGATGGTACAAGTGCCGCAATTAGTAGTGAAGAATAAAAACTCAAGTGATCCAAAATGACAAAGTCCAATACTTCATTAAGAATAGTAAATATTTATTTTTTGATTTAAAATTACCTGTTCTTTTTTCTATATATAATAAAACAAATTCCCGAGTTTGATTAAGGGTGGTTGGTATATATATATATATATATATATATATATATATATATATATATATATATATATATATATATACATACATAATATAGAATTTTTTTTTATGTACAACAATAAAAATGTCCGACTTTGAATTGTAGTGAATATATATATATATATACATAGTATAGAATTTTTTTCTATGTACAACAATAAAAATGTCCGACTTTGAATTGTAATGAATATATATATATATATATATATATATATACACATATACATAATATAGAATTTTTTTCTATATACAACAATAAAAATGTCTGACTTTGAATTGTAATGAATATATATATATATATATATATATATATATATATATATATATATATAGAAAGATATATTTATTATATAGTGTTTTTTCTATGTACAATAATAAAAAAAACCGACATTGAATTAAAATGACTATATATATATATATATTAAAAAAGTACTTTTTTTAAATTATTCTGTAGTTTATTACAGTTAAAAAACTTTGAATTCATAACAACGTGAATATCTTGATAAATAACAAAGCATTAGGTTGGTAGAAAAATAATTGCGGTTTATGACCTTCAAATTCACACACACACACACACACACATATATATATATATATATATATATATATATATATATATATATATTAATTTAAGTGGTTTTAAGTTTTCTTGAACTTTTGGATGGCTAATGCCTAACTTTTGTGCAAGCTCTCGAATTGTTGTGCATGGTTCTGATTCAACTAACGCCTTCAGTTACTCGTTATGAACTGAAAAAGGACACCCGAGACCTTGGAAGGCTCTCGTGCCCAGCGCGAACTTTTTGGAACCATCATTGTATCATACATTCCTTAACACTACCCATACCGAAAGCAATCGTTTAATTTATGAGTAGTTTCTTCTGCTTTTCCACCTTTAATTCAATAGCCCAATTTGAAACAAAATTAATAATAAAACCAAAGTTGATTTTACCAAAATACAGACCGAAAAATCCACTTTAAAATGATATTAATATAAATATGATGAAATGTCACACATTGAAAAAAATCAAGGTTAGAATTCAGAAAACAAAAACCGCAATTATTACAGCTCACATCTCACCCTTAGACTCACACCACCTACCAACCTAATAGTTAAAAAATAAATAATCAGCTGTAATAAAACAAAAAATAAGAGACTAAATACAGTAAACGTTCAAAATTAGAATGAAAGTATATTTAAAAAAAAGAAAGCACATATTTTTGTCACAAAGTTTATGTTTATCTGTTAACATTCTCGACCTATTATATAAAAATTAGTTTAACATACAAAATACTGATCGAAAAATTCATATTAAGATGATATTAACATGAAAATGATGAAATGACACTTTCATTGAAAAAAAATGTTAGATTTCAGAAAACAAAAACCGCAATTATTTTCCTACCAACCTAAAAGTTTGAAAAAGAATAAAGGAATTAATAGTTCAGTATTTAAATAACTTCATAAACTTATAGACTTTTGTGACAATACAATGAAAATTAAATCGATACACTTTAATATTTCGGAATGATTTGTAATTTCTTATTTCTAAGCAAAAACAATTCTTTAGTATACCAAGTACATAATATCTGTTTCTATCTCTCTCTCTCTCTCTCTCTATATATATATATATATATGTGTATATATATATATATATATATACAGATGTAATTTACTCGCAAAAGATTCACAAAATATGTTATCTTGCATCAAATTGAAAGTTAAACGCGGGTATGTAATTTGAAGTCTGATTGTATGTCTAGAATGTGTTGAAAGAAGTAAAGTTTCGTTTGCTGAAATAATATTTCCGTGAAGTGTCGTGCAAAAGAATGAATTTTGTAAAGAAGTAAACATTTAACATTTTTTTTTCTAAAATGTAATCAAATTTATTCACAAATTCCATTGCAAGAAAAACGAATAAAGTTAATTCTTTTTTATTATACTTATATATGTATATGTGTGTGTGTATATTTATAAACACAAAGTTATAATGGATGTCTAGTAAAAAATATGATTTTTTTTAATTTCTCTATTTTAAAATTTTGTTGTAACATTTGATAATAATGTATAGGCGATACAATACCGAAAAAAGTATCTAAAATTCAAAAAGAAATTGTAAATGGCGTATATGAGTGGTGTCAAACACGCGGTCCGCGACCTAAAGTTTGAAGTTGGTTTTATTAAAACAAAAAATTGATTTTAAAAAAATATAAAATACATTTTTAAAACATTGCAACTTATAGAAGTATATTGTAACGAACACCGTTTTATGGTTAATTCCGATTTAGTTCATTTTCCTGCTTGCAAAAATTATTAAGAATTATATTACGGTTGCGATTTTAAGAAATATGTTTCAAATATTCAATAATTATTATTTGATTTTGAAAATCGATTTGAAGGATTTCAAGGCATGTGAAAATTACTTTTTTATTATTTAATGTTTAACACTGAAGAAGCAAAAAGTAATATCCAAATGGAATTGATTGAAATTCAGTGCAACAAGGTTTTAAAAGAAAACTATAATGAATTTAGTGTTCCAAAATATGTGAAATGTCCATGTTTTCATCAAGAATTTTGGTAATGTTTGGTAGTACATACCTATGTGAACAATTATTTTCCCTTTTAATCTTTTCGCCATTAACGAGACCTATGTGTCCCATAAAATTTTCAAAAAATACTAACGGAAATTGAATAGATTACTTAAGACTAACTCAAAAGATTATCAAACGAAACAAAAGTTTTATACCTAAAAATATTTAATCCATTGTGAAAGGGTTAAAGAATAATAAGACTTTACACAGGTCAAGATTGACAAATGAACGTTTAACGTCAATATTAAAAATATCATTATCACAAAAAATTACACCCGATACTGACAAAGTATTTTTTGCCAGAAGATGTGAAGTTTCTAGTAAAAATATGTTTTTTTTTTATCTTCTCTAATTTAAAATTTTGTTGTAACATTTGATAATAATATCTAAAATTAATGTATTTTTTTAATTTTTATAAATTCATTGAAGAAAAATAAATGTAAAATTTAAATGAGTTATTTTCGAATATAAATAAAATACCTTTTTTCGCTTGCTAAATTTTTTTTTGGTGTGACTTTTTATCTGCGGCTCGCAGACTCTTTTAAACTAATTTGCTGATCCGTGTTCATATATGAGTTTGGTACCCCACTGGCGTATATGATGATTGATGTCCTGAACTTGTATTTAAGAATGATTTTTTTCTGACGATCATTTCGGCTGAATTTATTAACGTTTGAATTTATTAAGATAATATATTCGAATATGAAAATGTCTTAATTTCTATTTGACGGAACAAAAATGACCTTATCTTCTCTTAATAATAAAAACCCATGTTTCTCGTTACTTTGTCCTGCGGATAAAGTGACGAGTGATGAGAAATGTTTGCTTGTCAGCTCATAGGTTTCAAGTTTAATTCATTAAGTTTCGTTCTTAGGTATTTTTTTATTTAAAAATATTTTGCTGTAAAAACAAAGTTTTTTCTGTTTCTTTCTGTATTTCCGTTAATTTTGATGAGCCATATACAATATATTTTGATAAAAAATAATAAACGATATTTCAATACAATTAAAGTACGTAAATATGTATTATATATATATATATATATATATATATATATATATATATATATATATATTTATATATATTTATATATATTTATTTATATATATTTATATATGTATTTATACATTTATGTTTATATATATATATATATATGTTTATATATATATATATAAATATTTATATATATATATATATATGTTTATATATATATATAAATATTTATATATATACATATGTATATATATATAAATGTATTTTTATATTTATATATATATATATATATATACATATATATATATATATATATATATATATATATATATATATATATATATATATATATATATTGATATATATGAAAATTATGAACATTTAGTCTTAAGTGCGATTTTTAACATTTCAATAAACGTGACAATAATATAATAATGTTCAGTTTGATTCATAAGTTGACAGTTTTGCACACTATAGGAAATATGTCAGAAGATAATACAAAAAATAAACAGTGAAAGAGATAGAGAATTACATGTGTAATATCAATCTGTATACTTTCCTTATCAGCTATCTGATGTTGCCATATTTTTTTTACAGCCTTGCGATTCGAAAACTGGAATAAAACACACTTTGATGAGAATATGTATTTTCATAAATACGGTACAGGGAATTGTAATGAAATTGTACACATATTTTCCTCTTTTCATAAAAATAATTCAAACAATTCTCAGGTTTCTATTTTTTTTTTACTATTGTATTTGATAATGTGTTAATTTCCTGTAAAGGTACTTTTAATACTACTGACAATTCAAGTTGTAATTTATTTTAAACGCAATGGAGATTCCATTTAAAATTTTATATACTGCTTCAGAATTAAAAGAAAGTTATTATTCAATTTTTAATTATTTCTCTACAAAATATTTACTGATTAACTGGAATAGATTTTTTTTCACAACTTTTTGTTACATTAATAGCAATAGATATTGTTTTCAATAGGCCCTTATTCATAGAGTGTGTTCCTCTGGCTCTAAATATAATTTGTTTTTTGAATAAATGTAATGAATATAATAAGTTATAATATTTTATGTTGTTTTATATTTTGCGATAAATTTATACCCGACCAGATATGACTTATTTCCCGGAGATATATTTTTTATATCTGCCGTACAAAGGTCAGCCCGTTTAATTGGAAAAGGACAGTTTCGAGAATACGTATTTTTTGCGTAGATTCTAATTTTTTAGTGTTTGGGTAAGATTTGATAATGTTAATTTTTAGTGGATAATTTTGATAACCGTTTATATATATATAT
The DNA here is from genome assembly GCA_034766995.1 of Acanthacorydalis orientalis. Classification (NCBI taxonomy): domain Eukaryota; kingdom Metazoa; phylum Arthropoda; class Insecta; order Megaloptera; family Corydalidae; genus Acanthacorydalis; species Acanthacorydalis orientalis. The sequence goes on along the minus strand of CM068317.1, from coordinate 13,533,403 downwards.
ATATATATATATATATATATATATATGTATATATATATATATATATGTATATATATATATATATATATATATATATATAGAGAGAGAGAGAGAGAATATAAATTGTGTGATAAATTGAAGTGCAGATAATTATTACAAAATTCGTGAGAATCATCGTAAAATAAGTTTTATGAATGTGTGATAGTTTCTTGCGAAGCTTTTAGAAAAAAAAATTCTCTGCTTTAACCCTTAGCACTCGAAGTATTCCTCTCAGATACAGACATTATTTGCCGTTGTACTCCTCCAAGACACAAACAATATTTGGCGTCACTCGAACTGTACCACCGATATAGTAAAGTGAAGAATAAAAATACTGTGATTTATAATTAAATTTCAGTTCCACATAATTACAATAATCTGTCTTTTCTGTATTCAATATGTTGCTTGATTAAGTGATCCAGAACTGTTGGATGACTGACGCCTAACTTTTGTGCAAGTTCCCGATTTGAGGTGCGTGATTCTGATTCGACTAACGCCTTCAGTTGGTCGTTATGAACTGAAGAAGGACGCCTACGACCTATTTCATTTTCAAGGCTCGTCTCCAGGACGAAATTTTTGGAACCACCAATGCACCGTACATTCCTTAACTGTATCCAAACCTAAAGCATCGTTTTGTTTACGAGCAGTTTCTTCACCATCCGTTTTGAACTCGTACAAAAATTGCTTTTATTGCTTCTTTTCCATTTTTAATTCAATAGTCCGATTTGAAACAAAATTTATAATAAAACCAAAGTCGATTTTATCAAAATATAGACCGAAAAATTCACTTTTAAATGATATTAACATGAACACGCTGAAATGACATGTTCATTGAAAAAAATTAAGGTTAGAATTAAAAAACAAAAACCGCAATTAATTTCTTACCAACCAATTATTAATACGTATAATCAAATAAAAGTAAATCAAATAATGAAATATTGTTATAAAATATATAATATTTGGATGATTAAAACTCAACGGTCTTTTATTGAACGTTTTATCAAAATAAGATATTCTTGTGGTGGAGAAATTTTCTATACTGTTGAATTTATTTGTACAGTTTTATGTACATTCTAAAATAAGTACGTTTTTTTCTTTTTATTTAACGAATTAAATAAATAAATACGAATACAGGTTTAAATATAAGTCGACGTCATGATTATTCTGAAAATATTTAATTTTCCAATGAAAATAATAATAATAAACAAACTGTGTTACGGATCCGTTTCAGTTTAATTTTTTTTTAATGAAAAAAACAGTCAGGAGTTAAAACCTCTCTTATATCCGGTTATCTTGACGGTCTGTTTAGTATTTTCTTTAGACCGTTTTGACATGAAATTAATATCATACGGAAAATATTTTATTCTGGTAAAAATATCTTTTCTAATAAAAATATCAAGATAATTTAACGCGACTTTGTTTAAATTCGGGGATTTGGAAAACATGATGAATTTAAAAACTTATTCGTATAGGATTTTACGTAGACTGCTTTATGCTTTATTATTTTTAGGATTTTGAAGTGTGTTCTATTTATAGAAAAGTAATATAAACGTTATTTCGAAGTAGAAATATGGAAATTGAATATAACAGACATTGATTTGAAGGAATTTGTACATAAATATATACATATA
>CM068317.1:13521754-13524254 GCA_034766995.1 Acanthacorydalis orientalis | reverse complement strand
ACAGGATAGTATTTTTATAGTTCGATCATTTTGAAACGAATGATCCTTAGGTTTTCAGTGAATGTCGCTGCTATAGCGTGTTTGAATGTCATTTTATATTGAATTTTTATTCGTTCATGATAGTTTTTTTTGACAGGAAATTAATTTCATCCCAAATTAATGAAAGTAAAATAAAATATATAAAAAAAAGATTTCATTGAAGCCATAATCATCTAACGCGTTGGTTCATTTCCTCTTTTGTAGATGTCATGTTATTTTTAGCTTACACTTTGTAACACTGATTTTTTTATCTATATTAATATTTTAATTTATGTATGTTTTGAAGATTTGTTAAATTGTGGTCGGTGATAAACGTCGAGTGACATATATAATAGATTTTTTGTGACTTATTAAATTCAGGAAAGTGGTCGAATAAAACTAATAAAAGTAGGTTTTCAACTTAATTCGTTTGTACAAAATGAACGAATGTGTAAAACATAGAAAGTAACAAATATTAGGTGTAAATATAAATTCTGTACCTTTAAATTGAATATCATTTGTAACTCTATTTTAAAACAAAATATTTTTCGTCATTTTAAGATTTTGTAGTGCCAACTTGAACATTTAAAAACATATCTTGGGTCAAGCAGTTGGCAAAGCAGAATATTAGGCATAGCATACTTTTCGCATTCCAGTTGAAAAAAATGCTGTTGAAGCCGCGGAAATGATTTATTCAGGTTTGGGGACGATGGTATAAAACATACAAAAATGCTATATATATATATATATATATATATATATATATATATATGTGTGTGTATGTGTTAGTATATCTATATAATCACTCTCGTAGGTATATTTCAACGTAGTTGTTTTTTAAAGTTGCACATTTCATTGTAGTTGTTACGATACAAATATCATAATTTTTTGTGAAAATTTCGTGTAACTTCGAGTGCCATCGTTAATTATAATTTAATACAAAATCTCCACACCTTTTTTAAAACTTTTTTTGTCCATTTTTTGAAATTTTACGGATTATTTTTTTTATATATAGATAAATGACTTTCCATGACATATTGGCAACATTTTGAGATAAAGTAAATGAAGTAAAATTTTGCATATTACCTTTTTTATTTTTTCTTGAAACTTTTTTTAGTTTTTTGAAACATTTATCCAAGGTAATGTAACTACTTGCTTTTTGTTAACGACATATTGACAACTGAAGTGTCATAATAGTGCTCGTATTCGTATTTTATACACAGTACAATACCTAGGATAAGAGAACTATTTGATAAAACATTTAGTTTGTGGAGACGTAGCACCATCTTTTTGAAGTACATATTTAGTATAAAAATTAATTTTTTTTTAAATGTTTAGGGAGAAGAGAATCTGTAGCAGATGGTTTGTTAGTCAGTCCTAATTTCATGACCTTTGCCTTACAGATCGTCTAGATAACATATTTTTTCAGCGGAAGACTGTTAACGTTTTCACATACTAATTATTTGAAATTTGATATGACTCAAAAAATACTACTTATTTTTCAGTTTAACATTTGTGTGAGCTTAACAGAGAAAAATATATTTATACATTGCTAAATATTATAATTCAATACTAATAACCAAAATTATTAAAAAATAATTAAATAATAAACTTAAACAATAATTCAATAATCCTGTAGAGTAAAAAACTTTTCGAAACCTTCTGGTAAATGTAGAGGTATTTAATATTTTTCACACTGTCAAGTCGTTTTGCTTCTTATATTATTTTTTGCGCACACGTAACATCTCTTTGTAGGATGTTACTTTTTACCAATGAAAGATATATGTTCAGGAAAATGTGCCCTCACTCGAATAGTCCATTTGGCTTTCACTGTCAATTTCGTACGAATTCAAAACAGACATGTTACCGGATTCGTTTCTATAATTCATACTTTAACACTGAATATATATATATATATATACATATATATATATATACATATATATATATATATATATATATATATATATATATATATATATATATATATAATTACTTTATAATATTTGATTTATAGCTGCACTAAAGAGCATTAAATCTGCATACGTCTCAGAGACATCAATGTTTACAATGGCATAAGAAACACATGACGTATCAGAGACGTCTTTGTATGTCCAGGGTTTAATATTCTTATTTATTAAATCTGATTGCTGAAGAATCGTTTGTTAATTCCGTTACTACAGGCAGCGACATAAATTATAAATTGTTCGAGCATTTTCTTTTAACAATAAAAAAAATCAATTACATTTCAAGCAGAGATAATTTTTTTCACCTGGACGAAAATGACTAATCATCACTACACGTGTTGCTTGTTTATATTATATATTAAAATCTGAACAATCTTAAACTAGTAATAAAATTAAATTTTTAGACAAGAATTTGTCATTGCTATACTATTATCTTTTATTATCGTTAAATATATTTACATAAATTCTTATATTATTATGTTTCAAAGTATAACTATACTTTTGAGTTTTTTTTA